>CM036767.1:16896426-17408926 GCA_020796225.1 Arion vulgaris
AGCATGAAATGTAAATACGACGCATTCACATGAATAGTTAATTATAAATGAGTCACATTCACAGGTACAAATATCAATCAATCAATCAATCAATCAATCAATCAATCAATCAATCAATCAATCAATCAATCAATCAAGTGCCATGCTTGCCGGCGTATGGTTATGTAATCAACAACTCTGTATCCTGTGATGCAGTTAATCAGTTCGGACGTCAATCTTTTGTCGAGAAACGATGTCAGACCATCCAACATCTTCTCCCTCTGTCCTCCACGATCTCTCCTTCCCTGAAATTTACATGTTGTCACCAAATGTTCTAAGCCTTATCTTCGTAGTATATGCATGAAGAACCTTGATTTTCTGACTTATTCTCTTAAAAAGGTTTCTTTGTGTGTATCTTATCTTATCTTATCTTATCTTAACCACATTTGCCGTGACGCGTCGTGGGGAGATTTAGTTGCTATCTTGTGCCAGGTGTGTTGCGCTTGACGTTGTCAGTCCATACTTTCGCAGGGACTCTGAGATGTTATCTATCCATCGTGTTCTTGGCCTGCCTCGTGCTCTGCGCCCTGAGCGTCGATTATTATAGGCACGTGATGGTAGTAAATGTGGTTCCATTCTCATTAGATGGCAGAACCACTTGATTCTTTGCTTCTCGATGTACTGTATGCATGGTATAGTACCAACGATGCTTCTGATATTATCGTTTCTCACTCTATCTCTCCTTGTAACGTTGACAGCTTTTCGTAGACATCTCATTTCACATGTTGTAATCTTTCTTTCTTGTGTCTTAGTCAGGGGCCATGTTTGGCACTGATAGCAGAGAGTTGAAATAAATATGCAGTTTATCAGTTGTCGTTTGACTGCCATGTTAATGCTTGGATGTTTTAATAGTGGTGACAGTTGGTATGTCACTGCGTTTGCCTTCTGTCATCTAGTAATATCTATAGCAGAAATTTGTGCACATGTAAATCCCTACCGTTCTTTGTGTGTAGGCCTGATTAAAAAACCCCCATCATTTGTTTTCTTTGCTGTCCATGGAATTTTCAGCATTCTTGTGTAAAACCCCATCTCTGTGGCTTCCAATGATCTTATTGATTGTTTGTTCATTGTCCATGATTAAATTCTAGTAATTTCTTAATATCGAAATGTCATGAGCAACTCGTTCAATCTCTTATATGACAGTCTGTCCGATATTTCTCGCCTCTTTCAGTAAAGTTTGTTTAAGAGTTTCCCTAAGTCGTCTTTTCTTTCCATTTGCACCTCACTCTCACTTCAATGCTTGCTTTGAGATCCTTTGATCATTTGTTCTCAGAGTATACTCAACATATCACCATCTTCTCTTTCTTATAACAGTTGCTACTAGTGGTTGACCAACCACTTGAGAATTCGTTCTATTTTATGTTCATTTTTTTCCCCCAAAAAATATTTTCAAATACGTTCTTCTTCTTCTTTGCGTTCGTTCTTTACGACCAATTTTAATCACTATTTGTGATATGTTTGATCTTTACCAAGAACGTGTATACGTTGCACATTGGTTTGGTAGACCCCTAAACGCATGGACTTCTTCACGTTTAGGACATGTGCATCCGATTTCAGCCAAACCTTCTTAGTCGCATCTGGTTCTATTCTTTACACTCCAAATTTGGGCCCCTAACCACTCGGGTGCAAATAAAATACATTCAACTTACTTTCTATATCTTTAATAATTTTCAAACTCTCTCTAACAGACATGGAGAGAAGGCTCACGCAGAAAAACACATAAACGAAAACTACCCAATGGACTCATGGACACATGCATACACGGATGGCTCTGCTACAGATGCCACCCACAATGGAGGAGGGGAGTTGTCCTCAGACTAAAAATGGAGTAGAACTAACCTTAGCTCTGGCCACCGGCAAGTTCTCAACAAATTTCAGGGCAGAGGTAGAGGCCCTCAGTGCAGCTGCAAAAATGGCATTACAACATATGAACCAAATAATTGGAAAAATAGTGCTTTTGACTGACTCATTGTCTGCTATCTCAGCACTGAAATCTGAAAAGAACACAGAACTAAGTGATCTCAGGTCAACCTTAGCCCAGTTGCCCCATGATTCTGAGAGGGTAGTAATCCAGTGGATACACTCACACTGCAAGATCAAGGGAAATGAAGATGCTGAGAGACTGGCTAAAGAGGGAGCAGGAATACCCCAAGAAAACAACCTGGTTAGCTATGAAGAAGCAAAACCATCTCCAAATGGCACCACAAAGCAAAATGGGATAAAGAACACCTAAAACACAACAAGAACGATGGATATTACCAACTGTCCAGAAGGGACCAGTCAGTCATACTTCGCCTCCGGACGGGTCACAGCAGAATGAGACACCACCTGTATACTAAATTCAAAATAGGCACCAACGACCTGTGCCCTTGGGGCTTGGCGAGTACGACAACAAAACATATCCTACAGAGCTGCCCCCAGTATGCAGATCTGAGAAAAAAGAGTTGGCCCACTTACACCAGCGTCCAAGACAAACTGTATGGTGTGGCTGATAATCTGAGGCAGATGACTGCCTTTATTATTCTTCTTCTTCTGCGTTCTCACTAGATTGGGATTTCGGATTCTCTAATAAAGGCAGTCGTCTGCCTCAGATTATCAGCCACGCCATACAGTTTGTCTTCTGCGTTCTCACTAGATTGGGATTTCGGATTCTCTAATAAAAGGTAGCCGTCTGCCTCAGATTATCAGCCACGCCATACAGTTTGTCTTGGACGCTGGTGTAAGTGGGCCAACTCTTTCTTCTCAAGTCTGCATACTGGGGGCAGTTCTGTAGGATATAATTCCTATGATTTCTGCTTCCCGTTAGTGTCGACCTCTTCCCGCAGTAAGTTTTGGCCACCCTCGTGATGGTAGGTCTGACATTCTTACTGCGTGGCTAAATCTCCGAGACAGATTGGCGACCGAAGAATCCGTTATCCCATTCCTCATTGTGAGGGTCGTTGCACCATGTTATGCGCCTTACGGCCTGGTACATACTTTTCTGCAAGCATTTGTTTCGGGTTAGCATTCCCTAGCGGACACGTACATCCGATTTCATCCAAACCTCCTTAGTCGCCTCTAATGACATGCGTGGCAGGTAACAGTGGTTCTATTCTTTACACCCCAAATGTGGGCCTAGGTAACCACTCGGTCAAAAATCAAACTGATGTTTGTCAGGTTAGACCTCCCTCCAAGAGAAGAAGAAGACAGAGAAATAATTGATCATACAAACCTTGTGTTGTATTGGCAGCAGTTTTCAGATTAAACATATCTATGTAGAGCCCACTAGCTGGGTAATACGGCTTCCGTTCGTTCAAACAATCTGGATTCTTTAGAGATGACATAAGAAGCTTTGGTCTTATATAAGTACCAGCTAGCGGTGTGTATACCTGCAGTCTCAATTCACTGTCACCTGAAGATAAATGTTATAGGTAAATCTGCACGGATGTTTGACATGTAAGGTCAGAACAAAGAACAAAGGTAAGGTCTGTATCTATAACTAAGGTAATGGCGATTGATTGATTGATTTATTGATTGATTGATTGATAGGACCATCATCAGTGCACTTCAGTGGTTAACCATGTATGCTCTGATCTCTTTCTTACACAGGAAGATCGCAGCTGCAGTGCACGAACACCGTAGCACTGGCGGAGATTCCCGATGTAATTTGGAAGATGGTGAAGATATTTTTGTAGTAATTTTATTTTTAATCTTTTTTTTAAAATGAATTTTCCCCGGGCAGCGGCTTTCCAGCCTGCTCTTCTCGATTTTCAACTGCCAAGGGTTCTTTTACGTGTTTAAATTGAACACGGGACCTACGTTTTATCGTCCGTCTCCGATAGGACTAGGAACTCGATCTTACACTGAGATTCGGGATTTATGGAAAAATATCCCGATGGTTCCTCAAGGGAGCGAACTTGTTACCTTTAGCACGAGAGGCGAGCACCTTACCTCTACAACACAGAGATGCTCAAGGTAATGCCTATATTAACATTAAAGGTATGATTTGTTTAATAAATAAAATTAACATTTGTATCAGATATGAAAGTAAGATTTATTATAATATATGAAAGTAAGATTTGTTATAACATATGAAAGTAAGATTCGTATTAGATATGAAAGTAAGATTTGTTATATTATATGAAAGTAAGATTTGTATTAGATATGAAAGTAAGATTTGTTTTAATATATGAAAGTAAGATTTGTTTGTAACATATGAAAGTAAGATTTGTTATAACATATGAAGGTAAGATTTGTTTTAACATATGAAAGTAAGATTTGTATCAGATATGACAGTAAAATTTGCTTTAATATATGAAAGTAAGATTTGTTTGTAATATTTGAAAGTAAGGTTTGTTATAACATATGAAAGTAAGATTTGTTTTAACATAGGAAAGTAAAATTTGTTTTAATAAATGAAAGTAAGATTTGTTTTAACATATGAAGGTAAGATTTGTTTTAACATATGAAAGTAAGATTTGTTATAACATATGAAAGTAAGATTTGTTTTAACATATGAAAGTAAGATTTGTATCAGATATGAAAGTAAGATTTGTTTTAATATATGAAAGTAAGATTTGTTTGTAATATTTGAAAGTAAGGTTTGTTATAACATATGAAAGTAAGATTTGTTTGTAATATTTGAAAGTAAGGTTTGTTATAACATATGAAAGTAAGATTTGTTTTAATAAAGGAAAGTAAGATTTGTTTATAACATATGAAAGTAAAATTAAAAAAAAGGGTTTAAAAGCCGAAGGATTGACTTCATTGCACCGGGTTTTACCACATATGGCTCGGTCCTTCTCCGCAGAAATGGCACACCACCTGCTGAGAGTATTGCACAAAGACGAACTCCGTGGCTCTAGGCAACAATCCTTGGGGTCTCTGGAAAAAACTGCACTCGTGAACAAAAGGCCGCGGTCAGGATTCGAACTCACGACCTTCGACTCGCTAGGCAAAGGGCTTAACCACTCAGCCACAGAGACCCATATAAAAAGGTAACAAGAATGAGTACACGTACAAGCTCTTGAATTTCAACCAAACTTCACTACTTCATGTAGTATACATTGCGCAACATATCGCTCTTATCTCAGTCTGCCATAGACTTTCGATCTGTAACCAGTTCTCACATCTCCTTCATTGTCATATTTCTTTAATGTCACGTTGACACCGTCGTTTTGGTCAACCCCTGTCTCATATTTTAGCAGTCTTTAACTTAAGAAAAAACAAAGAGAAACGTCTATAGACTGTGCAGACTATAGGGTATATACTGCTTGTCACTTTACATTTCAGTCCCAAGTATGTAGAGGGTATAAGGGCCAATTTCTTTACACGCGATACGTTGCATTGCTCTAATCTTTTAAACCGATGTCTTTGAAAAAACAAATATCATAAGTGTTAAACACTTCCCCATCATTTACAAACACGATACGTCACTCATCTCAACCACCTCCCACACAACAAACAGACAGCTCACTTACGCCCGTGAACTTCCACAAACTGCAACAAGTCAGCCTCTAAGAGAGTATATCCTTTTCTAGCAGCGATCTGGCTGGGATATTCTCCTTCATTATTCTCTGTCAAACATGCAGTTAACATCCCTGGATAGCGCAGAAGTTCTGAGATAAACGTTCGCAAGTTCAAATCCGCAGCAAAATGAAGTAAACTTGGATATTGAGTATCTGATTTGTCTTCTGTAAGAAAGATATACATTTAACATTTTTTCAGCCCTATCACTGACAGTTAAACAACAGATAATCAACAGCATTTTCACTAGAAAAGATGAGTCACCAACATCAGCATAAGAAAGAAAGTTAGCACAGAACCTTGCTTGAATTACATTGAGAAACAAAGTCACCAACATCAGCATAAGAAAGAAAGTTAGCATATAACCGTGCTTGAATTACATTGAGAAACAAAGTCACCAACATCAGCATAAGAAAGAACGTTGGCACAGAACCGTGCTTGAATTACGAGTACATTGAGAAACAACGAATGAAGTGGTTTAGCCACTTACTAAGAATGCATTCAAACTCTACAGTATACAGAGTCTTCTACAACAGAACATTAGGAAGTGGTTTGGCCACTGCGTAAGAACGCAAGCCCTCCACAGTATACAGAGTCTTTTATAACAGAATATCAGGAAAAAAGGCGAGAGGAAGACCACAAAAAGACGGTTAAATGGTATAGCAGAATTCTGTCAAAGAGCAAAAATAACAATCACCCAAGCCACCAGAACAGCGCAAGACAAAAACAGAAAACCACGACACTGGGGAACAACCTGGTAGCAGTGTGACGACAAAAGAAGAAGGAGAGCTCTATTTGATTTCAATAATCTGTTTATAATTCTGTTATTTGTTGTTCTTCTTCTTCTTTGTGTTCGTTCTTTACGACCAATTTTAATTACTCTCTGTGATATGTTTGATCTTTGCCAAGAACGTGTATACGTTGCACATTGGTTTGTAGGCCCCTAAACGCATAGACTTCTACACGTTTAGGACATGTGCATCTGATTTCAGCCAATGTTATTTGTTATTTACCCACTTAATTGTTTAACTAATTGTAGATGATGAATGGTTACCATCCTCACAGAAACACACTCTCCTTTAGCAGCAGGAGAAACATACACCAACTTTAGAGCAGAGGCAACATCCCTCCTTGTAGATGTACAGATCCGCAACACTTAGCAGGTGTCAGCCACAAATATTTCAGTCTTTAGGGACTCAAAATTCGTACTCTATGTCATCTCATTTCATTGACAAGACAGGATTATCCATGACATAATGCACAAAATCAGCTTGCTGTCCACAAAATAAAATTAGTTCTATAGTGGATATCGGCACACTGTGGCGTCTCAGGAAATGAAAAGGCTGACAAACGTGCAAGGCATGAAGAGAGCCTAACACAACCCCATCCAACAGAAATCTTTGCAGAAATACATGCTCTAATGAAACAATCCAGAAAAATGACGTGGAAAAAAACAAATTGAGAATACAATCCATAGTCAGACAACACAAATATATTAAACAGAAAAGAGAATTTGCTTAACAAATACTGCGAGCCAGTTTATCTTCTTGGAAGGGTGAAGAACTACAGGCAAGATGGTATTTCTTACAGACTCACTGTCAGCTGTAGAAGCCATGGCGACTAAATCCACTGACAGCGCAGTACAGAACCTAAAAAAAGAACTTGCACAGCTGTCAGAAAAGGCAGAAATTCACTTGCAGTGGATTCCATCTCACTGTGGCATTGCAGGCAATGAGAGTGCTGATGTTTTAGCAGTACCAAAGAGCAAATATAATTACCACCCCTGTCTTTTTAGGAGGTCAAAACCCTCATACAGAGAAAATATGCCGTAGACTGTAAGACAAACACTGGATATGATTATGGAAATGACTTTCTCAAAGACCTAAGCAAAACAGACCAGGTCATTATATTTCGCTTAAGTATTTCGGACACTGCAGACTCAACAAATACTTACATAGACTAGGAATAAGTCAAACAGCTCTTTGCCAGTGTGAATAGACGGAACAGAGACCGAAGTATGTCCTGCAAGACTATCCTCTCATGTGTGAGTTGAGAAGCAACATGTGGCCTTACCCAGTTGACCTAAAAACTAAATTTTGGGGAAACCTTGACAGACCTGAAGCTGACTGCAGAGTTTATGGTCCACAGTAAACTAAGCAATTCATAAAATAACAACAGATTAAATGGTTTGGACACCTGACAAGAATGCCCTGGTATCGCATACCACAGAGAGCAACACAGAAAAAGTATAACGAATACAAAGCAAGAGGAGGACCACGCAAAAAATGGAGCGACGGTACCAAGAACAGCCTTACGAAAATGAATAACAGCTTTCAAAGTGCCATAAAACAAGCACACACTACGTTTCCCTTCAACACTTCTATAAAGAAGTAAATGGTGGAAGAGAAGAAGAAGAAGAAGTCAACTAAGCGCATGACAGAGATCGCTGGAAGAAGAAGAAGAAGGGTGAAGGTTTAAAACCTTGTGTAAAAAATTGTTCATTACGACATGTTTGTAGTTTCTTTTTTATTGTTCATGTACTATTCAAACAGAAATCACTCCTATTCATGTACTATTCAAACAGAAATCACTCCTATTCATGTACTATTCAAACAGAAATCACTCCTGTTCATGTACTATTCAAACAGAAATCACTCCTGTTCATGTACTATTCAAACAGAAATCACTCCTATTCATGTACTATTCAAACAGAAATCACTCCTATTCATACTATTCAGAAATCACTCCTATTCATGTACTATTCAAACAGAAATCACTCCTATTCATGTACTATTCAAACAGAAATCACTCCTATTCATGTACTATTCAAACAGAAATCACTCCTATTCATGTACTATTCAAACAGAAATCACTCCTATTCATGTACTATTCAAACAGAAATCACTCCTATTCATGTACTATTCAAACAGAAATCACTCCTATTCATGTACTATTCAAACAGAAATCACTCCTATTCATGTACTATTCAAACAGAAATCACTCCTATTCATGTACTATTCAAACAGAAATCACTCCTATTCATGTACTATTCAAACAGAAATCACTCCTGTTCATGTACTATTCAAACAGAAATCACTCCTATGCTCAAATAATGCACAAAAAACAACAACAACAATACCTCGTAAAGAGTTGTTTAAAAGGTCTTCACATGGAAACAACTTTTGGAATGTCAAGGCCGGTGCTAACTGTTGAAGTTTAAAGGCCAAGGCCGTGTCAATTTCACCCAGATCATCTGCAGCTAATCCCAAAGCCGAAGCAACGATTGACAACGGATTTACTTCTTCTTTGAGGATCGTCGCTAAACGATCGAATCTTGTCATCAGCTGAACAGTTTCCTCTCCTATACAGTGATCTTGACACTCAACTTTGAAGACTATTTTTCCGCTTACATTACCTGAAAAAAATTAAAGATATTCAATAACTGTTTGCAATAGCTATCATTAATCTAGAAAAATTTAATACCAAAGTAATGTCATATCGAGAGCCGCATTAGTGTAGTTGTTAGTCAACTATCTAGAAAAATTTAATACCAAAGTAATGTCATATCGAGAGCCGCATTAGTGTAGTTGTTAGTCAACTCACTTCTTAGGCTAGTGGTCCAGGTTCAATTCCACAGTGGACGTGGAATTTTTTCAGACCATAACAGGTCTCAGGTCAACCCAGCCTCAATTTTGTATCAGGAACGTCCCAGTGGTTCCCGGGGCCCAAATTTGGGACGTAAAGAATAGAACCACTGTTACCTGCCACGCATGTCGTAAGAGGCGACTAAGGAGGTTTGGTTGAAATCGGATGCATGTGTCCGCTAGGGAATGCTAACCCGAAACAAATGCTTGCAGAAAACGGATGCACCAGGCCGTAAGGCGCATAACATGGTGCAACGACCCTCACAATGCGGAATGGGATAACGAATTCTACGGTCGCCAATCTGCCTCTGAGATTTAGCCACGCGGTAAGAATGTCAGACCCACCATCACGAGGGTGACCAAAACTTACTGCAGGAAGATGTCAGCACAAAGGGAAGCAAAATCATAGGAATTATATCCTACAGAACTGCCCCCAGTATGCAGACTTGAGAAGAAAGAGGTGGCCCACTTACACTAGTGTCCAAGACAAACTGTATGGCGTGGCTGATAATCTGAGACAGACGGCTGCCTTTAATAGAGAATCCGAAATCCCAATCTAGTGAGAACGCAAAAGAAGAAGAAGAAGTATCAGGAAAAGCGCTGGGAAATAAAAGCGGCCGGTGTGATGTTGACCACATCACCCATCGTGTGCCAACGGTCATTCAAAAGTACAGCCCTAACACCGTATTACCCTAAATACCACGTGGTATAACAATTGTTCCTTTACTTACTGTTTTATTTAAATTGTCATATCCGCAGTGACCTGTAGTATAAGCCCGACTAGTTTGGTCGGAAAATCGGAAATTCCAGTTTGAGTGGGCTGACTTTTACATATGCTTTGATAGGATATTCACATCATTATTGCAATTTTACTTGACTGATATTAATTTATTTATGAAAGCTAGTGTTAATAGGGGTGGAGTCTGTGGTTAGTAGCTCTGTCTCTATTAACCCCTACGCTCTGAGTTCAAATCACGCTGTTTAGTTGCAAATTGTTTCACGTGGACTTTTATAAAAGGACGATGACACCACCCATTCAGAAAGCAATGACAAACTACTGAATGCCTACGTAATAATGTCTAGAAAAATCACAAGCAGCGTTAAAAAGGCTGGGATTGATTCGCAAAGTCATGTAAAGGATATGCAATTAACTTATGTTAGTATTAATAGTACTGATCTATTTTAGTGGCGAAGCATGTAAAAACAAAGTACTGTAGTTTTACAAAGCACAAAACAATATACACCAACGTTTTGACCGAGATGTCTTTTATTAAGCAAAGGATACAGAAATTACGAAGAACTTACGATTTCCTATGCAGCAGACATACAATATACAGTCCTTTTGGTCGAATCGTCGTTGTATATTCTTTTTGTACTTTGTAAAGCTACAGTTTTTGTTTTACGTGTTTCACCGTTGCTACATAGTTTTACTGCAGTTTTTCTTATACCGATAATATGTATTAAGTGCTAGATTTAATTTGTGATATAATATAATTGTATTTTTGCTTGGTGTGATGTTTTAAAAATAATTTCATATAAAAAAAAAACTATTGGAATGTAAGGGTCTCGTGATGTTATAAGGATAGCCACTTGAGCTAGTTGATCTTCTTCTGCAGGGGATTGTGGTCAGATCACGGCTGGGACAGTCAAAGGCTAACGGAGAGCGAACCCAGTAAACGCTGGTTGAAATCGGACACGTCGCAGAAGGACAAGTACTAGAGCTTCAAATGGTACTGAAGATTGTGACGTAAAACAAACGTTCTTGTCAAAGGTTGTTTATATATCACAATAAGAATAATAAAAATGGCCGAAAAGAACGACCACGAGAGAGAGAGAGAGAGAGAGAGAGAGAGAGAGAGAGAGGGAGAAAGAGAGAGAGAGATAATTAGAAAAGTGAAATATTTTGTCACATTTCGTCACAGTAAAAATGTAGAATATTTAACTCTAGTGTTAGTACAGTTCTGATGTATGGATCAGAAGCTTTGAGAATAACTAAAATAATAACGAATGAACTGTAAACATTCATCAACTGGTGTCTGCGTTTTGCTTGTTCTTCTTTCTTTTGTTCTTGTTCTTGTTTGTCTTCCTCTTGCTCGTTTGTCTACTTCTTGTGTTTGTTCTTCTTCGTCTTGTTCTCCATTATATGTCTTCTCCGTTAGACCAAATGACAATTTCCTAACTACAACCAAACAAGCCAAACAAAGAAGATATGGCTATGCATTTAGATTATCTGGCATATCAAAAACTGTCTTTCAAAAATGATAACACAGAACGAGAGGAAAAAAAAAGACGGAAGTGAAACACACGGAAGTATATCGTAAGCGGGATAAGACCTCTTTCTCTGAAATACAAATCGTGTGCAAAATCGAAATAAATAGAGTTTGAGAGTTCAAAGTTCTGTACAAGTGCTGCCTCATAAGAGCACACAATTTAGAGGACGGATAATGATGACGAGCAGATGGATCTAAACAAGAGCACGTCTTTCGTCAACCAACATTCCGATGCTGTATTTGTATTCATATCGTACCGTTCTACCTTACATACGGCCTGCAAATAGTTTTTCCATACCGCTCTATCCTGGACATTTCGTTCAACCTCTTCTATGGAAATGAGTCGGATATTTCTCGATTCTTTCAGTAAAGCCTTCATGGAAAGTTTTACTGACGTTATTAAGGATGAAAATCTTGGCATATCCTTCACTGGACGTTGCTATTAACCGCAGTAAACAAATTGTTGATTTTCTAGGAACCACTTATACGTTAAATAGATTGCCATTGCTTTCTGAACGGTGAGGTCTATTTTTACCGTTCGTAAAAATCCAAGGAAACTAATTTGCTTCCAAACTTGCCCACCGTGGGAAACCCAAGCGTGTCAAGTTCGTACCTGGGGTTTGAACCAGGTACGCTTGGGTTGTGATCAAGCTCACTACCGCTTAAGCTACACACGCTTACGCTAAGTATACAGTTTCATAAAACCAACATGTCAACCGAAAAGGCTTCGACAGGAAACATGATAATGCGGAGTACATATTAAAATTCATGTGTGCACGTAGACACTTATAATAATATATTGTAGATAGATATATTGTAGATAGATATATTGTAGATAGATATATTATCTATTGTCTATTCCCAGGTGGAAGATGTAGTTGGTTGTCCACTCTTGCCGTTAAGCGTAGGGATGGGAGCTTTAATTTGCGTTCTAGGGCCAGATGAGTCGCCCTTGTTGTGTTATATCCGTGTTTATGTAGTGTGAACTTGATATTGTCTATCCATCTTGTTCTTGGTCTTCCCTTAGCTCTAGTACCCGATCTCTTTTTTTTGTATGCTGTTATTGGTGGTTGGTTGTATTTCATTCTCATTAAATGTCCAAACCACAGCATTTGTTGTCTTTCGATGTATTCGGTGCATAGATACAGCGGTAGTTAAAACAGAGGTTAGATCAGTTGTTTTATCCGCTACCGTATGACATTAGACAGTATCATCTTCAACTGTTTAACCCACTGTCAGATCAGTTGTTTTATCCGATACCGTATGACATTAGACAGTATCATCTTCAACTGTTTAACCCACTGTCAGATCAGTTGTTTTATCCGCTACCGTATGACAGTAGACAGTATCATCTTCAACTGTTAAACCCAATGCCTTGTGAGGTAGGGACTCGGGAGAGCTAAAGGCTAGGGGTGTAAACCCTGATAGAAAACCCCACCGCCTAATTGGTCAGTACGGATATGCAGAGGGCTAGAGGAGTAAACTTTGACCACAAACCGTCGTGAGGAGCAACCTAAGGCAGTTGATGGTTATGTGTGTATTCCAGTCCATCTTCTGACATCCCCCTGTAAACCCTGCTTAATTCCAAACGTATGGACTTTGTCTTTTCTTTGGATGGAACAGTAGGGTAGGATAGGGGGTTTGTGTAAAATTGACAATGCATATTCCATTTATCTGCTACCTAGACTAGTCATAAATGAATATGACACTTCCTTCTTGGTTTTTTTTTTTTTTAGCCCAGATACAACACATAAAGCAACAGTCACGAGAGAGTTAGGGATGAGATGAAAGGTAAGAAGTCACGAGAGAGTTAGGGATGAGATGAAAGGTAAGAAGTCCCGAGAGAGTTAGGGATGAGATGAAAGGTAAGAAGTCACGAGAGAGTTAGGGATGAGATGAAAGGTAAGAAGTCACGAGAGAGTTAGGGATGAGATGAAAGGTAAGAAGTCACGAGAGAGTTAGGGATGAGATGAAAGGAGACAAGCGGAAACTCATAAATAGTCACAGTAAAACACTTGTCAATTGACTATTTGTACAGAAACAAAGACTCTCTTGAAACAATCCAGAAAAAAGATGTGGAGAAAAACAAACGGAGGATACAACCCAGAGCACGACAATTTTTTTCCCCCGATCCAGAAGCACTTGAGCTTTCCGCTCTTCCGCTCGGTGTCATGGACATCGTAACCCTTCGTTTCGGTGCCATGAACACCGTAAATTTGGGAAACCTGTGGTTTTTTGCCAGCCAACGGAATTGAACCCGCACTCACAGAGGGCTTGTCACCCGCAGTCCAATGCGCTGGATACGCGGGCAGCACGACAATATAAATACCCTAAACAGTAAAGCGCAGACCACAGTCTTCAGACTTGAACGGGAAACTGTGGTCTCAGAGCACACCTCCACAGAAAGGGTATCAGGGACTCGGCTGCCTCACATATGGAGTACCAAAGCAGTTACCAGAGTACATCCAACTTACAAGACTGCACCAGCCTGAGCAGTGGGAGAATGTAAATCTGGCCAACAGAAACAACCCTACAAAACAATCTAGGGGGAACCGGTAGAGACCTCAAGCGCACCGCCCATGACACATACCGGATTAATCGCATATCAGAAGTTGATTGTATATGAAGAAGAAAACTCTTTGTAAAGATGAAAAAAGGGCATACATATATAGGTCATACATATATAGGTCATACATATATAGGTCATACATATATATGTATATATATATACTTACTCGGAAGCGAGAACATATATAACCTTTCACAAATACAGATCAATGGTATTTTTCGTGGCAGGATTTGTTCCAGAACTACGAACACGTCATCTTCTGCTGCTCGCTCCAGTAGTATGTATACGTCACGCTCTTTCTGTTTGATAGAAAACAAAATATATTATTAAGATTTTGTTTTGCCCTTGACATTTTAAAGGGGTACATTTTACAGGTGGACTTGAAGGGGTACTTCTTCTTCAGCGATCTCTGGTCATGCGCTTAATTTACTGTGGACCACAAACTGGGCGGTCAGCTTCATGTCTGTCAGGTTTCCCCAAAGCTTAGTTTTCAGGTCGACTGGGTGTAGCCACATGTTGATTCTCAGCTCACCAAGGAGAGGACAGTCTTGCAGGTTATGCTCCGGTGTTTGTTCCGCCTGCTGACACTGGCAGAGAGCTGGTTGATTTATTCCTAGTCTATATAAGTGTTTGTTGAGTCTGCAGTGTCAGATGCGTAGTCGAAATATAATGACCTGGTCTGTTCTGCTTAGGTCTTTGAGGAGTCTTTTCCATAATCATATCCAGTGTTTGTCTTTCAGTTTACTTCCGATTTTCTCTGTGTGAGGGTTGCCACAGTGATAGAATCCACTGAAGGGGTACAATCACCTCCACTGAAAGGGTACAATCACCTCCACTGAAGGGGTACAATCACATCCACTGAAAGGGGTACAATCACATCCACTGAAAGGGTACAATCACCCCTACTGAAGAGGTTCAATCACCTCCACTGAAGGAGCACAATCACCTCCACCGAAGGGGTACAATCACCTCCACTGAAAGGGTACAATCACCTCCACCGAAGGAGTACAATCACCTCCACCGAAGGGGTACAATCACCTCCACTGAAAGGGTACAATCACCTCCACTGAAGGGGTACAATCACCTCCACTGAAAGGGTACAATCACCTACACTGAAGGGGTACAATCACCTCCACTGATGGAGTACAATCACCTCCACTGAAGGAGTACAATCACCTCCACTGAAGGAGCACAATCACCTCCACCGAAGGGGTACAATCACCTCCACTGAAAGGGTACAATCACCTCCACCGAAGGGGTACAATCACCTCCACTGAAGGAGCACAATCACCTCCACCGAAGGGGTACAATCACCTCCACTGAAGGAGTAAAATCACCTCCACTGAAGGTGTACAATCACCTCCACTGAAGGGGTACAATCACCTCCACTGAAGGGATACAATCACCTCCACTGAAGGGGTACAATCACCTCCACCGAAGGGGTACAATCACCTCCACTGAAGGGGTACAATTACCTCCAGTGAAGGGGTACAATCACCTCCACTGAAGGGGTACAATCACCTCCACTGAAAGGGTACAATCACCTCCACTGAAGGGGTACAATCACCTCCACTGAAGGGATACAATCACCTCCACTGAAGGGATACAATCACCTCCACTGAAGGGGTACAATCACCTCCACTGAAGGAGTACAATCACCTCCACTGAAGGGGTACAATCACTTCCACTGAAATGGTACAATCACCTCCACTGAAGGGATACAATCACTTCCACTGAAATGATACAATCACCTCCACTGAAGGGGTACAATCACTTCCACTGAAATGGTACAATCACCTCCACTGAAGGGGTACAATCACTTCCACTGAAATGGTACAATCACCTACACTGATGGGGTACAATCACCTCCACTGATGGGGTACAATCACCTCCACTGAAGGGATACAATCACCTCCACTGAAGGGGTACAATCACTTCCACTGAAATGGTACAATCACCTCCACTGAAGGGATACAATCACTTCCACTGAAGGGGTACAATCACTTCCACTGAAATGGTACAATCACCTCCACTGAAGGGGTGCAATCACCTCCACTGAAGGGGTACAATTACCTCCACTGAAGGGGTACAATCACTTCCACTGAATGACAAATGTACAGGGGTATATATGATTACAGTTTCCAAGGCTTGTTGGATACACATGCTTCTTAATGCTTCTAGTGTTGGCCTTTGCTTCATTTATATTTACAAATTTCTGCAGTGTCAGAATCGTTGCATTGACTATATCCGTGTTGTAACACAACAAAAGGTAGTGGTTAAATGATGTCGATATGCTTTGTTTATCAATACATCATATGTCTACTGTTGATATTTCAACTTTCATGCTGAGATCTTCTTCTTTTGTCGTCACACTGCTGTCTGGTTGTTGCCCAGTGTCGTCACACCGCTGTCTGGTTGTTGCCCAGTGTCGTCACACTGCTGTCTGGTTGTTGCCCGGTGTCGTCACACTGCTGTCTGGTTGTTGCCCAGTGTCGTCAACCTGCTGTCTGGTTGTTGCCCAGTGTCGTCACACTGCTGTCTGGTTGTTGCCCAGTGTCGTCACACTGCTGTCTGGTTGTTGCCCAGTGTCGTCACACTGCTGTCTGGTTGTTTCCCAGTGTCGTCACACTGCTGTCTGGTTGTTGCCCAGTGTCGTGGTTTTCTGTTTTTATCTTGTGCTATTCTGGTGGCTTGGGTGATTGTTATTTTTGCTCTTTGACAGGATTCTACTATGCCATCAAACCATCTTTTTCGTGGTCTTCCTCTCACCTTCTTTCCTGATGCTGGGATCAGTGAAGGCTAAACGTTAAAGTAGTGGAAGCATGTAAACGGATTTGCGCTGCACATTGTGCATTCTCTCTCTCTCTTGCGTTCCCGGCCTAGACTGATGGACCAACTTCTATCATGACTTTTACTGTTGTTTTTAGGGACTCCGTTCCTCCGTACAGCTTTTCGAGAAGCTCTGTGTGTTGTGGCCAGTACTCTTTCCTTATACCTGCTAATCGTTGACAGTCTTGCAAGACATGTTCTGCCGTCATGTCTGCCATATTGCAGGGGCACAGGCTAGTTGTGCCAATTTTAAATTTATGGAACATGTGGGCTCGGAGCTTGTTGTGGCCGGTACGGAGGCGAAGTATGGCAACTTGTTCGCGTCGAGAGAGACCATAGTATCCGTCACTGGCTGTGTGCTGAGGGTGGTCTTTTGCCCACTTGCTTCTATAGTGCGAACCGATGGTTGTTTTGACTTCCTCATAACCGATCTCGAGATCAGTCTGAGGTAGTCGCCCGCCCTCTTTGGCTAGCTTGTCGGCTGCTTCGTTTCCCTAACGTTGCAGTGTGACGGTATCCATTGGATGACGGTGCGTTTGAGTGAATTCGTTAGTTCAGCGAGGGACGTTTTGAGCTCATTCATCTCTGTTTTGCCAACGCATTTGAGTGCCGTGATGACCGATAGAGCATCGGTGAATATCACGACCTTGTTACGTGTAGTGCTTCTTCTCTCCATGATCATTTCGGCCGCCTCTTTGATTGCCTCTGCCTCTGCTCGGTAGTTATTCGAGTATTTGCCAGTTGCAATCGCTTTCTTGACCGTTACTTTCTTTGAGATTTTAAGCACTATTCCTCCTCCGCCATCGCTTATTGCGTTATTTGCCGATCCGTCCGTGTAGACGTGCGTCCACTCATTTTCAGGGTACTCTGATTCGTTTTTCTGCGGCGTTTCTGTCAGTCTAGGCGTTTCTAGGATTAAACTAGGATTAAAAATGATTATTAAATATCGAACTAGCGTGTTCAGCCGCTGGATGTTGCTATATTTGATGAGGAGGCGATTGAAGCCCCTTTGGACACGTCCGGAGTGCTATGATGATAGTCCTCATATAACTGATAACTGTAATAGCCGTCCATCGCAAGCGATGATGACAACAATCTCAGACGTGTACTGTTGCACCTCTCTGGTGAAGAGAAGAACTGATAACTAAAGAGAAGACGAAATAACTAACTAAAGATAAAGTGTTTTTCAGAATCCAATGATGAAAGTGACGTTTTGTACAGATCATGCTACATAATACTGTTTTGCATACAAACTAGATAAGTTCATAAGTATTGCTTATTTTCACCGCAGGCTTTGATTATTCTAAGTCAGCAGGTTAAACTCGCTCTCAGTCGGTTGTCAGGTGGCACGGAACCTATCGGAAACAGATAACAAGACCCACCAATAAGTGCTGACACACTTACAATTTACTGTCCCGATTTTACTCTGTCAGTTCCAGCGTGTTCGTATCGCGTTGGACGGCGGGTGATAAGCCCTTTGTGAGTGCGGGTTCAATTCTGCGAGCTGGCAGAAAAATCCACAGGTTCTCCAGATTTACTGTGTTCGTGGCACCGAACCGAAGGGTTACGATGTCCATGGCACCGAGTCGAAGAGCTGAAAGCTAAAGTACTTCTGGATCAGGAAAAAAAATCCACACAATTGATGACACTATATTTCATGTTTTACACAATAGGATAATTAATATGGTAGATCACACTAGGATAAATAATATGTGTGTGGTTAAACTAGGATAAATAATATGTGTGTGGTTAAACTAGGATAAATAATATGTGTGTGGTTAAACTAGGATAAATAATATGTGTGTGGTTAAACTAGGATAAATAATATGTGTGTGGTTAAACTAGGATAAATAATATGTGTGTGGTTAAACTAGGATAAATACTATGTTTGTGGTTAAATTAGGATAAATAATATGTTTGTGGTTAAACTAGGATAAATAATATGTGTGTGGTTAAACTAGGATAAATAATATGTGTGTGGTTAAACTAGGATAAATAATATGTGTGTGGTTAAACTAGGATAAATAATATGTGTGTGGTTAAACTAGGATAAATAATATGTGATGACAAACTAGAACAAGTTATATGTGATGATAAGACGTGATAAATAATATGGGATTGGAAGACATGATACTGACATTACCTCAGTTAACTCTTGAGGGAACACCTTCTCAATCTTGTTCAACTGTCTCGGGCATCCAGGAACGCTGTAAATATCATCATCACCTTCATCAACCTCATCATCATTTATGCTACCATCTCCATAATCCTCATAAACTTCAATGATTTGAATGATGGCATCACAAATTGATTGTTCGTCTACATCTATAACACAGCATCGACACTTGAACACAAAGTCACTTTTTTCTCTAAAGAAAGTTCTAACTTCTTCAATATTAACCCCGAGAAACAAGAAAACTGTACGTTTGGGATTGAGTAAACTGACGTCCAAAGGAAAGGGACAAGTGGTGATGCTGTCTGGGGACAAGAATATAACACTTCCTCTGATATTGCTGACTTTCTCCAAAATACTGGACAGGACATTCATAGGCGTATCACTACCTCTCCCACTGTCTCTGAGCTCAACACCATCACGAGATAGTTGATCACTGTTTCTGTTACTGTTTCTCTTGACGATGTCGTTACTATCAACACCTGATTCAGAGCTGTGTGTTTCCTCGTTGAAAGTCTTCTCAATACCAGGTACATGTGACGAGCATGAAATGTTTCTTAATATACACTGGATGCTGCACTGTGGCGCATTTAAACGGCCAGCGATAAAATTCGCCCATTGTTCTCCATCAGGGAGGTATAGAAATAACAGAGAGGGGTCAGAGACTGCCATCGTCTGTGCAGTTCTGAGGAGAAGAATAAACACAATTTATGAACATTTAACAATACTCATGAATAAGTGTAGATAATGGAAATAGTAGTTAGAACATTCTATAAGAAAAGACTAGCAGTTAGAACATTCTACGACAACAGACTAGCAGTTAGAATATTCTATAAGAACAGACTAGCAGTTAGAACATTCTACGACAACAGACTAGCAGTTAGAACATTCTATGAGAACAGACTAGCAGTTAGAACATTCTATGAGAACAGACTAGCAGTTAGAACATTCTATGAGAACAGACTAGCAGTTAGAACATTCTACGACAACAGACTAGCAGTTAGAACATTCTATGAGAACAGACTAGCAGTTAGAACATTCTATGAGAACAGACTAGCAGTTAGAACATTCTACGACAACAGACTAGCAGTTAGAACATTCTATGAGAACAGACTAGCAGTTAGAACATTCTATGAGAACAGACTAGCAGTTAGAACATTCTATGAGAACAGACTAGCAGTTAGAACATTCTATAAAATAAAAGACTAAATGTTAGAACATACAAGATGATAAAACATACACGAGTCTATGATTTTACTGTGAAATGTTACATCGTCGTGAGTTGGTAGCTTAGTTATTGCACAGCATTATGAAAACTTAATTACTTCACAACATTGTGAAAACTTAATTACTTCACAACATTGTGAAAACTTAATTACTTCACAACATTGTGAAAACTTAATTACTTCACAACATTGTGAAAACTTAATTACTTCATAACATTGTGAAAACTTAATTACTTCACAATATCGTGAAAACTTAATTACTTCACAATATCGTGAAAACTTAATTACTTCACAATATCGTGAAAACTTAATTACTTCACAATATCGTGAAAACTTAATTACTTCATAACATTGTGAAAACTTAATTACTTCACAACATTATGAAAACTTATAGCTTAGCTACTTCACAACATTATGAACTTGTAACTTAGTTACGTCGCAACATGGTGAATTAGTTAGTAACTTTCTAACGCGGTGAATTGATCAGTGAATTACTACACAACGAAGTGAATTGATCAGTTAATTACTACACAATGCAGTGAATTGATCAGTTAATTACTACACAACTTTGTAAACTGGTAAGTCAGTTGCTCAGATTAAATAACCACACTTATCTAAGCTCATACTAAACTTTCTACTCACAATATTTACTGTGACAACATTTTTCTGTCTTTAACCTTGCCTCTTAAAAATACATTCATACAGCTGACCCTATCTTTAAGATGATTACAGCCTAAGTTGACAAGAAAGGATAGGTTAGGTGGGTCTTCTCCGCTCCAGGTGCAAATGCCTGGCGTATTAGTCGATGACAATAAAATCATTAAACATAGCCGCGTCTCCTAACTTAAGACATGCCTGTGGTTTGAGGCTCCAAATTTAGAACAGGCATGGGGTTTTAAAGTTTTATATGTACCGTAAATGTTTTAAATCTTTATTCCCACGGATACAAACATAATAAAAATCGCGGACTTTTGTAAAAGTCCACTTAGAAGGCAAGAAATCCGCAGTAGCGTAGTTGTTAGTGAAAATACTTCTTAGGATAGTGGTCCGGGTTCTTCTTCTTCTTTGCGTTCGTTCTTTACGACCAATTTTAATCACTCTTAGTGATATGTTTGATCTTTGCCAAGAACGTGTATACGTTGCACATTGGTTTGGTAGGCCACCTAAACGCATAGACTTCTACATGTTTAGGACACATGCATCCGATTTCAGAAAAACCTCCTTATTCGCCTCTTACGACATGCATGGCAGGTAACAGTGGTTCTATTCTTTACACCCCAAATTTGGGCCCCGGTAACCACTCGGGCGGTCCGGGTTCAATTCGACAGTGGGCGTAGAATATTTCTCCGACCGTAACGGCTCTCACGTCTACCCAGCTTTAATTGGGTACCAGGAAAACCCCTGAGAAGTAAAGGCGGCTGACGTGATGTTGACCACATAACCCATCGTGTGCCAACGGTCAATGAAACATAACAGAGTATTCATCACTATACCTCGATGTATAAAAAGGGTTTCTTTACTTAGAAGGTAAATGGACCACACCTCAGAACATATTTATATAGTACACGTAGGAAATCACATACACATGATAAACATACACAAACGTCATCATTGATGGTAAACACATTTGTTGAAAAAAATATTTTGAAATGACGTATCGCAAAAAACAAGATTTAAAAAAAAATATCATCAATAGCTTGTCCTGAACAGAACTTTACCACCCTAACAGTCCTACAGAATTTATTTCTCTCTTTCTCTCATAGGCCAGATATCCCGCCTCCGCAGCCGTCATACTCAAATTATCATTTACATCTTACATCCATCTTCTTCATAGTCTTCCTCTTGTCCTCTTTGCAGGGATGCCTCCTTCCATAATGATCTTCTCCAACCCTTCATGTCTCTCTATATACACATGCAGATATGTATCTCTCCTCTGCTCCTCTGTACACATATAACAAACATGCATACATCATTCAAAGTAGTTTCAAGTTTATTGTAACATGAGAACAAGGAGATTTTTGGTAAGAACCAGGGAAGCAGTGGTATGATTTTGTTTCGTCTCAAATATACAAGCACAATAAGCTTATAGCATGTGTTTGTACAAGCACTGCTCGATCGAACCGCACCTAATTATTCTGTGTCTAGATGAAACGAAGTGTTTGTGAAAGACACTCCTTAGTTAAGCCATTTTTTGAATGGTTTACAGGTTGGGTTTGTAAGAACGCTCGTATTGCTAGGCTAGACAATGGGTGCTGTAAGAAATAAGGGTTAGGGGTTCGAATCCTGTGATTTCGGAAGCTCCTAATACTTGTGTACTGCACATTAGGTAATGCGGTGTTAGACCTGTATTTTTCATTGACCGTCGGCACACGATGAGTGACATGGTTGGGTGATTTGGTTAGCATAACTCTGGCCACTTTTACTTTCCATTACTTATCCTGGTACCCAATTGATGCTAGATCGACCCGAGAATCATTACGGTTGGAAAAATATTTCACGCCCATTGTGTAATTGAACCCCGACCATACCTCTAAGAAGCAAGTTCTCTAACAACTACACTACTACTGCGGTTCTAATCTTTAACAGGAATTGTATAAATAAACTTTAAATGCACGTCAACATTCTGAAAGACATCAAAATGAAACATGGCCTCATGAACAAAGCTTACAGACCAAGCTATGGGGAACTCTCGAAGAACTCCAACTGACATGCAGCTTCATAGAGGCAACCTATCTCATGATTTAGACGAGCATACGAAACCGAACGCAAAGAAGAAGAAGAAGAAGAAGAAGAAAGACATCATCAAAGGAGTATGTTTTATTTGCTTGTACGTACTTGTTGTAGGTCTGTACTTGATCAGAACGTTCTAAACGGTACACAGCACGTCTTATTGACATAATTAAGGCGAACGATAAAAATGTAGACAGGTAGTTGTACAAAGTCATCATCGTCATCATCAACATCATCATCAACATCATCATCATCAACATCATCATCAACATCATCAATATCATCATCGTCATCATCAACATCATCCTCCTCCTTCTTCTTCTTCTTCTGCGTTCGCCCGCTATAAATTCAGGCGCGCCTGGTGTGGCGCTTCTGACTGATTTTTGCGTGAAAGCCTGCTTACCGTTTTATTAGTTTCCTCGCCATACAGGCGGATCTTCTCCGGCTGCAGAAGTAATCATCATCCTCCCTCTCCTCCTCATCATCATCATCATCATCATCATCATCATCATTAATACCTCTGAAGTCGTAGAAGGCACGCCTGTATAGCGGGGGACACTGATACTAAAGAAAGCATGCCTTTATGCAAAAATCAGTCTTCATGAAAAACATTGTATGTTGGGGAATATACTTCATGGTATAAAGTTTTCATTTACTCCCTACTTACTCCTGGGTAGAGAAGTACTTACTCCTGGATAGAGAAGTACTTACTCCTGGGTAGAGAAGTACTTACTCCTGGATAGAGAAGTACTTACTCCTGGATAGAGAAGTACTTACTCCTGGATAGAGAAGTACTTACTCCTGGGTAGAGAAATACTTACTCCTGGATAGAGAAGTACTTACTCCTGGATAGAGAAGTACTTACTCCTGGATAGAGAAGTACTTACTCCTGGATAGAGAAGTACTTACTCCTGGATAGAGAAGTACTTACTCCTGGATAGAGAAGTACTTACTGCTGGATAGAGAAGTACTTACTCCTGGATAGAGAAGAGAAATAAAATAAAGACATCCTACAAGACCTTCTTATCGAGAAGCATTGGCTCATAAATAACATCATGTTCTGGAAGATGAAATATTTTGGCCATATTCAACGTCATAGTAGTTTGGAAAGAAAAGTAATGGAAGGCATGATTATTGGGTGTAGAGGCAGGGGAAGACCACAACGAAGGTGGCAGCTGGACACCAAATAAACTTTGAGCAGGACGCGGAAGAAGGCGGGAGAACTTGCTGTAGACAGTGAGATTTCAGAACGCGCTTTGATGAAAGTGACGTTCTGCAAGGAACATGTTACTATTTCAGCCTACGCTACATTCTATAAGAACATTCTACGCTACGACGTTCTGCAAGAAACATGTTACTACTTCAGCCTACTAACTACAAACTATGTACGCAACCGCAAGGATCCACAATTTAATTTTGATAAAAGTGATGTATTCAAGCTTCTAAAAAATAAGTTGAGAAACATGGATAGCTACGCTGCGACTTTCAGCAAACTTTTATCTTTTTTTTTCAAGTGTCAACAGATGAGACAAAATACTATCAATCACCGACCTTGCCATATGCCATGTTCAACACCTTGGCTTCATTCTCTCAGTTCCTTAACGAGCAACAAGTCAAGGAAATAATATAGAACGAACTGCGGGTACAGATGGATTTAATGAGGTAGAAAGAGAATGGTGTAGTTAAAACGGTTCTCAAACTGCCTGGGATGTGTATCACTATGCAAGCATAACAATCCATGTAGATCGTTAGCTACTAACAGCTGATTTTCCTATTAGTTAGATAAAGTTGTATTTCTATATTGTGAAGCTTAAGAATATTATTTTCATAAAAATCAATAATAAAATATTATAATACTTCCTTGAACTCTCCATATCGACAACTTGTTAAGTCACTCTTTGTGTTCTGTATGTGATCCGAGCCTAAAAGCGATTGTACGTTGTGCCAGTTAGGCGCAAGTAAGCCAGCATATCCGATTTCTGCGACGCTTTTTATTTACTAGGTAGCTTTCTAGCCCTTACCTTAGTCGCCTCGTATATTGTGAGATTGGCTTGTCAACCAGAAGAACAATATTGCAGAGTATCTGCGCCTATAGGATATTCAGCTGATGGTGAAATCTGTATTGATGTATGGCTCGGGAATGTGGTGAGTCACCAAGTTAAATACAAATAAGATCCAGACATTTGTCAATGGATGTCTTCCTGTATTGTTAGACTAAGATGATATCACAGAGAGGCAAACACAGAACTGTGGATAAGAACATGACAAGAACCCATGATGACCCAGGTCAAGATGATGCCTTCTTGAGGAACTGAAGGGTGCTCGACCATCCTGGGAGACCATACAGAAAACAGCTAGAGTCTATGAAAGGTGACGAACAACTGTTGAGGCACTATGCTCCACGAGGAGGGAAGAGGAATAAATCAAGTCTGCGCCTATAAGATTCCTTTTGTCGACTTCTAGAGATTGATAACCGGCATAACTACTGTACAACTGTGTTGTTGTCAGTGGATTCGATCAGCGTATGAGACACATTTTCTGGGAAAGTAAACACCACGCTGACCATCTAACTAGTTGGTTATGTCAGAATATCTACGCCCCAATGTTGTCGGGTCTCGCAAGGGGACAAACGAATAGTAACACTGCGGCCTACAAAGAATGTCGTAAGTGGCGACTGAGGTAGGAGCCAAGGGAAGCTACCCTAGTAAATAAACAGCGTCGTAGAAATCGAATGTGCCGGCCTACTTGTAGACGCACAATCGGCATAACGTACAAGCGCTCTCAGGCTCAGATCATATACAAATCACAAATAGTGGTTAACAAGTGGTCGATATGGAGCGTTCAAAGTATAGTAATAATATTTTATACTTGTATATTCTATCAGTGACTGTCGAGTTTAATACTCCCGTCTCTGGAAATAATACAAGAATATAAAATAACTAATAGTTCCTTAGCCCTTTAGATGCTAAGGACGTATATATACGTTTTACCCATTCACTTCTAAAGACGCATTAACACGTCTGTTATTATCTCTCCTCTGTGGTCTAAAGACGTGTTAACACGTTATACATTGCTACTGTCACTACTAAAGGCGTACATTCACGTTTGTGACATAGAAACAAAGAGTAACTATTTTTATCGTAGCTTTAAGAAAGTATGTAGCAGCGAAAGGTTAGAGAAGTCGAAAACAAATTGTTCAATAAATTGTATCCACTTGAGATATGGGTGGTACAGTCACATGATTAGTCATGTCAGTGAACTTGATCAAAGTATATCTACCCCATGCCATCAGTTTCCGTGCTTCTCACAGGAAAAAAACATAATCAGAGTGAAAACTCATGTCTTGATTGATATGAATCAACCAGTAAATCAATCAACCAATCAATCAATCAATCAATCAATCAATCAATCAATCAATCAATCAATCAATCAATCAATCAATCAATCAATTCAATAAATAAATCAATTAAATAAATACATAAATCAACCAGCCAACCAACTAACCAATCAACCAGTAAATCAATCAATCAATCAATCAATCAGGGACACTTTTAACTTGTACAAAGGACCCTGCGAAGCAAATATTGAGAATCCCTGATATAGTATACGGAGTATCTTAGAAGAAATAATTGAACAGAAGACAAGCTTATTATTGGGGATACGGCTGGAAGAATTATTCATCCAAAAATTAGAGCTTTCAAAAATAATTGGAATTCAGAAATGTGGAAAATGATTTGGTGAAATGTGACGTGACGCTGACTGTCATGTACATTCTTGTGTTGTACACTTTTTGAAGAAAATACCACAACCTTATCACAACTACAGTCTTCTTCTTCTTCTTCTTCTTCTTCTTCATCCTTCAACCCCTAGGGAAGCATAGGTCCGCAACCAAGGCCTTCCAAGCCTGCCTATCCAAAGCCATCTTTTCCAGATATTTCCACTCTCTCCCCATTTTCTTGCATTCTGTCTCCAACTTCCGTCTTCAGATGTTCCTGGGTCTTCCCCTACCTCTATTGTCCCGGTGGTTCCATTGGAGAGCCTGTCTTGTGATGATGTTAGGGGGTTTCCTCAGTGTGTTTCCTATCCATCATCACCTTCTGCTCCTTATCTCTTGTTACATGCCCATCTGCCCAGCGTGTTCGTAGCGCGTTGGACTACGGATGACTATCCTCTGTGTGTGCGGGTTCAATTCCGCGGGATGGCAGAAAAAGTCACAGATTCCTCAGATTTACGGTGTTCGTGGCACCGAACCGAAGGGTTACGATGTCCATGGCACCGAGCCGAAGAGCTGAAAAGGGAAAAAAAAATCTCTTGTTACACCTGTCGTTGTCCTGTTCTATCCCAGAGTTCAATGTGTGTAGTCCTGTCATACCATCGCAGATGGAGTATCCTGCGCAGACATCTATTGATGAATGTCTGCAACTTTTTGGTGTTACCCTTAGTCTTCATGTCTCTGCTCCATATAGAAGGACAGCCTTATAGAACTATAGTACTTTTCTTATTAAAAAACAAAAATCATGATTTATTGATAGGGTTATTATCATCATTGCACTTCGGACAAAAGGCATGTGTGTTCCGGTCTCTATTTTATATATAAGAAGATCTCAGCGACAGTGTACGAGCTCGGTAGTACCGGCGAGGGTCCACGATTTAATTTTGACGATAGCAAAAATGTGTATCATCGTTATCATCATCATCTTTGCCATTGCCGTCGTTGCCACCAGCATCATCGTCACCATCATCATCATTATTACTATTGCTTATTGAACTGATGTCATATCACTCTGAGCAAACTCATAGGTGCTCAATCCTTCCGATCATATGTCGAAAAGTATGCATGCTGATGGTTCCCGTGGTTTGATAGTTAAATACACTACACATTCTACTAAGAGAACCATTTTACAAAATGATGCGCCAGAGTGGTTACCGTGGCTCAAATTTGGGATGTAAAGAATAGAACCACTGTTACCTGCCACGCATGTCGTAAGAGGCGACTAAGGAGGTTTGGCTGAAATCGTATGCATGTGTCCTAAACGTGTAGAAGTCTATGCGTTTAGGGGCCTACCAAACCAATGTGCAACGTATACACGTTCTTGGCAAAGATCAAACATATCACAAAGAGTGATTAAAATTGGTCGTAAAGAACGAACGCAAAGAAGGAGAAGAAGATAAAATGATGACAGTTAAAAAATAAGAAAGGCAACAATACAGTAAATAAATTGTGAGCATGACATTAGAGAAGACGAAGTTCAGGGTTCGTGAATCTAAGTCGTTGATCAGACTGAGAGAGATGGATGTCAATATTGGTACAGTCCGAAAATATCGACATACCAAATATGCAAAAAAATGATTATTAAATATTGAACTGGCTTTTTTGAGCCGCTGGACATTGCTATATTTGATGAGGAGGCGATCGAAGCACATTTGGACACATCCGGAGTGCTATGATGATAGTCCTCATATAACTGATAACTAAGAGAAGACGAAATTAGCTAAAGATAAAGTGTTTTTCAGAATCCAATGATGAAAGCGATGTTCTATAGAGAGTATGCTACATAATAATGTTTTGTCAGAATCCTTTGATGAAAGCGATGTTCTATAGAGAGTATGCTACATAATACTGTTTTGCATACAAACTAGATAAGTTCATAAGTATTGTTTATTTTCATATTTAATCATTTATTTTTCATAGCTTGTGTAATATTGCATTACGTGTCTTTTGTCCATAACGCCTATATACGCAATATTATCGCATCACCCCCACGGTTTTCTACAGATCTGATCTGGTCTGACCACCTCAGATCTGTAGGTTTCCGTGTATCCCCTTATTAAAAATCCCTGCAGTGGTCAAGCACTAACAGCTGGACAATAAGTTAACGTTTTAAAGTGTTTTAAAGCCGAAGGATTGACTTCATTGCACCGGATATGCCGAGAGTATTGCACAAAGCACGAGCTCCATAGCTCCAGCAACAACCCTAGAGGTCTCTAGAAAAAACTGCACTCGTGAACAGAACGGCGCGGTCCGGATTCGAACCTACGACCTTCGACTCACAAGGCAAAGGACTTAACAACTTAGCCACAGAGACCCCCATAAATGACCGTGTTTCCAGGTTCCGTTAAAAAGATAAAGTCAGATATTTTTATGTAGGACTTAAGACAAAACTCAGAACAAAAGTCACAGATATTGGTCACTACTGCTCAGGTCAAGAGGTGATATCCGTGATGGAACGTGGACTTACAAGTCAAACAAGTATCTTTATCTAAACTGACCGTACTGACCGGTCAAGACACGAAACGAAAAGAGACCATCTGATCAAATAGTGAAATTTTTGGAAATGCGTTTCAAAGAATTTCTTCAAATTGTGAATCGTGCGTAGCGAGCTATGGTATCTGAAACAAATTATCGTTTCTAATCTCTATTAGTCTTCCGTGTTCACGCTACTACGTTAATTAGAAATAGTGAGAGATAAAAAAGAAACTAAAGGCAAATAATTCATTTAATTGCACCGGGTTTTGAGCAATATGGCTCGGTTCCCCCAGCGGTAATTGTACGTCAGCTGCCGAGAGTATTGTTTCAGTTTCAGTTTGGAATATCTTCATTGCATTCCGGATATGTCCATAGATGCTCCGATCCCCTTCGCAATATCTCGCAACAGCGTCCAGCGGCTGACCGTACCAGTTTGATTTTGATTGATGAGCCTACTAATATACCTGTTATGCTGTTCTTTTCTTGCTACTCCAATCTTCAATCCCAGCTCCTTCAATCTAGTAGTTGACGTGGATTGGTTTAAATGAAAATCTTCTTTGCGGCCACACTCTATGAGGGCGTTCAAAATATCGTCTCTATCCATCGGCTACCCGCTGATATGGTGGCAGAGCCAAACAAGAACAATCAGGAACAGTATATCCACGTAAGTCTCTGCAGGTTCGAGACTCAATAGACGATATCCATTCATATTGCAACTTGTGATTTTAAACACCACAAATACCATAATAAAGATTATGTTATGACTGAGGTAGGGGCCTAAGGAAGCTGTCCTAGTAAATAAAAAGCGCAGCAGGACTAGGATGTGTTGACCTACTTTTAGTCATATAACTGGAACAAGGTAAAATTGCTCTTAGGCTCAGATCACACACAAATCACAAAGAGTAGTTTAACAAGTGGTCCATATGGAGTATTTAAAGAAGAAGAGGAACCCGGATCACTAGCATAAGAAGCGATTTCACTAACAACTGTGCTACTGCCACTCTAAAGGTTACACTTCCATCAAACATATGCTACAGTTAATTCACTTTAATGGGATTTCCCGATTTCCCGACTGAGCGTACGCGCTTAAGTTACAGGGGTCTGTGGTTCAGATATAAGATCACGGGAAACTGATCTTAGAAGAAAAAAATTAAAGTTCATAGCTGGCTACTAATTGCTCATAACCCACTTACTTCCGCTTACCTTCACTAACAACTTCCGTATCAGGAAGTTTAAAGAGACACAATACAAAGTTGACAATATTTTTGTTAGTTTCCTTGTTTTTATTATGTGGTTAGATGCAAGTCTTCCGTTGTTTCTTAGGACAGAAAATGTGAATTAACTCAGGAAAACCCCACAACCATCTAGGTCACTGTTTCTCAATACTCATAGTAGAAACATCCCTTTCTGACAACTAATTTTAAATGTGTCTGTCATTGATTTTCCGGTCCTCTTAATATTTGAATGTGGGCAATTACTAACAGCAAAGTCATTACCTGGGCAATAATCGAGCTATCAATTAGTGACCATATCTTAATTATGACCCGGCAGCGATAGACATTATTGGAGATTTAATTAGAATAGTCCTTACCAAGTCGGAAAGATTTGATAATATCGAACAGGGATAGGGAACAAGCAGTTGTAATTACGATTATCTGTGTACTTATTGTACCTGTGTGTAGGTGTTGTACCTATGTGTAGGTATTGTACCTGTGTGTACTTATTGTACCTGTGTGTAGGTGTTGTACCTGTGCATATTTATTGTACCTGTGTGTACGTATTGTACCTGTGCATATTTATTGTACCTGTGTGTAGGTATTGTACCTGTGTGTACTTATTGTACCTGTATGTAGGTGTTGTACCTGTGTGTAGGTGTTGTACCTGTGTGTAGGTATTGCGCTTGTGTGTACTTATTGTACATGCGTGTAGGTATTGTACCTGTGTGTACTTATTGTACCTGTATGTAGGTGTTGTACCTGTGTGTAGGTGTTGTATCTGTGTGTAGGTGTTGTACCTGTGTGTAGGTATTGCGCCTGTGTGTACTTATTGTACCTGTGTGTAGGTATTGTACCTGTGTGTAGGTGTTGTACCTGTGTGTAGGTATTGTACCTGTGTGTACTTATTGTTATTGGTTATTGGTTATTGGTTACTAAACATTCACTCGGCAAACCCATAGGTGCCTCAAGTCTACAAGATATCTGAAGGTTTGATGCAACTTCTGATGTTTCTGTAGGCACGAAATTGAATCTAAAACACACCTCTTTACTGTCTCTACTCAGGCATCCCTTTCGACACTAATTAAATGGGTAACTCATGAACCTGCTTAAATCGCTTGAATCTGGATTCAACATCAGAATCTTAGTTGCAATATCTACTGGTGTAGGTATTGTACCTGTGTAGGTATTGTACCTGTGTGTACTTATTGTACCTGTGTGTAGGTGTTTTGTTTTACTTCAGAATAGTCGATGAAGGTGATGAATTGTCTGTAGTCTGGTCAAATGTTTTCTAACGACTTTCGTGATGCTCCGATTGTTTAACGGTAGTGTTGTACTATGGATGGTATGTACCTATGAGACTTATTGTCACAGTGTGCGTATGAGGTCTACCTGTCTGAACTATGCCTGTGTTTGTGGTTGTACGCTGTTTACATTTACCATTATGTCGGAGTTGAAGATGTGATGATGTAAATGATGAGTTGAAGATGATAGATTGAAGATGGTAGGTTGAATGGTGAGTTAAGATGTAGAGTTGAAGATGTAGAGTTGAAGATGTGAGTTGAATGGATGAGTTGAGATGTTTGAAATGATGAGTGAAGCTGTGAGTGAAGCTAAATAGAGTGAAGCTGAAGGAATTTCTGAAGCTGCAATAGTTTCAACGATGTTCAGTTGATAGAGTTGAAGCTGGATGATAGAGTTGAAGCTGGATAGAGGGATAGAGTTGAAGCTGGATAGAGTTGAAGCTGGATAGAATTGAAGATGGATAGAGTTGAAGATGGACAGAGGGATAGAGTTGAAGATGGATAGAGTTGAAGATGGATTGAGTTGAAGATGGATAGAGTTGAAGATGGATAGAGTTGAAGATGGATAAGTGAGTGGATAGAGTTGAAGATGGATAGAGTTGAAGATGGATAAAGTTGAAGATGGATAGGATTGAAGATGGATAAGTTTAAGATGGATAGAGTTGAAGATGGATAAGATTGAAGATGGATAGAGTTGAAATGGATAGAGTTGAAAATAAGTAGAGTTGATTGAGAAGACGCATTGATAGAGTCTTTCCGAATAATAGAAGAGTTTCAGGGTTGTAAATCCTAGTCGCCGATCAGATTGAGAGAAGAGATGAGTGTCGATATTGGTACATTCCAAAAAGAATAACATACCAAATATGCAAAAGAAGGTTAATTAATCAACATCAAACTACTGGCGTATTAGACCGCTGGACTCTGCTGGATTTGTTGAGGCGGGGATCGGAGAACTTATGGACATGTTCAGAGTGCTATGATGATATTTCTCTGATAATTGATAATTTGAAGATTGTCCTTCAGTTGCTCAGCATCCAGTGTTGGATAAGGACAACAACGCTGATGTCGAATCCATTCATTATTTTAAAAAGTTTGGAATCACACTCATAACTGAATGCTTGAGGGGAAGAATGATGATTGTTTTTGATCAGCGAGTCACAGGAACCATCAGAATCAATAACATTTCGACATTTACTAATATGACTGAGTATCTATTGACCTGTTCGTGGTGCTATGGCGTCGGGTGAGTAATCAATAAATAATGCTAATATCAATCGCATACTACCTGGTATCTCAATGGCAAAGTGGTTAAGACGTGAGCCTATCGTTCTAAAGGTCCAAGTGTTCAAATCCTCCATCTACCATACTACTTGTCTGTAAAAGATCTTATACGTGTTCTTGTCAAATACTATACCTAACCAACAGCTGCTTGAACAGTGTCAATAAGAGCACCATCATCCAAAAGTGACGTTGTAGATGGAACAGCCATGTGATACCTGCGGAGATCAACTCTTTGACAAAAACTGCACTGAGATGGGCAGCAGAGGGTAAACAAAAACGTGGAAGACTAGACCTAAAACAACATGGAGGAGAGCAGTAGAGAAGAAACTGAAAGAAATAAATCATTGTCTTGTACTGGATTCTCCGAAAGAAGTTAATTCTTATTTTTCATGTTTGTTGGCCTACACGCTCTGATATAACCAATAAAAGGTTCGTCCTTAGGTTGAAAGGGCGTGCCTCGGCTTAAAGAGGCTTTAATCCCCTACTAAACAAACAAACAAACAAACAAACAAACGAACCATAGCTGGAACACAATACAGAAGACGGTCAAGAATAGAGAATAATAATATGCATTTGTGGCTGCACTAAGCGTCAAGAGTGAAACACGTACAAACAAAGTACTATAGTTTTACAAAATACATAAACAGTGACGATAAACAGCAACGTTTCGACCAACAAGGCCTTTATCAAGCAAACGAACAAACAGGAGTGACAAATTAAAATGAAACACAAATGGACGACCAAATACCAACGTATCTAAGGAAAATCTGGAATAAAAACGAATAACGAAATAAATGTAACACAAAAACACACATAAAAGCTAGAAATAGAAAAGAAACAATGAAACATCTAGTAAATATATAACTTGAATACATGCAACATATACCCATATAGATTATAAAGCATGGGAAGAGAAAGTACTAAGAAGCATAAGAATGTAATACATGCAACATATACCCATAGAGATTACAAAGCATGGGAAGAGAAAGTACTAAGAAGCATAAGAATGTAATACGTTGAGCCCGCGTGGTCGCAAGGTACCATACAAAGAAATCAACCGATTCTCCAGAGCAAATCGACTACGATCATCAGAGGAACAAGATCGGATGGCTGTGACCTGGACATCGCAAGCTCCTGAATGGCCAGTATCATTGAAATGGGTAGCTACAGGGTCACAGAGCATTGGCGTATATCGCGCAAGTGTTGGGCGAATCGGTCACTGAGTCTCCTGCCGGTTTCCCCAATATAGCCTTGTTGCACTACTTGCAGATAATGGCATAGATAATATTACGGGACTCGCACGTGAAACTGTCTTCAACAACGAACGTGGCTTTTGGAAAATTTTGGCTTTTCACTATTTACCAAGTTTTACGCAGTCTTCCCTATTTCAATAAGCGTCAAGAGCGTCACAGGCTAGAGAGAGTTATTAGAATTATTATTATATAACTAGTTATACGGGAATGCTATAAAAGAAATTTAAAGAAGGCAGAGCATTGCGTTGCAAAAACATAAAGAACTAACTAACCTATGGAAGGGAACTGACATAAGAACAAAAATCAAGTGTCTAAGAGCATGTGTTTTTTCCTTGGCAACATATGGTTGTGAGACATGACACATGACAAAGCGGTGAATAAGATCATTAATGTCTTTGAATGCAAATGCTACAGAAGAGTTCTTAGAATATTATGGACAGAGACAAGAACAAACGCTTCTGTTCTGCAACAGCTTGATATTACAGAGCGTTGGTTAGTAAAGAAGATTTAAAAAAAGGAAAATTAAATATTTCGGACACATTAAACGACATGAGTGCATAGACAAGATAATTTTGGAGGGAATGGTGCCTGGAAGAAGAATGAGAGGAAGATCTAGAAGACGATAGATGCAAGATGTCATTGACGATCTGAGAATTGCTGTTGCTGATGCCGATCAGAGTTGTTCAGTACTACTGTCATGGAAGCCAAGCTCCGAAAGGGACAATCTACTTGATGATGATTATGAGTTACACACAGTTGATGTAAGACACAAACTAAGTATGATCTTGCTACACACAGTTGATGTAAAACACACATTAAGTATTATCTTGTTACACACAGTTGATGTAAAACACAAACTAAGTATTTCCTTGTTATTAAATGACAAAATATTCACTGTACTACGAGATATTTTATTAAAATATGCGCAAAACAAATTAATATTAAATAAAGCACTTTTAAAAAACTAAATATTTAGTGTAATTTTGTGAGGGCAGGATTCGAACTGGTTACATATAAAGTTCTGGGGCAGCGAGCTAGTGTGCTCTGACATGACTACAACATTGTCATTATCATCATGTGCCGTGCCGACTGTCGTAGGCTATCATGGATCTCCACAAATCTCTGTCCCCGGTGTTTGCTATCATCTCAGATGTTAAAGCTCTTCCGTGCCATAAAGTCGGGCTGTCCAAAATTTTCTGTCTACGTGCCCCTCTGTCTCGTCTTCCCTGGATTCTCCCGGTTGTCACAGTGTGCTCTAAACCTCCCCTTCTTATAATAAATCCGAAACATGATGATTGTCGCTTTCTTATATTGATAATTCAAAGACACACTCAAGAACTCGATGAAATCCTTTGGCATAGATGTCGACAACTTTGAAAATGTTTGCTCAAGACAGATCAGCCTGGCGCACACTTCTTCGACACCATTCTTCGGCCTGCGAGGCAGGTATAACTGCACGGTGGAACAAAACGTCAAAATAGAAAGGCAGTAAAACTCCCCAAAAGTGCAAGTATACCTTGTCCACATTGTACAGGAAAATTTCATGATCTCATCTGGCTCACTAGTCATCTACGCACACATAGACAAACAAACATAAATACACTACCTTGGATGAAAACTGTGGTCATCATCACCCGTGATGGACGAGCATCATCTAAATAAACTTTCTCCGTGTCTTTGTCTCGTTCTTCTTCTTCTTCTTCTTTGCCTTCAGTCTTTACGACCAATTTTAAACACTCTTTTTGATATGTTTGATCTTTGCCAAGAACGTGTATACGTTGCAAATTGGTGTGGTAGGCCCCTAAACGCATAGACTTCTACACGTTTAGGACATGCACATCCGAATTCACCCAAACCTCCTTAATCGCCTCGTACGACATGCGTGGCAGGTAACAGTGGTTCTATTCTTTACACCCCATCTAATCACAGACTTAATTGTAAACATATTTTCACATAAACACTAAATATTATATCCCATTATATTCACAGTGGACTTACCTATGTGGCAGTTTGTCACATGTACTTTACTATTCTTCCCATTGTCTGCCCTGTAGGTAGTCTGACCTTCTATTTAAGACAGCTAGCAGGTAAGTGAGAACGAATAAGAAAATAGCCAGCCATAAATCTCACACCAGCTACCACACACACTTTTGACACCAACCTGTGGCCGCGTGATCACTAATGAAACTAGATAGTCCCCACCAATAAGGTCACATGACGACATTTTGAAATTAAGCACTATTATTTAAACGATGTTAAAATGAATTTGTTTAACTATGAATAAACAGTAAACATTATGGTATTCAATATAAACAACAAGTAAAGCTTGTTGTGCTTTTGAATACAAGTGTTAAAGAAGAAGCCTTTGCATATCATAGACAGAGAAGCGAACAAATATATCTATCCAGAAAGAACTCAAAAGCACAGAAAACTGGCTGATGCTACAAATAAGAATGAAATAATTGAAATATTTTCGACGTTTAAGAAGACACGAAGGGCTGGGAGAAGGCCATCATGAAAAGAGGATTTCCAGCAGAGAGACGAAGAGGAAGACCACGGAGAAGATGGATTGGGGATGTAACGGATTATTTGAGCATATGCGAGACATCAGGCCTATGCGATAGAGAGAGAAATGTCAAAGGACTGTTAAAGTGGTAAAGTTCTGCTCAGGACAAGCTATTTGATTATGATTGAAAGTTTTTTCGTGGGACGGATTAGCGTAATGCATAAGTGTTCGTCTAACGGCTCAGACAGAAGAGTGTTGTCGGTTCAATCCCACACTTGAAGTTCCACATGTGAGGAAAGGAAATGATCTTCATTCACGGCCACATGGATGTTGGGAGCAATGAGAGAGCAGACAGGCTGGCTGGCTCTGCCACCATCTCAGGGAGTAATCTTGACAGTCAGAATAGAGTTGACATTCTGAACGTCCTCATAGAGTGTGTCTGCACATATTACAATTTTTATTTAAATGAATCCAGGTCAACTGCTAGAATTAAACTTGGATTGAAGATTGGAGTAGCAAGAAAAGAACAGCACAACAGGTTAATGAGTAGGCTCATCAATAAAAATCGAACTGGTACGGTCAGTCGCTGGACACTGTTGGAGATATTGCGAAAGAGATCGGTGCACATATGGACATGACCAGAGTGCAATGAAGATATTCCAAACTGAAACTGAAATCTAGCACGTCTAGTTTTTATTATTATAAAGCGGCTTATTTGTCTTATTGTGACAGGACACATAAATATTTCATTGGGGTCAAGGCACGAGGGGTGTGCCAGGATTAGTGAGCCGGCACTAATTAAGACCCTGTCCCCTACCTCCACTTGGTGACCCTGGAAACAGACTTTGGTTCCAGTCTGGCTAATGGGGCAGGGATCGGGGAGAACTACTGGCAGCAATGCAAGTACGGAAAAGCAATGCTGGTCCGAACAAAATGCACGAATCTCCTGGCCGATGTCCAACAAACTATTGCCCAAGTTCCAGAACAAAAAGATACAGCAGTGAAACGTCTCTGATAGAATCCCTATTCCCCCAGAGTAAGGGCCGAATACAAATTGTCATCTCCGGAGCAAGAGACTCCATTCACAAGCTCGAAATGTAAGTCAAAGGTCCCGCCACAAATTACAAGGTTCTCTGCCGATGGGGAGATTAGTGAACAAGAAAGGATAAAAGGTGCATCCAGTGACGAAACGTGAGACCACATAGGGCGAAACTCGACGCCCTGAGGAAGGGGCAAACATTGACAGCTGTGGGGCAAGAATAAATAAGTCAGATGCGTAACGAATAAAAGTCTACCCTCGTGTCGGTACGAGGAAAGATTGCAGCTGACTCCGTATCGGGAACCTAGTACCAGATACATTTACTGGGCAAGGTTGGCCGAGCGCAAAACATAAAGTTGCTTTTAAGTGCATAACGAAACTGCCCTCCTTGGAAAAACCGTGCAAGGTACTGTTGCGATAACAACTAACATTCCTGGAAGAACTGAGGCGGGTGATGCCTAACGGAACTGCCAGCCTCGGGACAATAGGTCAAGGTACTGTTGCAGTCACAACTAACATCCCCGGAAAATCTGGGGCGGGTGATGGGAGCGGGTGATGGTGGCGAGCGCAAAATTTCAGTTGCGTTGCTAGCGCCAATTGAAACGACCCTCTACATTATTTGTGCTTGGTCATAGTCCGGTGTTTCCCGAGGCTAGAGAAAATGTGAAGTAGAAACTGCAAATTGCCACGTACCGACACGCGTCTCGAAAAGGCTGAGAATGTTTCTACTCCGGAACAAACTCAAAAGTGAACAGTAAAGTAAGGTCGACAATGTAAAGATCTGACGGGCTGTCCGGATCCGAACATTGGCGAAGGCCGATACTTTACACGATGTTTTATATACGAGTAAAACGCCGTCCGAGGACAAGCTTATAGGCCCCGTGAAATGTTCCTAATCCGCAACGACCTCACAGTCAGAAATGGCATAACAGCAGTAACTCACTGTTTGGCGTAGATCACAAAGCCCAAATATACGGCAAAGCTGATCGAAAAGGCGAAGATCCGGGCCGAAATAGTCGGCAGAAAGGATTGTACCCTAGGGAAAGCTGACCCTAGTAAATCAAAAGCTTGCTGAAAACTGGCGGGTGGGCCTAGTCACCATGGGCGCATAATCATTCAACTTAGATCAATGTGTTCTTGTCAAAGGACCAATTATATATCACCAAAAAAATGATAAATTAGCCATGAAGAACGATCGAAAAGAAGAAGAAATAGTTCATTAAAACATAAAATAACCTGAAGCACATGTTAATCTTCTTCTTCTTTTGTCATCAAACTGTTACCTGGCTGTTGCCCACTGTCGTTGTTTTCTGTTTTTGTTTTGCGCTATTCTGGCGGCTTCTAGCTATCTATATCTTCTTCTTGTCCCGATTGACCTTCCACTGTTGTCGTTCTCTCCTTTCTACCAACCGTACCACGTCAGGTCACCTTCCTTCACTCTCTTCACCGTTCTTATCCACGTTTCCTTTGACGTGCAGGTCTTCTCTTCCCATCAGCTGTTTATCTCTCTCTCTCTCTCGATCACCGCTTAGACTGATGTATCATATTTCTCCATAAATCTTATTCATGTGGAAATCTGATTCATGCAGCCTTAGCATGGGTGTGTTTCGTCACATTTTTAGGGAGCTCTGGAGCTTTGGTGTTTATCCTTCGGCGATGTGTCCGGTTTTAGCCAGCGTTTACTGGGTTCGCTCTCCTCAGCCATGGGCTGTTCCCAACCGACCTGCAATTCTATCTGAGAGCTGTCCTAGCCACTGCTCCCACTGACATACGACATACATGTATAAAAACCACGTCCATCTTCGTCTTTTAACGATGGTCTCCAAAGATGCCACAGTCTGTTCGTTTCAGAAGCTCCTCATTTGTTATGGTATTTGGCCAGAAAATGTGCAAGATTCTTCTTAAACATTTATTCTGAAATGTCTCCAACTTGTGTATTATTTGTTGGGTAATTTTCCAGCATTCACTACTGTATAATAGCACTCCCAGTATATTACTTCTTCCAGCATCCACTACTGTATAATAGCACTCCCATTATATTACTTCTTCCAGCATTCACTACTGTATAATAGCACTCCCAGTATATTACTTCTTCCAGCATTCACTACTGTATAATAGCACTCCCAGTATATTACTTCTTCCAGCATTCACTACTGTATAATAGCACTCCCAGTATATTACTTCTTCCAGCATTCACTACTGTATAATAGCACTCCAAGTATATTACTTCTTCCAGCATTCACTACTGTATAATAGCACTCCCAGTATATTACTTCTTCCAGCATTCACTACTGTATAATAGCACTCCCAGTATATTACTTCTTCCAGCATTCACTACTGTATAATAGCACTCCCATTATATTACTTCTTCCAGCATTCACTACTGTATAATAGCACTCTCAGTATATTACTTCTTCCAGCATTCACTACTGTATAATAGCACTCCCAGTATATTACTTCTTCCAGCATTCACTACTGTATAAAAGCACTCCCAGTATATTACTTCTTTTAGCATTCACTACTGTATAATAGCAGTCACAGTTTATTACTTCTTCCAGCATTCACTACTGTATAATAGCACTCCCAGTATATTACTTCTTCCAGCATTCACTACTGTATAATAGCACTCCCAGTATATTACTTCTTCCAGCATTCACTACTGTATAAAAGCACTCCCAGTATATTACTTCTTTTAGCATTCACTACTGTATAATAGCATCCAGTTTATTACTTCTTCCAGCATTCACTACTGTATAATAGCACTCCCAGTATAGTACTTCTTCCAGCATTCACTACTGTATAATAGCACTCCCAGTATATTACTTCTTCCAGCATTCACTACTGTATAATAGCACTCCCAGTATATTACTTCTTCCAGCATTCACTACTGTATAATAGCACTCTCAGTATATTACTTCTTCCAGCATTCACTACTGTATAATAGTACTCCCAGTATATTACTTCTTCCAGCATTCACTACTGTATAATAGCAGTCCCAGTATATTACTTCTTCCAGCATTCACTACTGTATAATAGCAGTCCCAGTATATTACTTCTTCCAGCATTCACTACTGTATAATAGCAGTCCCAGTATATTACTTCTTCCAGCATTCACTACTGTATAATAGCACTCCCAGTATATTACTTCTTCCAGCATTCACTCTGTATAAACGTCCCAGTATATTACTCTTCCAGCATTCACTACTGTATAATAGCACTCCAGTATATTACTTCTGTTTTGGTGGCTTGGGGATTGTACTTTTCTTCTTCTATTTGATTGTTATTTTTTCTCAGGATTCTGCAATGCCATCTAACCATCTTTTTTCGTAGACTTCGTCTCGCCTTCTGTTCTAATGTTCTGTTATAGAAGACTCTGTATACTGTGGAGTTTGGATGCATTCTTTTAAGTGACTAAACCACTTTATTCTTTGTTGACGTTAATACAATGATAATTTGATGAACTTAAAGGGAAGTGTGTGTGTGTGTGTGTGTGTTTGTTTTGATTGATAGATAGAGCCATCATCATTGCACTTCGATGAGAAACAATGTGTGCTCCGATCTCTTTCTTACACAGAAAGATCTCAACTGGAGTGCACGAACTCTATAGCACCGGCGAGAGTCCCCGATGTAATTTTGTTATAAATGGAAGATATTTTTGTAAGAATTATGTTTTAAACTTTTTCTAATGAATCTTGCCCGGGCAGCAGCTTTCCAGCCTGCTCTTCTCGATTTTGAACTGTCATGTTTTTTTAATATGCTGAACTTGAACACGGGCCTACGTTTTATCGTCGATCTCCGATAGAACTAGGAACTCGATCTCACCTACCTGAGATCATGGACCTCTGGTAAAATATCCAGATGACTCCACGAGGGAGCGAACCTGGTACCTTTAGAGACAAGCACCTAGCCTCTACACTACAGAGACCAGCCAACAAATAAAGGGAAGTATAAATATGTTAATTTAACAAAAATGCCGGTCGCCCGCTATGAATTTAGGTCATTGAGTTTCATATTTCGCTTTTGACTGATTTTTGAGTGAAGGATATCTTACCTCAGTAGTTCTTAAAGAGTGAGCCCAGGCGTACAAGTGTGCCTGACGACATTTCTAGGTGTTCCTAGAAATCCCAGATCAGGAGTCGTCAATGCGGTGTCAGCGAGCAACAAGGATATAAAGTCGCCAAGACATATCAGACCCAATCTTCTAATACGCAGAAATTAAATGATAAATAAAGGTACCTCGTATTTTCCAATAATTTCTGTATTTCTTTGTTTTTGCATCTTTTAGTTACATTTTTGTGTTTCAGTTTCAGTTTCAGTTTGGAATATCTTCATTGCACTCGACATATCCATAGGTGCTCGATCTCCTTGGCAATATCTCCATCAGCGTCCAGCGACTGACCGTACCAGTTCGATTTTGACTGATGAGCCGACTCGTATACCTGTTGTACAGTTCTTTTCTTGCCACACCAATCATCAAACCCAGTTCTCGCAATCTAGTAGTTGACGTGGATTGGTTTAGATGAAGGTCTTCTGCGGCCACGCTCTATGAGGGCGTTCACGATGTCAGCTCTGTCCATTGGCTGGCCCTCTGATATAGCGGCAGAGCCAACCAGCCTGTCTGCTCTCTCATTGCCAACGACACCCATGTGTCCCGGAACAAAGACAAGTGTAATTCTGCAAATTGTTGAAACCTGCAGTGATTCAGTCCATTGCCTGCGCACCGAACCGGCCTCCACCTTTTGGATCATACTCAATGAGTCACTCAGAATGCACGCATGAGTGTAGTTTTGTGACTCTAGCCAGAGTAGTGCATTGGTCACCGCCAGTACCTCCATTGTCATGATGCTTGTTGTCATACTAAATGCACCACTAGCTTCCTTGACCATTCTGCCACATGAGCTTACAGAGAAGGCCCATGCAGACTTTTCGTGACGAACTACCGATCCATCTGTGTAAACCACAACGTCGTCTGCATTGCAGTTTTCATCGATAATGGCTTTGACGTCTGCATTCAACGCTACGGGATTTCCTTCTCTGCAACCTTTGTCAAATTTAATGATGGTTGAAAAAGTGTCCCAGTATATTGGAGGCATCGTTATCCATTCTTCTCCATAGTCAATATTATTGAGCCCGCATACCAGCTGAACAGTATCTGCGGCACGGCAAACCCATGACTTGCCCCGCTTTTACATACATTTTTGTGTATAGCGCGCCTACGATTTTTTGTACGACTTCAAGCGTGTCACTACTTCAAGCGTGTCACTACTTCAAGCGTGTCACTACTTCAAGCGTGACACTACTACAAGCGTAACACTACTTCAAGCGTAACACTACTACAAGCGTAACACTACTCAGCGTGTCACTACTTCAAGCGTGTCACTACTTCAAGCGTGACACTACTACAAGCGTAACACTACTTCAAGCGTAACACTACTACAAGCGTAACACTACTTCAAGCGTGTCACTACTTCAAGCGTGACACTACTACAAGCGTAACACTACTTCAAGCGTGACGCTACTACAAGCGTAACACTACTTCAAGCGTGACACTACTTCAAGCGTGTCACTACTTCAAGCGTGTCACTACTTCAAGCGTGTCACTACTTCAAGCGTGACACTACTTCAAGCGTGACACTACTTCAAGCGTGTCACTACTTCAAGCGTGACACTACTTCAAGCGTAACACTACTTCAAGCGTAACACTACTTCAAGCGTAACACTACTTCGCTGCAACACTACTTCAAGCGTGTCACTACTTCAAGCGTGTCACTACTTCAAGCGTGTCACTACTTCAAGCGTAACACTACTTCAAGCGTAACACTACTTCAAGCAGGTTGAGAAACACTGACTTACCTTATCACTAGGGTGTCCCTCGCCATTCAGGCGAGATTTAATCCGTCTTCAGAAATACTTGTCATTTAGATCTTCAAGTAAAGGATCAGGATATAATGTAGTCCAATCGCTTGCTGTGTGGACACCCAGAATTTTTGTTTGTTTGTTGTTGACCCATGTTGATATTGAGTCCCGCAATTTTCACATCCGCTGTCTCTAACGCAGCCTGTTATTAACTTCGACATCGGCGTTACCAATACACGAGTAGTTTGAAGAGGAGGTGTAATTGAGACAGAGTCAGAACAAGTGAGAGAGTGAGAGAGGAGGAGAGAGAGGGAGAGAGTGTGAGAGAGAGGAGACGAGAGAGAGAGAGAGGAGAGAGAGGGAAGAGTGGGAAAAGAGGGAGGAAGAGAGAGGGAGAGATAGTGGAGAGAGGAAGATGGGACAGAGAGAGGGAGAGAGGAGAGGAGACAGAGAAAGGAAAGAGAGAGAGGAGCTTGGAGAAAGATGAGAGAGAGGGATGAGAGAGGAGATAAAGGAGGAGAGAAAGGGCGAGAGAAAGGGGGAGAGAGGCGTAGAGAGAGAGAGAACGGTATGGAGGGAGGTAGAGAGAGAGAGAGAGAGAGGGTATAGAGAGGAGGTAGAGAGAGAGAGAGAGAAGGAGAGAAAGAGTGCGCTCAAGTACATATTAATTAACTGCTTCCTGTTGATGTAATTCTTTACGTGTGTAATGTTGGCTCACCTGCTGTCACATCATTCCTGGGCCGTGACCCAGTTGTGACAGGTAAGCACAGGTGTATCAAATGCTTACCTTTAAACACACCTTCCACGCTCTCTCAACCCTCCATTTCCAAAAAGTTGATTTAGTTTGTTTTAGGGGTATTCTATTTCCTTTTAAAGTTTTGATTACATTATTATGTTGTTTTTTTGTTTGTTTTTCAGTTGTTTTAACTGAAAGGGGTTGTACTCTCTGTACAACGGTTTGTTATGAATGTTATTTTCATTTTTGTTCAAAAAGGAAATATATTTGTTACTATTAACTGGGTAATGGGAAATCTGTGTTTCTGAGAGCATGACTTGGAAACGTTGTCAGTCAATATCTATTCTCTAATCCTGTTTTGCCTTTCAGCGTCAGGTCGAAAAAGGAGACACCTGGAGCCTCTCTATGCACTTTGTCTTTCTTCTCCAATCCTGATTTGCCTCACAGCTTCAGGGCAAGAAGAGATTTCTAGCACGGGTTTTGTGTGTGTGCTTCATAAATAGTGTAGTTCGTCGCCTCTGTTATCTCTGAGGTCCACCTTTTGCGTGACCGGTCTTTTGCTTTGTATCCACTGTGTCGGAGTAACATTGCTCTTTGATGTGCACTGTCTGTTGGCAACATATCCGATAGTTGCCAGTCACCAAGTTAAATACAAATAACATTCAGACCTTTGTCAACGGATGTCTTCAGCGATTCTCAAGAATCACAGACCTGTGGATAAGAAAGACATGAACCACATGACCCTGGTTAAGAGAAGGAAATGTTGATGGGTGGGGCATACCCTGCGAAACACACAATCGAGTGTCACTAGACAAAAACGTGAGTGGAACCCGCAAGGAAAACTGAAAAGAGAACGATCTAAACAGACATGGAGACAAAGTCTTCTTGAGGATCTGAGGGATGCCGGACTATCTTGAGAAGTCATAAATAGTCACGAACAACTGATGAGGCCCTATGCTCCACGAGGAACGGAGAGAAATCAGTAGTACATAGTAGTAACTGGATGTATCAGGATTCTAGAGGAAAATACAGATCAGAATTTTTTGGTCGTCTTAGATAAGACATACGTAATATTCAGATCATTTAAGGGACTCTTGGTGGCATAGAGATAAAGTACTCGCTTCTTGCTCCAAAGGTACTCGGTTCGTTTCCAGCTTCTAGCAATCGGAATACTTTTTCAAAGATCCTTTATCCCAATGTAAGTGAGGTCGAGTTCTTAGCCCTATCGGAGACGGACGATAATACTTAGGTCATGTGCTCAAGTTAAACACGTAAACACCATAGGTAGTTGAAAATAGATAAAAGTAGGCTGTTGCAAATCGGTTGCCGAGGTTGGCAAAATTGAAAGTAAGCTGCTGCAAATCCATTGAACTGCGAAGGCTGGCAAATTAATCTTAATCCTAAGGGAAATATTAAAAATTCAAATTTCTGACAATATTTTTACTACATTCAAAATTAAACTGGAGACCCTCGACGGTGCTACGTAGTTTGTGGGCTACCACCCCTGTCCTCCTGTGTAAACAAGAGATAGTAGGAGCCTCTACGGTTGTTAGTGAAAGTGCAATGATGATGGTCCAGTGAATCAATCAATCAATCAATCAATCAACAATCAATATCTTGATCTAATAATATTGGTAACATATGCCAGTGATAGTTGGAAAATGACTAATGCTATATATAGATAGCAAGTTGAATACATTTAAGAATAGATGTCGGCGAAAAATAATGAATATAAAATGGAATGAATTCAAGAGAAGTTATGAAATCAGAGACATGTCTGGTCAACCATTAGTAACAACTGTTATAAGAAGGGGAAGATGGAGATATGTTGGACACACTTTGAGAAGAAATGATCAGCGAATATCAAAGCAGGCAGTGAAGTAGGATCAAATGGTTCAAGAAAGAGAGGACGACCTAGGGAGACCATGAAATGAACTTTGCTGGGAGAGGCAGGAAATTCGGTCCTGTTCCATGGAGGAAATTGGTGAGTTGTCGAGGATAGAGCGGTATGAAGAAATTGCTTGCAGGCCCTATGTAACGTATAAATGTACGAGAGGAATGATTACTATTGGTAATATTTTCTTCTGTCTGTCAAGTATTCAAGTCACACACACATACATGACATACGATATCACTAAACATTGTTCCCCCTTTCCCTCAACGATCTGGGACATATAGAGAAGTGTGCGCTTACTTCACCATTCTGGCTATCATTCATGTGGAGCATAGGAACGCAACTACAGTTGCCTTTTTTAAGTATCATTTGTCTTTGTAGTCTCCACATATGAGAAGGTTATGTTAACTAACTAACTGACTGATTGAGTGACCGGCTGACTGACTGATCGAGTGACCAGCTGACTAACCGATAGAGTGACTTGCTGACTTACTGGCTTCCTGACTGACTGGTTGCCGGAGTGACCTATTGCGTGGTTGCCTAAATGGCTGTCTGACTGACTTGCTGTCTGACTAACGTACTGATTAACTGACTAACTAACTGACAGTCTGACTAGCAGACTGACCGACTAACTTACTGACTGACTAACTGACTAACTAACATGTCTGACAGACTGACTAACAAACTAACTAATTGACTGACTGACTGACTAACTGACTAACCGACTGACCGACTGACCGACTGACCGACTGACCGACTAACTGACTAACTGAGTAACTGACTAACTAAATTACTAAATAACTAAATTACTAAATTAATAAATTAGAAACGCTTGTTCTCTCAGATGACACACGATCAGAAAAAGAACTAAATATTAAAAATGCAAGATTTGTCAACTTGCAATAAAAATTTACAATACAACCATTTATCCAACTTTTCATTCATTTAAAACTGAAATGTGATAGTCTCATTTTTGTTTCAAGCCTTTCTGTTTCATGTTCTTGCCTGCAGGATATGAAGGGAAGTAATGTATACTGTTTGGTTGTCATTTATGAAGAGTTCATGTTCCTACAACATATTTATAAATGAAAAACATATCTTATTTGTGTCATCACGTGAGACAATATCATGTCACGTGAACAAGGATGTAAGTAAAAAAAAAAGTAAAGGAACCCTTTTATACCTCGTGGTATATGGGTCAATACAGTGTTAGACCTGTATTTTTCATTGACCGTCGGCACATGATGGGTGATGTGGTCAGCATCACGCCGGCCACCTTTACTTTCCCAGAGAATGTCTGGTACCCAGTTGAGGCTGGGTCGACCTGAGAGCCGTCGTGGTCGGGAAAATTCCACGCGCATTGCGGAAGCTGAACCAAGACCACCAGCCTTGCGAAGCGAGTTCACTAACAACTACAATACAACGGCTCTCTCTGAACAAGGATGTACTGGTGTCTTATTTTTGGGGCTCAATTCCACATTGGGAGTGGAATATTTTTTCCCGACCATAAAGATTTTCAGGACGATCTAGCCTCAGTTAGGTACCAGAGATACGCTGTAACGTGAAGGGCATCGGCGTGATGTTGGCAGCATCTTTTATAATGTGCCGAAAGGTAAAAAAAAATAAGGACTAGACATTCCTTAAAATGTCTCATGGAATGAAAGCGTGTTCCTTAACTTGACTGTTTAATTTAAAAAAAAAGTTTCTTAACTAGTCACGACAAAGAGGAAGTGTCTACGCAGAATGTTAGGAGTATCAAGAAGAGACCAGTTTAGAGATGAAGACATCAGGAAATTAGTGTGTACAACATTTGTTTTCCCCCGATCCAGAAGCACTTGAGCTTTCAGCTCTTCGGCTCGGTGTCATGGACATCGTAACCTTCGGTTCGGTGCCACGAACACCGTAAATCTGGAGAACCTATGACTTTTCTGCCAGCAGGCGGAATTGAACCCGCACTCACAGAGGGCTTATAACCCGTCGCCCAACGCGCTACGAACACGCTGGACAAGCGGGCATGTACAACATCAGTGCTGAAGTCATCAAGAAGCAACAAATTAAATAGTTCAGCCACATAAGCAGATTACCAACAGACAGTGCGCATCAAAGAGCAATGTTACTCCAATACAGTGAAGATAAAGCAAAAGACCATCCATACAAAAGGTGGATCTCAGAAACAACGTAGGTAATGAAAAACACTATTTATGCAGCGCATACAAAAGCCCGGTCTAGAAATCTCTTCTTATCTTGACGCTGTGAGACAAAACAGGATTCGAGGAACGAAATAAAGAAGTATTCAATCAATCAAGTGCCATGCCTGCCGGCGTAGGCGATCATGTCTCTCCACAACTCTCTCTGCTTGGTGCATGCAATCAGTTCTGACGTCGATCTTGTGTCGAACCATGATATCAGGCCATCCAGCATCTTCTCCCTCTGTCTTCCGCGATCTCTTCTTCCCTGAATTGTACCTGTTGTTACCAAATGTTCACTCTCTCTCTCTTGATCCCCGCCTAGACTGATGAACCAACTTTTATGAATTTTACTGTTGCTTTAAGGGACTCCGTCCCTCCGTACAGCTTCTCACGAAGCTCTGGGTTAACAGGCCAAGTTTCTTTTCTCGGGGCTGCTAACCGCTGGCAGTCTTGCAGTATGCACTCTGCTGTCACGTCCGCCTTTTCATAGTGACACAGGCTAGTTGTGCCAATTTTAAATTTGTGAAACATGTGGGCTCGAAGTTTGTTATGGTCGGTACGGAGACGGATTATGGCAACTTGTTCACTACGGGATAGACCATAGTACCCATCACTGCTGTTGTACTGTGGATGGTCTTTCGACCATTTGTCTTTATACTACCAGCCGATGGTTGTTCTGGCCTCCTCGTAGCTGGTCTCGTGATCAGTCTGCGGCAGCTTCCCTCCTTCCTTAGCTTTCTAAGGTTTCTTTGTGTGCAGGCCTGATTAAAAACCTCCTCATTTGTTTTCTTCGCTGTCCATGGAATTTTCAGCATTCTTCTGTAAAACCACATCTCTGTGACTTCCAATGATCGTATTGATTGTTTATTCATTGTCCATGATTGCTGCCATAAAGAAGTATTACATTGTATAAAAGAAGCTATTTTGATTTCTTATCTATACGACATATTAAGCGCATTAACAGTGGTTGATAAAATAGCCCATGTGGTTGGAAGCAAAGAACAAAGAATAGTTACCACTGCAACCACATGTGTTGTATAAGAAACAGATGTTGAACATAGGATACTACCAGTAATGCTGCGCAGAAATCGATGGTGGCGTACTTATAGGCGCATAACTGGTGAACAAACGTACAAAGGGCTTGATCACATACAAATCACACAGAGTGATTGACAAGTGATTAATATGAGAGTTCGTCGGAAGAAGAAGAAGAAGAAGAAGAAGAATAAGAAGAAGAAGAACAGAAGATATGTGAAGTGTGTAAGATGTAGATACAAAACAAAAACAAACAAGGAAATAATTTGCCAAGATAAAGACCTTCTTGATCAAGAACATTAAAATAACAACATTTATTTTTATGACAAAACTTAAAGTTAGACAGAACTCAATAAACTAGAATCTTCACGTTTCACACTAGACAATTTAGACTGTGTGTGCATCTTTCAAAAATTAAAACTATCGAAACTTTGAAGCCAAAACGACGTCCACCCTTCTGAACAATATACAAAAATGTGGGTCAATATGGCGGTGTGGTCAAGGAGCTTGCCTGGCGCTCTAAAGGTTGTAGGTTCGAGTCCAGACCGAGTCATATGTGCAATTTATTCAGGAGATTCTTAGGATTGTTGATGGAGCTACGGAGTTCCTGTTTTATGCAGTACTCTTGGGAGACGGCGAGCCATGTCTGTGGACAACAACGGAGCCATTTGGGGAAACCATGATCACAAAAGTCAATCCTTCGCCGTTAGACAACTGACAAAAATTCACTTAATTACCTATGGATGGCTTTAACCGAGTGGCATAGGCCCTTAACTAACTCATGTTCCTATCATTAGCTATCCCTTGCAGCTCCATCCAGCTCTTCTGCATCTCTCTCTTACTTCTGATCTATCCGCTTAGACTGATGTACCAGATTTCCAAAATTCTTATTCATGTGGAAATCTGATTCATGCAGCCTTAGCATGGGTGTGTTTGTCACATTTTAGCGACCTTTGGAGCTCTGGTGCTTATCCTTCGGTGATGTGTCCGGTTTTAGCCAGCGCTTTACTGTTCGCTCTCCGTCAGTCTTTGGCTGTCCCCACCAACCTGCAAAGCAGCAGGTTCTTCTGTATATCTTTCCTGCAATGCGTCACACTTGATCTAAAAGAGCATACTTTATGTTTTATTGTTTTGACGTGACATGTTCATGGTTGGTTGGATTTTGCAGCTAGAAATTTTCTATCGGACGAGGTAGCCAACCCCAAGTCGAACCCCTATCTAAGTCGCCTTTCACGATATGTCTTGCAGGTCCAAGTGTTACATTTCTTTGCTTTCCTTGCAACCCTTGAACACTTTCAATTATAACTTTTTTTAATCTAATCCTGTTTTTGCCTCGCGGTGTCAGGATAAGAAGAGATTTATAGACCATGCTTTTGTGTGCGTCCAATAAACAGTGTCATTTGTCACCTCTGTTATCTCTGAGACCCACCATTTGCGTGGACAGACTTTTGCTCTACATTCAATTATATTTTAATTATTTTATATCTCAAATTGACTCAGGGGAGACTAAATTAAATGAGAAATTTTGAGGCACCTCGAGTACTGCCCGATGACTAGATTCGTTGAGGAACGTTGTTCTTTGCATAAACATCTGAGCAGAGGAAACAGATCCAGAAGAAGAACCTCACATTAAAAACTTGATAGACAATACCCTTTAGGTGCTCAGTCGTTTTCAGCAAGCTTGGAGTCAACTTGACGTTTCGGCGTTAGAGCACTTAAAGCTTGGCGCTGGTGGAAATTCAGGGCGTCGTCTCTCTAGACCTGACGGCACCGCACAAACTTTACAAAGTAACCTGTCACGCTCTACAAACGTTGTAAAAATTAATCTGGAGGTCGACATCCTCACACGAGGACTACCAGTCCCGTGATATTTTCATTGTTCGCATCTAATATCAACATAGCAACACATAAGAACTGTAACTTGCTATTTAACTTAACCAGTGTCGTGAAATCTATCCCTTTCTCATTTCTGCTAAAAAAACAAACAAAAATTAGATCTGACCCTGTTACATGTCAATGCTAATATCAGCTAAAAACAATAGTATATCCCGTAATTTGAAAACAGGATGTCACATAATTTTCTGAACTTAAAAAAAAAAATAAAACTAGGTATATGTGCTTTATATTGTTAATATATACACATATTATGAACATGTAGCTATGATTGCAGAATACCCAAACGACTCTTTTATAGTGAGATGCATAGCGGTAAACGCTCACAGGGTGGTCAGAAAAAGCATTCAAAACACACTAAAAACCGATGAAATCCTTTGGCATAGATGTCAACAATTGGGAGAATGTTACTCAAGACAGATCAGCCTGGCACAAACTTCTTCGATACGGTTCCTCGGACTGCGAGGCAGGTAGAACAGCATGGGTGGAACAAAAACGTCAAAATAGAAAGGCAGTAAAACTCCCACAAGTGCAAGTATACCTTGCCCACAGTGTTCAAGAACATTTCAAGCCCGTATCGGGCTCACTAGTCATCTACGCACACACAGACAAACATAAAGCAACTATATTCTATTGGATGAAAATTGTGTGATCATCATCACCCGTGATGGACGAGCATCAAGTTATATCTAAATTGAAAGACCAAATAAACGGTTTAAATATGATAAATAAAGAGTGTTGAACATACTGACAGCAAAACAATAGAGGATCAAAAGGATTTTCATTCTTAGTTTGTGTTACCAGTGCCAAACATGGACATTAGCAAAGCTCAGTCGCAAAAATAACTGTGAAATGCCTACGAAAAGTTACAAACAACGCCAGAAAAGACACACCAATATCAATAGTTACCAACATCAGCATAAGAAAGAAAGTTGGCACAGAACCTTGCTTGAATTACATTGAAAAACAAAAAATGAAGCGGTCTGACCACTTAATAAGAATGCACCCAAACTTCACAGTATGCAGTCTTCTACAATAGAACACCAAGAAAGCAGGGAGAGAAGACCACGAAAAAGATGGTTAGATGGCATACAGAACCCTATCCAAGAGCCAAAATAACAATCACCCAAGCCACCAGAACAGCGTAAAACAAAAACAGAAAATCACGACACTGGGCAACAACCACGGGAACAGTGTAACGACACTCGGCAACAACCGGTAACAGTGTGACGACACTGGGCAACAACCCGGCAACAGTGTGACGACACTGGGCAACAATCCGGTAACAGTGTGACGACACTGGGCAACATCCGGCCAACAGTGTGACGACACTGGGCAACAACCGGTAACAGTGTGACGACACTGGGCAACAATCCGGTAACAGTGTGACGACACTGGGCAACATCCCAGGTACATGATGACGAAAACTGGGCAACAACTCCGGTAACAGTGGTGACGACACTGGGCAACATCCGGTAACAGTGTGACAACAAAAGAACGAAGAAGAAGAAGAATAACATACGATGCACAAAAAAAGATCGAAAATGTAAGAGATTGTCAGAATATAAAAACTCGAACATTTCCGTAGGCTAACATTTTCCATGCGCCATTCTAGGGTGTTCAAGATAAAAGTAGCCCGATTGACAAATCAAACTTGCCAATTTGGCTACTTTTATCTTGAACACCCTGTACTTGTATAGAATCCTATAAGCGAATCGCATGCCTGCCTGCCCAGCGTGTTGGTAGCGCGTTGGACGACGGGTGACAAACCCTTGTGAGTACGTTCCAATTCCGAGGGCTGGCAGAAAAGCCACAGGTTCTCCAGATTTACGGTGTTCGTGGCACCGAAACGAAAGGTTACGATGTTCATGGCACCGAGCCGAAGAGTTGAAAGCTTAAGTGCTTCTGGAGCAAAAAAAAAAAAGAAGCGAATCGAAATGTATTTTTGTTCTGGCACAAACCAAAGATATCACACAGAGTGACTAAACTGGTTGATAGAACAAACTAATGCAAACAAACGAGAACAAACAAGCACAACTGTAACATTAGACATGGAAGTATGTCTAGTCTTGAAGTGCTTCTGGTAGGAGTTATATATTAGACTAAACAAAGAATATAACATTAGACAAACAGGAGAAGAGTGTGACGACTGGAACATAACATTAGATAAACAAGAGTATATTAGACAAACAGAAGAATTATATATTAGAAAACAGAGAAGTTATATATTAGACAAACAGAAGAAGTTATATATTAGACAATACATAATACCTAAAAACATTGATCTTGTTATATAGGCAAGTAATCAACATAAATGCAACTAATCAAATCAAATCATACCGACAGATGACGCCAATCTTGAATGTAAACATGATATATTGAACACTAAAAGAACGTTTTCAACACAATATTTCTCAAGCTACCAGAGTCAAACCCGAACACCAACATCAAAGGATAGAAGAAAACTAGTAACAACAGAGATGAAGTGTCTAAGCAGAATGCTGAGAGTAACAATAAGAGACCGGTTTAGAAATAAAGACATCAGGAAAACGTGGGTACATCATCAGTACTGAACTTCATCAAGAAACAACAAATTCAATTGTTCCGCCACATTAGCAGATTACCAACAGACAGTGCGTGTCAAAGAGCAAATGTTACTCCGATACAGTGGATACAAAGAACAATGTTACTCCGATACAGTGGATACAAAGAACAATGTTACTCCGATACAGTGGATACAAAGAACAATGTTACTCCGATACAGTGGATACAAAGACAATGTTACTGATACAGTGGATAACAAGAGCAATGTTACTCGATACAGTGGATACAAAGACAATGTTATCTGATACAGTGGATACAAACAATGTATATCGATAGAGTGGATACAAAGAACAATGTTACTCCGATACAGTGGATACAAAGAGCAATGTTACTCCGATACAGTGGATACAAAGAGCAATGTTACTCCGATACAGTGGATACAAAGAACAATGTTACTCCGATACAGTGGATACAAAGAGCAATGTTACTCCGATACAGTGGATACAAAGAGCAATGTTACTCCGATACAGTGGATACAAAGAGCAATGTTACTCCGATACAGTGGATACAAAGAACAATGTTACTCCGATACAGTGGATACAAAGAGCAATGTTACTCCGATACAGTGGATACAAAGAGCAATGTTACTCCGATACAGTGGATACAAAGAGCAATGTTACTCCGATACAGTGGATACAAAGAGCAATGTTACTCCGATACAGTGGATACAAAGAACAATGTTACTCCGATACAGTGGATACAAAGAACAATGTTACTCCGATACAGTGGATACAAAGAGCAATGTTACTTCGATACAGTGGATACAAAGAACAATGTTACTTCGATACAGTGGATACAAAGAGCAATGTTACTCCGATACAGTGGATACAAAGAGCAATGTTACTCCGATACAGTGGATACAAAGAACAATGTTACTCCGATACAGGTCATCCAAGCAAAAGGTGGACCTCATAAATAAATAGAAAATAAAACAGAAAAAATAGAAAACAAAACAAGAAAAAATAGAAAATTAAAAGGAAAATAAAAAATAAAAAAACATTGAAAAAAACAAAACAAAAAACATTGAAAATAAAACCAAAAAAACCATTGAAAATTAAAAAAAAATTGAAACTGAAACTGACAAAAATGGAAAATATAACAAGAAATAGGAGGTGGTGAAAAACACTGTTTATGAAGCGCACACAAATGCCCGTTCTATAAATCACTTCTTATCGTGATGCTGTCAGGCAAAATAAGATTGAATAAAGAAGAAGAAAGGTTTTCTAGAATACTTTGTAGACTTATCACAGACATTCTTAATTGTTTGCCATTATTGACAGAATCCAATCTCTGTAGCTTGACACACGTGTATAAACTCCTGGGTAGTATTCTAAGGCACATCCCATCCCAATGGATACTACACCCGTGACTAGAGGCTGGCTTCCTTGAGCATGACAGATTAGTGGTCCACCAGAATCGCCCTTAAGAGAGAATAAAAATACAACATTATTCGAAAATATCTCAACTCAAGAGTTATGGAATATTTATCTACGAGAAAGAACTCATAATCAAAAACAACTGGCTGATGCTGCAAATAAGAATGAGAAAATTGAAGTATTTTATCGCCTGCATGCTGACGGGACTCGCGAGGGAGGAAGAATAGTAACACTGAGACGAACAATGCATGTCGTAAGAGGCGACTGAAGTAGAGACCTAGGAAAGCTACCCGTGTCACAGAAATGGGATGTGTTGGCCTATTTGTTGGCGCATAACTGTCTTAACGTACAATTGCCTTGTTAGACACGGATCACATACAAGTCACACAGAGTGGCTAACAAGTGGTCGATATAGAGCATTTGTAGAAGATGAAGAAGAAAAAGAAAAAGTATTTTGGACATATATAAAGAAACAAGAAAGGTTAGAGAAAACCATTGTGGAAGGAAACATAGAGGCAAAGAGGAGAAGAGGAAGACTATGGAGAAGAGGGTATGTAAAGAGAATGAGAAAGACTAGATAATAATAATGAACATAACGGCTGCAGAGGCACGACATCTGGCCTATGAGATGAGTAATTACAAGGAATGTTCATGTTGACAAAGTTCTGCTCAGGACAAGCTGTTTAATGAGGATGACACTCAAGGTTGACAACTGGCAAGTTTGATGGGAAGAGAGTAAAGGGAAGGAATAGATAATACATTGATGGTATGACCACATGGAATGTTCGAGACAGAAACATGTACCGGATCAATGTACAAACAATCTTACAGCTGTTCATCTGTATATATCTGTGTCTTGTCTGATATGCATACATCATCATCAAGTAGCTTGTCCCTTCCGGAACGTGGCTCCATGACAGCCAGTCCTGAAAAACTCTATGTTCTGCCAAGTTGCCCGACGTCAGCAGCAGTCATTCTCAGATCGTCAACGGCATCTTGCACCCATCGTCTTCTAGATCTGCCTCTCGCTCTTCTTCCAGTCACCATTTCCTCCAAAATTATCTTCTCTAGGCACTCATGTCGTTTGATGTGTCAGAAATATTTAATTTTCCTTGATTTTATGTTCTTTAATAGCCAACTCTCTTTAATATCAAGTTGTTGCAGAACAGAAGCATTTGTTCTTTCTCTGTCCATGATATTCTAAGTACTCTTTTGTAGCATTTGCATTCAAAGGCATTAATAATCTTCTCAGCCGCTTTGTCAAGAAAGACATACATATATCCGAATCACCAAAATGGACAAAAAAATACATGAATGACCCCACCAACATATCGTTTTACATGACAACCCTACTTTCTCCTTCTGAAATATTGATGTTTTCATTACATTATTCTCTATCTCGTCTTACATGCAATATTCTATATTAGCTTACCTTACAAGTGTCTTGTCTGTGACTTGAACCGAAACATAAAACCCTCTCATCAATAAGTGGCCACATTTCTCTGTATGATGCTCGACATTCTTCCGTAGAAACTAGCTGAACCTCTACCACGTGAGGTACCACAGTACCGTTACCGTATTGTGGATCTCCCAGATCATCTGAGAGGTTAATAGTAGGGATTTAATAATAGTCATGATGATGTGATCCAGAGCCAACTATAAAATACTGGGCCTTCGAGCTCAGGTAAGACTTGTGGGAAATCAGACCCCAAATACACCACGTGACCTCGCATTCCAGTATTGGTGAATATAGACGAATTCATTTTAAAATCAACACAAAATGCTAGATCGAAGTCATATTATGCAACAAATTAAGTTTAACAATAAGGAATATCAATATTATAAATATTTTTCACCAATAAATAACCATAGACTCACACAATTGAGTAAAATTGTAAAAAGCGTGCAGTGTTCTATCAAACATCTGTAATTTCCAGATCCCTTTTCTTATCTAGGTCAGGGAATACCCGGCCAGTTGTCTGGCCTGTGCTAGAGCCTGACCGGCTGTGTGTGATCATAGGTATATAATTTTGCAGAGATTCATAGGTTTAATATTCTGGCTCCTTTTCTGTTTTAAGTTCTGGTTCTTTCCCCCATTTTTTCCCTCTATATTTTATGCTTGGTTTTCTTTTATTTGGATTTGATTTCCCGCAATGTCTCATGTTTTCATTTGTTTTTTTCTCTCTGTTGTCCTTTGTTATCTAGGTTTTATGTTGATGTTAAATTCATTTATTGTTCTTTATTGTTTGATGTTCAAATTAAAAAAATTGTTTTACGTTCTATTTTTTTGGCAATGATTTAGATTTTGGTTGATAATACGAGTACATATTGATTTGAACTTTGTACTCTTTAAGATTTGTTGTTATTATTGTTGTGTTTCATGTTTTATTTCTTTTCTACGTTTTATGTTCTTTTTTCTATGTTTTAATTTCTATTTTTTTAGGAAGATTTTTTTTCTGTTTAATTTTCTATTTTGTTTCTCTGCTTTATTGTCAATTTTTTTTCTTCAATATTTTATTTTATTTTGTTTTTCTATATTTTTCTCTCTATATTTTATGTTATTTTCTTTTTTCTATATTTTGTTTTCTATTTGGTTTCTATGATTTATATTCTATTTTTTATATATTTTTTTCTGTTACATTTTCAATTTTTATAGATGTTTTACATTATGTCGTTTATCTATTTTCTTGGGTTTTTTTGTTCTGTTTTTATCTCCTTTTTTCCTGTTTTATGATATCTTTTTCATACTTAAACATACTTTTTGCGATGTTTTTATGTTCAGTTCTTTTTTTTCCTTGTTCCACATCACTCGAGTCAGACAAGCACATAAACTGTACGTCTGTTGTAACAAGAAGTTATATCTGAATCCCAGTGATAGAAATATGTGACAAATAATTTGTTTATGAATACTGAAAACTGTTTTATTGTTAATAACTGCAGACTTACACGCATACACACAAACTAGTAGACGATGATACAGCTGTGCATGCACACATATAAACACATCTACACTGAATAACACATACTTCCATACACACACACACACACACACACATACATACATAGATACACACACATACATATACACATACACAAATACACACATACATACATACATACATACATACACACACACATACACACATACACACACATACATACATACATACATACACACATACATACATACATACACAGAAACATATATACATATATATATATATATATATACGAAATAAAATGCCTCTTTCATTTTGCAGATCGTACTGTATAAACTACATGTCCCGTCCCATTTCTATACCCAAGTTTACACGAGATAGAAGGTCCAATTCCTTTCCTCACATATCGATCTTTGGATTCGAGAAATGAGCACAAAACCATTCCTTCCCGATTCGATAAGCAAACGCTCTAAGCACTGCGCTAATCCGTTCCATTTTAAATCTACATACACACCAGTGATTACCTGAAGTAAATTGTCCCCAGCCTGCAGCTTGGCAGGCAGTGCCTGGAGTGATGCGTCTATCAATGTCCAAGGCTATAGGACGAACTCTACTTGTGGTCAAGGCAGGCGTCTTCAGCTTCATCAACGCAATGTCTTCACTAAGTTTAGGATACACTGAAGCACCATGCATTGTATACGACATTAATATATAGAACATTATTATATAGAACATTAATATATAGAACATTATTATATAGAACTTTATTTTGTATAACATTATTTTGTAGAACATTATTTTGTAGAACATTATTTCATAGAACATTAATATATAGAACTTTATTTTGTAGAACATTATTTTATAGAATATTAATATATAGAACATTAATATATAGAACTTTATTTTGTAGAACATTATTTTATAGAATATTATTTTGTAGGGTAGGACATTATTTTGTAGAACTTTATAATGTAGAACATTTTTTGTAGAACATTGTTATATAGAACATTATTTTGTAGTACATTATTTTATATAACTTTATTTTGTAGAACATTATTATATAGAACATTATTATATAGAACATTATTTTGTAGAACATTATTATAAAGAACACTATTATTTAGAACATTATTATATAGAACATTATTATATAAAACTTGTTTATAGAACATTATTTTGTAGAACATTATTATATAGAATATCATTATTAAATCCCGTTCTATAAATCTCTTCATATCTTGACTCTGTGCGATAAAACAGTACTAGAGAAAAAATAAAGGAAAATAAAAGTGATTTTATTTCAGTGTAAATTAACAAACAACAAAATATTTCATAGAGCTATTAAGACTAAAATAATGACTGTAAATTTCACATCGAAACAAAACTTACTTGTAAAATTTTTCAGAAATATGCTTTCTATTTTTATTCTCTGTTTCATCTTGTCTTTAATTCTTCTATTGTGCTCGCCAAGAACAGCAAACCAGTTCTTGGGGTTGCCGAGACCAGGACTCCCTGAAACATAACTAAAAAAAAATAAAAACATTTTAATTAACAAATCACACTTCTTCGTAGTTAGGGGTTTCTGTGTAGCAGAGGTTAGGTGTTCGTCTCTTGTTTTAAAGGTACTCGTTCGTTCCTCGTGGAAGTAATCGGGATATTTTTAAAGATATACATTATCTCAGTGTATGTGAGATCGAGTTTCTAGTCTTACCGTAGACAGACGATAAAACATAGGTCCCGTAATCAAGTTGAACACGCAAAAGAACCATTGCCAGTTCAACATTGAGAAGAGCAGGGTGGAAAGCCACTGCCATGGCTAAATTCGTTAAAAAGATTAACAAATAAAACTATTACAAAATATTTTCCCCAACTTCTCAATTATATCGGGGACGCTCGTCGGTGCTAGGAGTTCGTGAACTGTCGCTGACACCTTCCTGTGTAAGAAAGAGATCTGCATATGGTTACTCAACGAATCGCAATGATGATGGTCATGATCAATCAATCAATCAATCAATTAATTAAACTTCTCCGCAGTTGTGATATTTAGCACATTACCAACACGCACTAGGATGAACGTTCAAATAGCTTCAACTTACTGTGAATTCAAGAGTTCTTGGTATTACGTAACAAGGTAAAATCATCTATAATGTGGTGATGGAAACTAGGTGGCAAGATAAAATCATCTACAATGTGGTGATGAAAACTAGGTGGCAAGATAAAATCATCTACAATGTGGTAATGGAAACTAGGTGGCAAGGTAAATTCAACCATGAACAATGTGGTGATGGAAAGCATATCTTTCTACCAAAACACAGTATTATCCGAAAGTGGAGGCTGGTTCCTGCAGGCAGCAGTGAACAGAATCACTACAGAAATTGAAAGAACTACATTCTTCTTCGTTCTGAGGCACATTGGTGTCAATTTTAATGTGAGAACATGTCAACTCTTACGACATGCCTTGCAGGTAGCAGTGTTACTATTGTTTGCTCCCTTGCGACCCCTACTGGACATACGAGAAGTCTAATTGTACTTACTGTACGCAATGTCCAGCAGTGAGAACCCACGAGTTGTCAATCAGAGTTCCACCGCAGAGATGTTTCAACCCTTGAAGCTCCAGGTAAGGATGATGCCCTTTGTAGTTCAAAGACACCAGCCATGGCCAAGCTCCAGCTGGAAGTGGTTCTCCACCCACGACACGACGTATGCGAAAACAGTGGCCGGATGCTGACGTGAATGCTATACACACTTGATAAGAGCAAAATAAAATTAATGTGTCTTAAAATTAGTATGGGGAAATATATATATATATATATATATATATATGTGTGTGTGTGGAGAGCCTCTGTAGCGTAGTTGTAAGTGAACTCGCTTCGCAAGGCTGGTGGTCTGGGTTCAGCTCCCGCAATGCGCGTGGAATTTTCCCGACCACGACGGCTCTCAGGTCGACCCAGCCTCAACTGGGTACCAGACATGCTCTGGGAAAGTAAAGGCGGACGGCTTGATGCTGACCACATCACCCATTGTGTGCCGACGGTCAATAAAAAATACAGGCCTAACACTGTATTGGCCTATATACCACGAGGTATGAAAGGGTTCCATTACTTTTTATATATGTGTGTAGTAATATATGTAATTGCTGAGTCAGCGACGTATAAGATGACTGGGACACGTGTGCCGTATGAGCAACGGTAGAATCGCAAAGTATATTATATATGATCAACTAGCAACATTTACATGAAAGCATGGGCTCCGATTAATACGCTTAATTGACACATGCAAGCTTAATCTAACTTCATGCATATATAGACAAAGAACACTGAGAGTGGTTGACAAAGGCAGACAAGCATGGCGAGGGGTGGTGAGGGGCGGCCCAAAAAGAAAAGAAAAATAACCCATCATATATGTAGGCAAAAGAGAGCACAGAGAGCAGAGAGAACATCCTATGTATCAGCTCGGGGTCAAAGGCGCAGTTCTAGGGACAACATCGCGCCACGTTTAGTGAACTGGCACTATTCAAGACCATACCCCACCTCCACGTGGTGACCCTGGAAACAGACAGAGGATCCCGTCTGGCTAAACGGGTAGAGATGGAGGGAGAGCTATATGTAGTGGTAGTAGTGCAACGTAATACAGGTCCAAAACCTTGAATAAATGCATGCATCTTCTGGCTGATGTCCGATGAAAAGTTGCTCTAATAGTTGCTGAAATGTAAGAAATAGTAGAGTACGAGTCGTCTGTGAACAAATACTAGCTTCCCCGTAGTAAATGACTGCACTAAAATTGCCAGTTGTGGGACAAGAATCCATGAGAACGATGTGTAACGAGTCAACGATCGCATCACAATTGCCAGCTCTCGGCAAGCGTCCCTGAGAACACTGTAACGTATCGTGACGACACAAGGGAAGAATGCAGTAAACTCCGTATCGGAAGTCAATCGTGGATACAACTATTAGATAAGGTTGGCCGAGCGCAAAACCTAAGGTCGTGGTTCTGTGCCTAACGAAATTGCCCTCTCTGGGACAACCGGGCAAGGTACTGTTACACGAGTGCAAAATGTAAAGTTGAATTTTTTGCCGGGAAAACTAACATCCCCGGAAGAACAGGGGTGGGAGATACTGGCGAGCGCAAAATCCTCCAAAAGCTGCGTTGATAGCACCGAATAAAACGACCTTGTGGATTATCTGTGTGAGACTCCAGTACAGTGTTTCAAGGAGCCAAGGAGAATGCAGAGTAAAATTGCAATTGCCAAGTGCCGACACGCGTCTCGAAACGGTTGAGAATATTCCTATTCCGGAAACTCACCATGGCTAAAAAAGTAAGGCCGATAATGTAAAGGATTTGTCTGGTCGCACAAACCTACATATTGGCGAAGGTCGGCGATATTTTGGACGCGATCGTCCTTGCACTAGCAGGATGACGTTCAGAATTGAGAACTCTCCTTGGCTTAGATCTAAAAAGGCCAAAATAAACAGCCAAAATTGAGTTTATTTGAGCGAACGCAATTCGCCTGTGCGTAAAAGTGATCGCTAAGTATTCTCTCTAGCGAAAATCACACATAGGTCCCAAATAGTGGTCAACGAGTGGTTTTTCTAGAGCACCCGCGGTAAAGGCTCTTTGGACTATAATCCCATGCCCGCCGATACCAACAAGTGATGTCTTTTAAAGCTTCAACCGCACTAGAAGTGGGAGAATACTGCAGTGATGGTCATTGAACTCTACTTGGGTAGGAATCTCCGAAGCACTAAGCATAGCACTACACGCCTAGAAGTGTTGGAGATTTATGGGTTTTCAAGAAATCTCGGGTACTCCTCCACACACAAAAAAAATGAAAAGGGCGAAACAATCCCAGACTTCCTGGAGGGTTAGAAAATAAACATGTATCAGCTCCAGTCTTCAGTTCTACCTGCAGCAACTGAGACAAGGCTTGCCACTTCAGACACACGAGACGTTATGATTCAGCGCAGAACAAACTACATGACACAAAACCTATTCTCGTCTGAGACAAAGAGACCAATGGTGATGAAGATAAACGTAATAGCTGTATTACCCGATTCTGTAAGAGATTTAAATTCTGATTCATTTAAATTGTAAATTCAAATCTTGTTTACAGAACAATTCTCAAAGAAAATGATGACTTATAGAATTTAAAAAAGTAAAATAAAATTCAGTAATTACAAATTACATACTTATTCTGTATGATAGACTCCATAACTTGAATTTTTATAATCGCATGTTTCATTTCTGTTGACGTTGGGATAACATATTTCATGAAGTTTTATTGACTCTAATTAAGCACAAATTGGGATACAAACACAATTTTTCTCATGTGTTTTCATTAACAAACAAATTTGGATACTATTATTAAATTTATATTTTCCGTTGACAAATGGTGCAAATAATAAAATAGCGAAACACGTAATAACAAAGTACTGTAGGTTTGTGTACTAAAGTACTTTGTTATTACGTGTTTCGCCATTTTTCATAGTTTTACTGCAGTCTCCCTTATATCGGTATAAATAAAAAAATAATCGCCCTAGTGGTGATCGGGGCCCAAATTTGGGGTGTAAAGAATAGAACCACTGTTACCTGCCACACATGTCGTAAGAGGCGACTAAGGAGGTTTGGCTGAAATCGGATGCACATGTCCTAAACGTGTAGAAGTCTATGCATTTAGGGGCCTACAAACCAATGTGCAACGTATACACGTTCTTGGCAAAGATCAAACATATCACAAAGAGTGATTAAAATTAGTCGTAAAGAACGATCGCAAAGAAGAAGAAGAAAGTATAATAACAGAACAGTACGTAGGTAGCTATTACAGGTAAGACCACAAACAATTAAACTCACCTGCAAGATCTAATAAAAAGTATCTGTTCATATCTCAGTTGGTTGTCACCAAAAACAAAACAACACAAACTGTTGAAATAAAAAGCAACAGCGTTCTGATGTCATAGGCAAGGTAAAAGAATGTTACTGTTTTCTTAACATTTCGTAGTTTTGTTAAAAAACTAAAATAGTAAGGTATTTGTAATGTTATAGATTGATCCAGGATGTATCTGATGGTTTGAACATGACAGCTGCAGAGGCAGGACATCTGACCTATAAGAGAGAGAAATTCCGGAGAACTGTTGGGGTGGCAAAGTTCTCCTCAGGACAAACTATTTGATAATGATGAATGTTATAGAAATTGCAACATAGACAGGACGTTTTTATCAAATTAAAACAATTAGAGTTTATTACGAATCTTTTTTTTTGGTCTTTTTATAGATGTCACATTTACTGCAGAGAAATTATTAGTTTGAGAGTTTGTTGAAATAATAGTATTGCATAGTTTATAGTCAATGAAATTATCGATATACGGAAATATTGCAGTAAAACTATGTAGCAATGTAACACGTAAAAACAAAGTATTGTAGTTTTACAAAATACAACAATTGTGTATTGTTATTGTGTTTTTTTTTGTACTTTGTAAAACTACAGTAATTTGTTTTACTTGTTTCACGCTAGTTTTTTTTTCGATCCAGAAGACTTGAGCTTTCAGATCTTCGCTCAGTGCCATGTACATCGTAACCCTTCGGTTCGTGCCACGAACACTAAAACTGAAGAACCTGTGGCTTTTCTGCCAGCTCACGGAATTGAACCACACTCACAGGGAGCTTGTCATCCGTCGTTAACGCCTACGAACACGCTGGACAGACGGGCAGTAAATGAAATAGATAGATTGCTATAATATACTTTTCTTTTTCTAATCCTGCGTCAGCGTCTAAATAGAAGAGATTTCTAGAACGGGATTTGTGTGCGCTTCATAAATATTGTTTTTCACTGCCTCTGTTATTTCTGATACCCATCCTTTGCGTAGATGGCTTTGTGCTTTGTATCCACTGTATCGGAGTAGTTTCGCTTTTTGTTTTGTGGCGCACTGTCCGTTGGTAATCTGCTTATGTGGCCTATTTAATATGTTGTCCCTTGATGAAGTTCAGTACTGATGTTGTACCCCTCCCCTTCCCCAGATGTCTTCATTAATATACAGGACTCTTCTTGATCATCCCGGCATTCTGCGTAGACCCTCATTTCGTCTTTAGTACTCGTATACACATATATATGAAAATCGTGGCATATCAAAAAGGACGTAGCCATCAACCACAGCTACGAGTAGTTGATTTTATAGGCACCACTTATACGTTCAGTAGTTTACCATTGCTTTCTGAACGGTGGCGCCATCGTCCTTTGTTAAAATCAACGGAAACAATTTGCAAGCAAACTGTCAGCAGCGTGATTCGAACTCAGAACGTCAGGTATATACATTTCTATAATTTATACATATATACATTGCTATAATATATAAATGTCTTTAATACATACATTGCTATAATATACGTACATACATTTCTATATTATATACACATAAACATATCTATAATACATACATATATAAATTGCTATAATATGCACATAGAGGTAGGGATATTACAACATGTACATATATAAATTGCTATAATATGCACATAGAGGTAGGGATATTACAACATGTTCATATATAAATTGCTATAATATGCACATAGAGGTAGGGATATTACAACACGTACATATATAAATTGCTATAATATGCACATAGAGGTAGGGATATTACAACATGTACATATATAAATTGCTATAATATGCACATAGAGGTAGGGATATTACAACACGTACATATATAAATTGCTATAATAAGCACATAGAGGTAGTGATATTACAACATGTACATATATAAATTGCTATTGTATTTCAAATAGCTGTACTGCTATATTATATTAACTATTTACATCATTGACATGAAAATTGTGGCATATCCTTTTACAGGACGTATCCATCAACCACAGTAAACGAGTCGTTGATTTTCTAGGCACCAGTTATACATTCAATAGTTTGCCATTGCTTTCTGAACAGCGAGGTTTATTTTTACCTTTTGTAAAAAATTCCACAGAAAAGAATTTTGCTTCCAAACTTGCCCACCTTGGGTTTGAACCAGGTACGCTTGGGTCTGTGATCGAGCTCACTACCGCTTCAGCTACAGACGTTCACATTTATATCATTACGACATAATAATTAACAGGTAACTTCGATGAAGAGGAAGATGGTTTGATTTATAGTCACTTTATTCCACCAATGTATTATTCTTTATTTCTCAGTTATCTAAAATTGTTATAAAATAAACATAATTTAATTTATTGATCTGTATATGTTTGTAAACAATGAATAACTCCAATGTGTAGAGAGCTACGAATATCTGGGCTTAATAATTAACAATAACGGTGACTGCTCCAAAGAGATCTCAAGAAGATTGGCAATAGCAATCAAGAAGTTAAACACAATGAAGAACATGTGGCAAAGCACCAGAAAAATATTTAAATTAAAAATATTGAGAACATGCATTTTCCAAGTGGCTACTTATGGTTGTGAATCATGGACTATTACACAAAATTAAGAACGAAAATTCAGTCCTTCGAAACTTAATGCTACAGAAAGATCCTACGAATACCATGGACAGAAAAAGAAAGAACACTGATGTCCTGAAAGAACTAAATGTTAAAGAGAATTGGCTGATAAACAACATACTATACAGAAAAATTAGATACTTTGGTCACATCAAGCGTCACGATGGCCTGGAAAGAACAATACTAGAGGGCAGGGTCCCAGGACGCAGAGGCAGAGGCAGACCAAGAAGAAGATGGCTACAAGATATTAAAGAAACCATGAACATGACCATCAATGAAGTGGGTGAACTGGCAAGAGACAGAGTGAATTTCAGATGTGCTGCAAAGAGAGCAACGTCCTATAAAGGATACGCACCTTGATGATGATGATACGTTTGTTAGAAATATACACGTGACTAAAATATATCAACAAACGAACAATCAAAAGTTAAATATCAGCTAGCCCTTGGCACGGCACATTTGAAAAAGTGTAACTCTTGATAACAATTTGAAGATTATATGAGCACATTAAAGGGAATACGAGTTTATGATAACAGGTTGATAATAACAGTTCGGAATCAAATAGCGCATGTGCGGTTATGTTAGTATCTGAGTGGGGATTGAAAGTGTTGTTCGCGCGATTTGTAGAGAACTTGTGGGTGGGATTTACGATGAAAGGGTGTGGACTGAAGAAGCCTCTCATCATCATCAGGTGCCGTACCGGCTGGCGTAGGCGATCATGAGTTTCCACAAATCTTTGTCTCTGGTGTCTCAACGTTATCATTACTCTTGGAAGAGAATGTAGAGATTCGGGCAACATGAAGGCTGATCTCGCAGTTAAGCAGCTGATAGAAGATAATGCAAGGGATGATGATGTTGTTGTATATACTGATGGGTCGGTTCAACGTGGTGAGAAATCCGGCTGGGGTTTCTTGGCTTATGCGCATGGTAGGGTTGTTGCAGAGCGAAGTGTGGCATACAAGACAACTACTTCTAGTATGAGGATGGAGGTTGAGGCCGTTACTGCTGCCCTCCATTGGATTTCTGGGACTTCATTTACTGGGCAGTTGTTGTATCTGACTCTCAGTCGATGCTTCACAAGATCCAGAAGGGCAGGTTTCGGTATGAGTGGATGTCGTCTATAGAAGTTTCTAACCTCCAGCGGCTTACGTGGATATACTGTCCTGGGCATGCGGGTGTTTACGGTAATGAGAGAGCAGACAGGCTTGCATCAACAGCATCGATTGTTGGGAGTTGAAGATGGATAAGGGGATATTCTTCGGATCTCTTCGCTACTGTCTGTTGGATGAGGACACTAAAATCGATGTTGAATCGATCAAGCGATTTAAGCAGTTTGGAGTTACCCGTTGTTCAAGTCGAACTGGATGCCTGAGAGGCAGAGTGAGAGGTGTGTTTAATCAGCGAACAAAGGAACCATCAGTATGCATACTCTTCGATATCTGTTGGGGAGACTGAGCACCTATGGGTCTGCCCGGAGTGCAATGACGTCAGTTTAGTAACCAATAACCAATAACCAATTTGTCTCTGGTGTTTGCTATCATCTCAGATGTTGAGGTTCTTCCGTGCCATGATGTCAGGCTGTACAAAATTTTCTCTCTCTGTCTTTCTCTGTCTCGTCTCTCCTCCATTTACCGATTAAGAAGCTTCTAGGAACTGGTAATGATCCATTGTACTGGACGTGAAAGGGATGTACAGTAATAAATGAGACGATTAGTGGGTTTTACAGTAATAAATGAGATGATTAGTGGGTTTTACAGTAATAAATGAGATGATTAGTGGGTTTTACAGTAATAATGGATGATTAGTGGTTTTACAGTAATAAATGAGATGATTAGTGGGTTTTACAGTATTACATGAGATGAGTAGTAGGTTTAGAGTAATACGTGAGATGATGATAATCATCATCATCATCGTCATCATCATTATCATCATCATTATCATTTATGAGATCAAAAGTACTATGCAGACTCGCATCACAGCTACACATGATGTTTTCCCATATCGTGCTCTGTCTTGTTCCTTCTCCTCTGTGTCTTCTTGTTACAGCCAACTCACAGACATACAGTGTTATACTCTTGCAAATTTAATCTGATTATATCCAGTTTAAATTAATTATAAAAACTAAATCTCTTAGTTAAAGAAAAGTTGGACATAGTCAGAGAAAATGATATTTAAATGTTACAGGGTGTTCAACTTAAAGCAGCCCCAGTGATAAATAGAAATTTGCCAGGTACGCATTGCATCTCTATTTACTATTTAAACCAGTTCTGACTAGCTTGTCCTACGTCACATTTGTTCATCGCCCCTTCCCGCACTACAATTACACACCATCACACAACCTTGACCTATACTACGTCATAACTGAACCTTCCATTTCCATACATATATGCCAGATTAGCTCCATTCACAGGCTGCTTTTAAGTTAAACACCCTGTATGTTGCTGTCATTGCTATCTTTCCTAAACGGATTGCACATGTACAAGAACAGCCTGTACGTTATGTGATTTCAGTTAGTTTATGTTTTGTTTACAATTAATAAATATACTAAGGAAAATGAGCAAATTAAATGATAGGATAAATGGCGCCAATTTTAAAATGCAAACATGTCCCCATGAACACAAAAAGAGCAATGTACAACACAATATTTCTCTCCCACGTTATGCTATCAGCGCCAAACATGGACACTGACATAAAATGTTTGAAGAAAGTAGTAGAAATGAGTGTCTTACAGAATGCGGTAAAAAGAACAGACAGGTTGAAAGTCATGACAAATAAGTGTCTTCACAGAATGCTGGGGTAACAAGAACAGACGGTTGGAAATGAAGTCACGACAAAAATGAAGTGTCTTCACAGAATGCTGGGTAACAGAACAGACAGGTTGAGAATGAAGTCATGACAAAATGAAGTGTCTTCACAGAATGCTGGGGTAACAAGAACAGACAGGTTGAGAAATGAAGTCATGACAAAAATGAAGTGTCTTCACAGAATGCTGGGGGTAACAAGAACAGACCGGTTGAGAATGTAGTCAGGGCAAAATGAAGGTACAAATTCTGGGTACAAGAACAGACGGTTAGAAATTAGTCAGGACAAATGATGCTTCACAGAATCTGGGTAAAGAACAGACGTTGAGAAATGAAGTCACGACAAATGAAGTGTCTTCACAGAATTTGGGGTACAAGAACAGACCGGTTGAGAAATGAAGTCACGACAAAAATGAAGTGTCTTCACAGAATGCTGGGGGTAACAAGAACAGACCGGTTGAGAAATTAAGACATCAGGACAAAAGTAGGTACCACATCAGTACTGAACTCTATCAAGAAACAACACAATAAATGGTTGGGCTACATAAGAAGATTACCAACAGACAGTGCACCTTAAAGAGCAATGTTACTCCGATACAATGGATACAAAGAAAAAGGTCGGCCACGCAAAAGATGGGCCTCAGAGATAACGGAGGCTGCGAAAGACACTATTTATGAAGCGCACATAAGGGCTCGTTCTAGAAAACTCTTCTTATCCTGACGCTGTCAAGCAAAACAGGATTGGAGAAAAAAACCCAAAGAAAATAAGAAAATACAATTATGTTATGAAAGAAAGTCATAGATGACGCCCAAAGTTTCTTATATCTGGGAAACATAATATCAGGTTATCGTGATTCAGAAAAAGACATAAATGTCAAACAAAAGAAACAAAAATAGGAAACAAAATAAAAAATCTAAAAGCTTTCAATTGCAGTGACAAAGAGAGTATTGAAGTGATTTTTGAAAAAAATCTGGCCAGCAATGGCAGAATGCGGGAGGGCCATTCAAAGTCAGGACTGTTTGATTCTGGACACGACTTTACTAGCGTCTTTCCGCCATGTTTGGACGGGTATTTTCCGGTTTCGTTTGCCGAGCTACTGTGTTAGTGCTTGAGCAACGCTGTGAGCTATGAATGTTACATGGAATGTTTTTGCTGTGTCAACCGTGCGTTTGTTGTGTGTATTCAGAAAATGGCGGACAGCGGTTATGATGAACCAATGAATCTGCCGTATGCAGTGTTTTGCGTGTGCAGAAAGCTGGATTTTATCGTGATTGATGTTCCATTCGACATGAATTGCAATTCAAGTGATGAACAGTTTTGTGTTACAACTTTAGCAACGGCCATATGCATTTATGCGGTGCAGGTTGCTTTTGTGGCGGTACACGGCTTTTTCATTCTGGAATTAGTTCACACAGAAGACATTTCACAGTTGTTAGCATTTCGTGTGATTTTCGTTGGCACAGGAACGGAGCAATTATGGGATGACCTGTTGCAGTGAAGCTGGAACCGTACTTATGAACTGCTTATGAACTGTGAAGTGATTTATAGAACCTGTTCTGCTGTACGCTTTTGAAATATGGACAATAAGCAGGCAAACTGCGAACCATCCAACCGAAGTGAATATGTGGTTTCTGATGGAAATGTTAAGTATACCACTTACGGACTTCTTTCTTTGTCGTCAGTCGTACACTGCTACCAGATTGTTGCCCAGTGTCGTCACACTGCTACCAGATTGTTGCCCAGTGTCGTCACACTGCTACCAGATTGTTGCCCGGTGTCGTCACACTGCTACCAGATTGTTGCCCAGTGTCGTCACACTGCTACCAGATTGTTGCCCAGTGTCGTCACACTGCTACCAGATTGTTGCCCATTGTCGTCACACTGCTACCAGATTGTTGCCCAGTGTCGTCACACTGCTACCAGATTGTTGCCCAGTGTCGTCACACTGCTACCAGATTGTTGCCCAGTGTCGTCACACTGCTACCAGATTGTTGCCCATTGTCGTCACACTGCTACCAAATTGTTGCCCAGTGTCGTCACACTGCTACCAGATTGTTGCCCAGTGTCGTCACACTGCTACCAGATTGTTGCCCAGTGTCGTCCCACTGCTACCAGATTGTTGCCCAGTGTCGTCACACTGCTACCAGATTGTTGCCTGTGTCATCACACTGCTACCAGATTGTTGCCCAGTGCTGTGGTTTTCTGTTTTCGTCTTGCGCTGTTCTGGTGGCTTGGGTGATTGTTATTTTTGCTCTTTGACAGGATTCTGCTATGCCTTCTAACCATCTTTTTCGTGGTCCTTCTCTCGCCTTCTTTCCTGACGTTCTGTTGTAGAAGACTCTGTGACATACAAGCGAATTAAGCAGATCTTCAAGAGACAAATTAGATGTAGGTAGTTGTGAGTACGTTATGCGGAGAAATCATGATGATAATTTATAAACAACTGTCAAACTTGATGTAAATAGTGGAAATGGAAGACAAAAATATAATTTCCTGGAGGACTTGGCTACAGGGCATGGTCGAGACAAGAACGCAAACTTGTCGAGGAACTCTGTTTGATTGTGTGGGATGTAGAACTATGACCGATAACGCTTATTGACAGTGTACATGATGTTCCAGTATGCACAAACTTATCCAGTTAACAAAATCTTTAAACTGATTTTAGTAAAGTCTTAGTCAGAATTGGTTCACTGACCATGAGACTGATTTCTGACATCCCATTCTTGTCGCTCCACTCCACCCACAACGATTTGATTTGAAGTAATAGTCTTTCGTCCCACTCCACCCACAACTATTTGATTTGAAGTAATAGTCTTTCGTCCCACTCCACCCACAACGATTTGAATTTGAAGCTACAGTCTTTCGTCCCACTCCACCCACAACGATTTGAATTTGAATCAACAGTCTTTCGTCCCACTTCACTCACAACGATTTGATTTGAATCAACAGTCTTTCGTCCCACTCCACTCACAACGATTTGATTTGAATCAACAGTCTTTCGTCCCACTCCACTCACAACGATTTGATTTGAATCAACAGTCTTTCGTCCCACTTCACCCACAACGATTTGATTTGAAGTAATAGTCTTTCGTCCCACTCCACCCACAACGATTTGATTTGAAGTAATAGTCTTTCGTCCCACTCCACCCACAACGATTTGATTTGAAGCTACAGTCTTTCGTCCCACTTCACTCACAACGATTTGATTTGAATCAACAGTCTTTCGTCCCACTTCACTCACATCGATTTGATTTGAATCAACAGTCTTTCGTCCCACTCCACCCACAACGATTTGATTTGAAGCTACAGTCTTTCGTCCCACTTCACTCACAACGATTTGATTTGAATCAACAGTATGTCGTTCCACTCCACCAACAACGAGTTGATTTGAAGCAACAGTCTTTCGTCCCATTCCACCCACACCGGTTTGATTTGAGGTAGCAGTCCTTCGTCCCATCCCAGCCACAACGGTTTAATTTGAGGTAACCTGCTATTAGTGCAGAGCCAGAAAGTTGACATCAAACAATAGAAGAATACTAGACACGACAGAGATGTGGTATATATGCAGAATTCTAGCATTAGCAAGAAGAAACTGGTTTAGAAATGAAGACATCAGAGAAAACGTGGGTACATCGTCAGTACTGAACTTCATCAAGAAACAACAAATAGTTCAACCACATAAGCAGATTAATAACAGACATCGTACCTCAAAGAGCAATACAACTCCGATACAGTGGATACAAAGAAAAAAGCATCCATGCAAAAATGGACCACAGAAATAACAGATTCAGTGAAAACCATTATATATGAAGCCCACAAAAAAGCGCACACGAAGGACTAGAGAAGACCATCATGGAAGGAGGCATCCGGGCAAAGAGGAGAAGAGGAAGACGACGGAGAAGATGGATTCAGGATGTAGCTGATGGTTTGAGCATGACGGCTGCAGAGACAGGACATCTGGCATATGAGAGAGATACATTCCAAAGGACTGTTAAGATGGCAAAGTTCTGCTCAGGACAAATTTTTATGGTAACACAAAAACCAGTTCTAGAAATCTCTTCTTTTCCTGATGCTGTAAGACAAAACAAGATTAAAGAAAAAACAGAAAGAAATTTACAACAAAACCAATGTTTCCATTTTGTTTTTATTTACCGTCATTCATTATTGTAAAAGGTTTACATTTTTAGTGCAAGAAAAAGTTTTAGCTGAACAACTAAAAGATTGTGAAAGAGCAATATGATGATAACAAGTTACATTGTTCTCATATGCGCACATTGCAGCGTATGTCTAGAAGATGAGCAGACATTGTATTTTTATGTTTAATGAGCGATGAGTGCTGTATTTTATCTAGGAAAACAGAACACAAAAATGAAGATAACGTCAAGGAAAAAAATAGATGTTTTGTTAAATATATAATCTACAACTATGTTTCTTTTTTTTTTTTCGCTTCTTATTTTTCTCCTTCATCTTTTTTTTTTTATTTTTTTTCTTTCCTTTTTCTTCTTGTTCTTCTTGCTATCCATTTTCTTTCTCATTTATCTTCTATTTCTTTTTCTTTTTTTCTTTCCTTTTTCTTCTTGTTTTTCTTGTCGTTCATTTTCTTTCTTCCTTTCTAAATCTTGTTTTTTTTCCTATTCTATTCTTGTTTTTCTTCGTCTGCATCATCTTTTTCTTCCTCTTCTGCTTCTAGTTGTTGTTATGTAGTCTTCACATTTATATTGATATTAGTTTTCTTTTCTTCTTCCTATCCTTGTATTCACTAGACAATTGAAAACTCTTAACATCTTTTTCTTTCTGTATCTCATTTTTATTATTCTCATCTTTTACGTCTTCTTAATTTTGTCTTCTTCTTCATTTTGTCTTCTTCTTCATTTTACTTCTTTACTTTCATCTACACCAAAGATTCCCAAACTTTTTCAGCCCACCGCCCACTTTGCACAACATAAACCTTGTAACGCCCCCTCTTCATTATAACAGTTTGCCAACGCCCCCTCCCACACATATACATGCTATATTTTCTCTTTGACATAGAAAATTGATATATATTTCTGTCGTGCATGGTCATTTTTCAAATGATTATATGTATGAAATAGAAAATTGATGAAAAATGGATCGTGTAAGATGGGCATAAGATGAATTAAAATGCATAATTCAAATTTTAAATGATTATTCAATCGCAAAATCACGAAAACAATTTATTTAAAAATATTTATTATTAATTTCTTTTTTAAGGAGCCATCGACTCCTAATCACCGCCAACCTCCCCTCCCCAATTTCTCCTGAACCCACTATCCCCCTCGCTAAAGGGCTTCAGTGCCCACTGGAGGCGATACCGCCCACTTAGGAAACGCTGATCTACACTAATCCACACCAACTGCTATATTGCAAGAATTTGAATTGAAAATTGGAGTCGCTAGAAACGAACAACACAACATGTATATAAGTAGTCTTATGGATGGTCATGTTCATGGTTTCTTTAATATCTTGTAGCCATCTTCTTCTTGGTCTGCCTCTGCGTCCTGGGACCCTCCCTCTAGTACTGTTCTTTCCAGGCCATCGTGATGCTTGATGTAACCAAAGTATGTAATTTTTCTGTATAGTATGTTGTTTATCAGTCAATTCTCTTTAACATTTAGTTCTTTCAGGACATCAGTGTTCTTTCTTTTTCTGTCCATGGTATTCGTAGGATCTTTCTGTAGCATTTAGTTTCGAAGGACTGAATTTTCGTTCTTAATTTTTGTGTAATAGTCCATGATTCACAACCATAAGTAGCCACTTGGAAAATGCATGTTCTCAATATTTTTAATTTAAATATTTTTCTGGTGCTTTGCCACATGTTCTTCATTGTGTTTAACTTCTTGATTGCTATTGCCAATCTTCTTGAGATCTCTTTATACCACAATAAGAATGATAAAATCGGTCGCGAAAAACGAACACAAACAACAACAATTATGACGTAGTATAGGTCAAGTGTGCATGTATAGTTTTGTGGTGTGTAATTATAATGCGGGAAGGAGCGATGAACAAATCTGACGAAGGACGAGCTAGTCAGAACCGGATTAAATAGTAAATATAGTCTGTCTATTAATTCGTGAGCACGTTTGAAATTGATTTTCTCGAAAACTACCTGTTGGATCTCAGTGATTTTTGCATGCAGCCTTAGAATATCCATGACGCTAAAATAAAGCTAACCAGTAGTCCATAGATGCTACGGATTTTGCACATCGGCGAATTCCTTTGATCTTTATGACAATTGCAAATACGGGGCTCAAATTTTAGATTTTACAGTATCCCTAGAATTTGTCCATGTCAATTCTATTCATAGGTGTATCTCCATATTAACTTGATAGGTCAAGTAATTAAGTGTGTTGCCCTTTATGTGCAATCGTGAACTTGGATACAATATGCAACAGTTAGTCCTCCCTTCGGTCACCATTAGACCCCAGGGTGTCTTAACTTCACCACAAATTGTATGATGGTAGACGCATTTGGATATGGGAATGTATACGTTGCTATTTCTCAGTCTGTAATCAAAATATGATTTGTATCATCCCGAATCTGACGATTCCATGAGGTTGATAATTGTTACTGGCTGGACAAATTGTAATCCATCTCGGTGCCAGTACTCGTCTTCCTCTTGGAGCACATGTTCAACACACTTCTTCCAGAACTGCATGTCTATCATTGAGAAGGACTCACGTGTCAGAACTTCAACATCACACATTTTAAACGTCCTGTTCTGTTCGGCAACTTGCCCTTTTACTTTAGCCCAGACAAGCTCTATCGGATTGAGGTGAGCATGATATGGAGGTAGTCGCAAAGACGTGTGGCCGTATTCCGCAATGATTTTGTCAATATGAAACACCTTTGTCTTATTTGTCATCCTCACCAGGTGCAACAACTCGGGTTTCAAATATGTATCATCGAAGCTGACATTTTCCTTAGCAAGCCAAGTCCTAATTTGATCTTTTGTATTTGATGCAGTTGGTACTCTGTCTTCCGCTGATACTGCGTTGTGATAGGATGCATTATCCATTACCAAGCATCATGGTCTGTTTAGAATTGGAAGTATATCTTTCTCCATCCAGTGCCTGAAAATATGTCCATTCATTTCTGTGTGGTAGTCCCTACCGTCGGTACTTTTGATTGGAAAATAAGTCCAGCGTCATGGACAAGACCTTCTTCACTACTTCCTGCATGTGTTAGTATAATACGCTGGCCTTTGCTGCTTGGTATTTTTCTTTTCTGTTCACCGTCTACTGATTGCCATTCTTTAGCATTGGTGTGGTGAGCATTGACCCAGGATTCGTCCAAATATACAATATCATAGCCTTGCCTCCGCCGCTCACGGATCTGCTTCAGGTATTTACTTCGGGCAGCAATTAAATGTGGCTTTTCACAAATAATATTCCTGCCGCCTATAGTTTTCTGAAGGTGAAGCCGGCGGCTCTTAAATTTTCCATAGAGTACTTTTAGAAATGTCTATGCTGCAATCTGATTGCAGTTTTAATTTCAGTTTCCTGAGAGTAACAAGTTGATTTGTCGCAAACATTTTCAAGAGCTCCCGTCTTATGACATCTATGTCAAAGTCGTCAATTGTTCTTTTCCTTCCTTGCTTGACATTAGTGCACTTTGTGTCCTGTTTAATCCATCGGGAAAATGATTCTCTATTCAGACCAAGCGCCAGTTGCGTTCGTTTCTCAGGGTTATGAATATCGCAATATAGATGACCTCTCTTAGATTCCCTACGGAAGTGTTGGTATAGTAAAACTGTAACCTTCTGCATTGTTATAAATGTGCACTTCAGACTCATTATGAATGTGATATCAATGTCAGTTTTGATAAGCCAACAAATATGATACAATAGCTTCATACAAATAGCGAGATACGCCTATAACTATAAAACGGTATCCCAATTATAACGTCATATGCTTTCCGCTTTCAAAGTCGACTGGGTTAGGTTCACGGGAATTCGTGAAACTCACGATATTTCAATGTTACCATAATGTATTTTTAGAACAACGCGTCTGTGTACCGTAAATCTGTTACTATTGTGTACAATCCGGTGAGGTTGATTTTAATATAACCTGAAGAAGAAATATTTCAAACTACATCAAATTTTCTTTGAAAAAAATATTTCTCTAGCGTCATGGATATTCTAAGGCTGCTTGCAAAAAATCACTGAGATCAACAGGTAGTTTTCGAGAAAATCAATTTCAAACGTGCTCACGAATTAATGGACAGACTTTTATAGAAAGAACGCAATGCCTACCTGAGACCACTTGCTTTTATCTTGAACACCATGTAGCACCATATATCAGCCTCTTAGTTTTAATAATAAAAGAAGCCATCTAAAGAGGAAGACTGGCAAGGTTTCCCTAGAGCGTCCTCTCTTTCTTGACTACTTTGCTACGTACATTATTCCCCCTCCTTCCCCATCCCCCCATCCCCAACACGACAAAGATCAAATGCACACTAGCAATAACCACTGCAACCCTCTTATTGTTCTAACATCTGCCACTGAAGCTTTTAATTGCGCCTCACTGTATAAGTGGCGAAACACGTAATAACAAAGTACTGTAGTTTTACAAAATACAAAAACAATGACAATACACAGAAACGTTTCGACTGGCTAGTCAAAAACAGAGGAAAAGGAAACAAAGGTCGAAACAAAACGTTTACCTTCAATACAAGTTATCTAAGCTACACATTCGTGTTCGGCGTGATGTTGATATCATCAACCATCGTGTGCCTATGGTAATTGAAAAATACATGCGTAAAACTATATTCCCCAATATGTCAAGAGGTACGAAAAAGGGTTGCCTTTTACATATTCGAATTGGCTGCTCTATTAGAAGATCTTTTTTTTCTTTTATCAGTATACTGTTACCGGGTTGTTAACCCAGTGTCTTGAGCTTCTCTAGTGACTTGTGTGCTGGTTTTCTTAGTCCCCTGGCAGAATTTAACTACGTTATCTATCCACCTTTTCCTTGGTCTTCCTCTCGCCTTCTTTCCTGATATTCTGTTGTGGAAAGCTTCATAGGCAGTTTAGTCTGTTCGTATCCTTACTAAGTGGCCAAACCACTTCATTCTCTGTTTCGCTACATAATTCAAGCACGGTCTTGTTCCAACCTTTTCTCTGGTGCTGGTATTTGTTACTCTGTCGATTCTTGTGTTGTTGGTGACTTTGTGGAGACATCGCATTTCGCATGTTGCTATTAGAACGGTTTAAATGTGAATCTCTGACTTAATTTCACCACGTTCACAATATGACTCAGTCCATCACGGTAAAAATGAAAAGTCTCCTACCTAGAGTGTTGCACAAAGCACGTCCTTCGTAGCTTCAGCAGCAATCCTATATTATCCAGAAAAAATCTACATGTCACCTGTACCATGCGATCCGGATTCGAATCTATAACCTTCAGAACGCAAAGCAAACGTCTTAGCGATTTCGCCAAAGAGATCCCCGGTTAATCTATTAATATTGAATGACAATCATGACATATCCTTTACATGTCGTTGCCACCAATCACAGTAAACGTGTCGTTGATATTCTAGCCACTACTTATACGTTCAGTAGTTTGCATTTCTTTCTGAAAGTGACGTATATTTTTACTGTTCGTAAAGTAGAATAGCTCAAACGAAAGCAGCTTTTATGAAAATGAAGAACACACTATGCGTGAACTCACTACCAATGACATTGCGAAAACGAGTACTGCAGTGCTATATTGAACCAATACTTATGTATGGCAGCGAATCATGGACAATGAACAAACAATCAATACGATCATTGGAAGCCACAGAGATGTGGTTTTACAGAAGAATGTTGAAAATTCCATGGACTGCAAAGAAAACAAATGTGGAGGTTTTAAATCAGGCCTGCACACAAAGAAACCTTATCAAAAGAATAAGAATCCGACAATCAAGGTTCTTTGGGCATATAATGCGAAGAGAAGGTTTAGAACATTTGGTGACTACATGTAAAATTTAGGGAAGGAGAGATCGTGGAAGACAGAGGGAGAAGATGTTAGATGGCCTGACATCATGGTTCGACAAAATATCGACGTCAGAACTGATTACATGCACCAAGCAAAGAGAGTTGTGGAGAGACATGATCGCCTACGCCGGCAGGCACGGCACTTGTTTGATTGAAAATCCAAGGAAGCAAATTTGCTTCCAAAATGCCTGGAGTGGAGTTTGAACCAGGTACTCGTGGGTTGTGATCGATCTCACAACCGCTAAGCCACAGACGCCACCTAGTAATATTACTTGAACTAAATGTTGGATCGGATCTATTTCTGTAAACTTTATAAAACTGAAAGGTTATATTCTTAATATAACTATTATGTAAAAAGTAAATCTTCATGTGAACAATAGACACTAACAACAGAACGAAGTGTATGATCTTGAATGAAAGAAAATAAACGACATACCTGAATCTGATCACAATACAATGTGCTAAATGTGTTCTTTGTACATTTGAATATTATGCATTTTGTTGTCTTTTGTTGGTATTTTCTTCAATATCTCTTTTCTTCAGCTATAATCAACCTTTTTTTTGTGTGTTCCATATCCATTATCATTACAACTAGTATCGTTCTATTATAGTTTTTAATATCTTTTTCTTCTGTTATCGGCACACTGTTACCGGGTTGTTGACACTGTTACCGGGTTGTTGGCACACTGTTACCGGTTGTGACACTGTCGGTTGTTGGCACACTGTTACCGGTTGTTGGCACACTGTTACCGGGTTGTTGACACTGTTACCGGGTTGTTGGCACACTGTTACCGGGTTGTTGGCACACTGTTACCGGGTTGTTGGCACACTGTTACCGGGTTGTTGGCACACTGTTACCGGGTTGTTGGCACACTGTTACCGGGTTGTTGGCACACTGTTACCGGGTTGTTGGCACACTGTTACCGGGTTGTTGGCACACTGTTACCGGGTTGTTGGCACACTGTTACCGGGTTGTTGACACTGTTACCGGGTTGTTGGCACACTGTTACCGGGTTGTTGGCACACTGTTACCGGGTTGTTGGCACACTGTTACCGGGTTGTTGGCACACTGTTACCGGGTTGTTGGTACACTGTTACCGGGTTGTTGGCACACTGTTACCGGGTTGTTGGCACACTGTTACCGGGTTGTTGGCACACTGGTACCGGGTTGTCGGCACACTGTTACCGGGTTGTTGGCACACTGGTACCGGGTTGTTGGCACACTGGTACCGGGTTGTTGCACAGTGTCGCGGTTTTCTGTTTTTGTCTTGCGCTGTTCTGGTGACTTGGATGATTGTTATTTTTGCTCTTTGACAGGGTTGTTCTATGCAATCCAACCATCTTTTTTTTCGTGGTCTTCCTCTCGCCTTCGTTCCTGATATTCTGTTGTAGAAAACTCTGTATACTGTGGAGTTTGTATGCATTCTTATTAAGTGGCCAAACCACTTCATTCTCTGTTTCTCAATGTAATTCAATTAACGTTCTGTGACCAACTTTCTTTCTTATGCTGTATATATCTATCTTATACCTGACCTGATAACACAGTTTCACGAGAAGCTGTACGGAGGACTGACTCCTAAAAACAACAGCAGAAATCCTGAAAAATGTGGTGCATCAGTCTAGGCGGGATAGAGAGAGAGAGAGAGAAAGAGAGAGATATACTATTTGGTGCATAGGGTAATAAGGTGTTAGGTCCGCATTTTCCATTGATCGTCGGCACACGATGGGTGATGTGGTCAGCATCACGCCTGCTTCATTTACTTCCCAATGATTTTTCTGGTATCCAATTGAGGCTGGGTCGACCAGAGAGCCATAATGGTCGGAAAAAATTCCACGCCCACTGTGAAATTGAACCTGTGCCACTAGTCTAAGAAATGAGCTCACTAACATCTACGCTATTGCGGCTCTCTACAATATCAGCATAATCGTCTATTATTTCTCTTTCACGTGTTCTTCTATTTTTATCACTGTTATCATTTCCGTCATCGACATCAATATCTTTCTTGTTCTTCTTATATCGTTTAGCATTCTTCATTTTCCTCCTTTGCAGTGCGTTCCGAAGTTCGTGTTATTTAATTTTTTTTCGATCCAGAAGCACGTGAGCTTTCAGCTCTTCGGTTCGGTGCCATGGAGATCGTAACCATTCGGTTCGGTGCCACGAACACCGTAAATCTGGAGAATCTGTGTCTTTTCTGCCAGCCTGCGGAATTGAACCAGCAATCACAGAGGGCTTGTCACCCGTAGTCCAACACGCTACGAACACGCTGGGCAGACGGGCGTTCGTGTATTCAAATCCGCTCCGAGTCGTTCTGTTCTCGAGTGCATTTTTTCCAGAGATCCCTAGGATTGTTGCAGGAGCTACGAAGTTCGTGCTTTGTGCAATACTCTCGGCAGGTGGTGTGCCATTTTTGCGGAGAGGGACCGAGCTATATGGGTTAAAACCCGGTGCAATGAAGTCAATCCTACGGAAAAGAAAAAAAAATCACTTACTTTTCATAAATCTTAAGTAAATGGACAGGTAGGGTGTGTAGGCGTCTGCTGCTTAGCAGTAGTAAGCTCGATGTCAATCAAACAGTACCTGGTTCAAATTCCGCGGCGGGTCGTTCTCGTGGATTTTTACGAACGGCAAAAATAGACATCCACGTTCAGTAAGCAATCGTAGACTACTGAACATATAAGTGGTGCCCAGGAAATCAATTTCACGTTCATTTAAGTTGATGTCAACGTCATGTACAGACAGGCTAGGCTACGTTTTTCTTTTTTTTTTTAAGGGCGTGATATAAGTTGTCGGTTTGTCGAGCTAGAGATAAAACGAACTGTTCTTGTTTAGCAATGTCAGTACAAGTTCTTTACTTACTGTCAGTTTACTGGATGTCAGTACACGTTCTTTACTTACTGTCAGTTTACTGGATGTCAGTACAAGTTCTTTACTTACTGTCAGTTTACTGGATGTCAGTACACGTTCTTTACTTACTGTCAGTTTACTGGATGTCAGTACAAGTTCTTTACTTACTGTCAGTTTACTGGATGTCAGTACACGTTCTTTACTTACTGTCAGTGTACTGGATGTCAGTACAAGTTCTTTACTTACTGTCAGTGTACTGGTATAGTGACGATATAAGGTATAAGGTATGACGATGACGGTGTAAGGTATACGGACGATGAATTTACTTCATTGCCCGGTTCCCCATATGGTTCGGTCACTCTCCTCAGAACTGGCACAGCAAATACCGAGAGTATTGTACAAAGCATAAATTCTGTTCTTAAAGCAACAATCTTAGAGAAATCTTAGACGCGTAAAGAGAACGGAGTTCCGGATTCGAACCTGCGACTTTTAAAACATAAGGCGAACGGCATAACCATTTAGCCACTTGAGTGATACATATTAAGTGGCCAAGAATGAAGTGGTTTGGCCACTTAATAAGAATGCATCCAAACTCCACAGTATACAGAGTCTTCTACAACAGAATATCGGGAAAGAAGACAAGAGGAAGACCACGGAAAAGATGGTTAGATGGCGTAGCAGAATCATGTGAAAGAGCAAAGATAACAATCACACAAGCCACTAGAACAGCGGAAGACAAAAACAGAAAACCACGACACTGGGCAACAACCCGGTAGCAGTGTGACGACAAAAAGAAGAAGAAGAAGTGATACATATTTGTGCCATTATGATATGATTCTGTTGCTCTGCAATCAATCCATCTTTTTGGTGGACATCCTCTATCACGTCTTTAACTTATAGATATTGGTAGTGTTTTCCCTCTCTAGCGAATGTCATTACTCGGATATTAGTATTTCGAATGGACCAATAACAGCAGCTAATGAGGGAAATCATGACGACAGAGATGATGTGTCTTAGAAGAGCTGCAGGTGTGACAATAAGCGACAGAGTTAGAAATGAAGAAATCAAAAGAAGACTGGATGTGAAACCAGTCATACAATTCATAAAAGAACTACAGATTAAATGGTTTGGACACCTGCCCTGGTATCGCCTACCACAGAGAGCCACACAGAACAAGTATAATGAGTACAAAGCAAGAGGAAGACCACGCAAAAGATGGAGCGACGGCATCAAGAACAGTCTTACAAAAAGGAATATCAGCTTACAAAATACCTTAGAACAAGCACACACAAGAACACTACGTTCCCTCACAAAAATTTCTATAAAGAAATAAATAGTAGAAGAGAAGAAAAGAATAATTTGAATATATAATAGAAGCACTGAATAAAATGGAAAAACTGTGTTAGTATAGCCGACAATATACTAAGTAACATGAAATCAACAATGAAGAGTAAAACAAGCCAACTGATATAAATAAACACACACAAAAACCGACACTCTTGTGTTCTGAATATTTCTTTAATATACTCATCATTTACCTTCTATTCATACAACATAAAATACTATTATTAGTACGTACACCATGACAGAAATGAAAATCATGGCATATCATTTACAAGACTTCGCCACCAAACATAGTAAACGAGTCGTCGATTTTCTGGAGCCCACTTATTCTTTCAGTAGTTTACCATTGCTTTTTTAACGGATGTGTCTATTTTAACCGTTCGTAAAAATTCAATTCACGAACACGAATTGGCTTCCAAACGTGAACCAGGTACATTTGGGTTGTGATAGAGCTCACTACTGCTTAAGCTAAGACGCCCACATCACCATACACAAGTTAAATAGCATAGTAGACCACATGTCTTCAAATTATGATACACAAGGAGAGATAAACATAGGAATATATCAACTTGGCACATACAGCCTGGTATGGCTTAACGTCAGGTACAAGCTCACGTACGATTATGTTACTGATGTCAGGGCTCTGGTTATTGGTTACTGAACCGACCTCATTACACTCCAAGCAGACCCATAGGTGCTCAGTCTCCCCCAACACATGTCGAAGGGTATGCATACTGATGGTTCCTGTTGCTCTCTGGTTAATCATACTCCTCACTTTGCTACTCAGACATCCAGTTCGTCTTGTACAATGGCTAACTACAAACTCGTTAAATCGCTGGATTGATTCAACATCTATTTTAATGACTTCATACAAAAGGCAGTCGGGAAGAGACCGAAGAACATCACCCTTATCCATCTTCGACTCCCCAAGAATCAATGCGGTTGATGCAAGCCTCTCATTGCCGCAAACACCTACATGTTCAGAACAGTGGATCCAGTTAGTCCTTTGCAGGTTAAATAAAATAATAATAATAATTCCTCTCGTACTGTTATACGTTACATAGGGCCTAAAAGTAACTTCTCCATACCGCTCTATCCTGAGCAACTCGCTCAATCTCATCCATGCAACTGAGACCGATACCTCTTGCCTCTCTCAGCAAAGTTCGTTTCAGGGTCTCCTTAGGTCGATCTCTCTTACTTGAACCCTTTGCATCCCACTTCAATGCCTGCTTTGATATTCGGTGATCATTTCTCCTCAAGGTGTGTCCAACATATCTCCATCTTCTCTTTCTTATAACAGTTGTTACTAGTGGTTGACCAGAGAAGGTTAGAGACTATAATATATGTCTCAGTCCGAATTCGAAACCTAATCTTCAAACGACTTAACCACATCGACATTGAGACCCCCATTAAACAATAATAAAATAATATCGGGGAACACAATCAAGAAATAATGTATAAAAGAAGATACAATAAGAGATAACAGACAACGTTTGACTGTTTCAACAAAATGATACAAGTGGACATTTTAAATATGGCAGTTACAACACCTCAGATTACATAGAACATTTTGGAACTAAATAGATATTCATTGTACACTGTATTAGTATTTTCTATCACATTAATAGTACAATCTATGAACTAAAATTATGCAGTATTTATTCTATCACATTAATAGTACAATCTATGAACTAAAAGTATGCAGTATTTATTCTATCACATTAATAGTACAATCTATAATTATATAAGTTAATAAAATTAACATCTTTTTACAATCTACAATTCATTTTCTTTTCTTTCTTCTTTTCTTTGGCCTTCTCTAGCTATTATGCTTCATAGCGTCAGGATAAGAAGATATTTCTAGAACGTGATTTTATGTGCGCTTAATAAATGGTGTTTTCCGTCGCTTCTGTTATCTCTGAGGTCCACCTTTTGCATAGCCGGTCTTTTGCTTTGTATCCATTATATCGGAGTAATATTGCGCTTTAAAGCGCATTTTCTATTGGTAATCTGCTTATGTGGCCGAACCTTTTAATTTGTTGTTTCTTGATGAAGTTCAGTATTGATGTTGTACCGACGTATTTCCTGATGTCTTCATTTCTTAACCTGTCTCTTCTTGTTACCAGCAGCATTCTGCGTAGACACTTCATCTCTGTCTCTCTTCTTGTTACCAGCAGCATTCTGTGTAGACACTTCATCTCTGTCGTCGCCTGAGTGGTTACCAGGGCCCAACTTTGGGGTGTAAAGAATAGAGTCACTGTTACCTGCCATGCATCTCGTAAGAGGCGCCTAAGCAGGTTTGGATGAAATCGGACGCACATGTCCCTAGGGAATGCTAACCCGAAACAAATGCTTGCAGGAAACAGATGCACCAGGCTGTAAGGCGCATAACATGGTGCAACGACCCTCACAATGAGGAATGGGATAACTGATTCTACGGTCGCTAATCTGCCTTGGAGATTTAGCCATGCAGTAAGAATGTCAGACCTCCATCACGAGATGAAAACTACTGCATAAATGGTCGGCACAAGGAAGAATAAAATCACGTCTGAGTAAGGCCAGAACCGCTTTTGCCAGAATGAAACCAGTATGGAAGTCCAAAATCTACAATAGGACCACAAAGCTTAAACTCTATAAAAGCATTGTTTGCCAGTTTTGCTCTACGGATCGGAGTGTTGGAGGATGACCAAAGGAGATACTAGCAGGCTGTCAGTTTTCCACCACTCTTGTCTTCGCAGAATCTTGGGAATCTTTTGGCCAGTAAAAATATCCAATAACCAACTACTCCAAGACACAAGACAAGAGCCAATGAATGACATACTCAAAAGAGAAGATGGAAATGGCTCGGACATGTTATGAGAATGAGACAAGAAATGCCTGAAAGGATAGCCCTCACTTGGACACCAGAGGAAAGAGAAAGAAAGGCAGACCACGGACAACATGGAGGCGCATGATGAAAGAGGAACTGGACACCGCATCTCTGACGTGGGGCTCTGCGCTGAAGGTTGCACGGACAGGAGAGCATGGAAAGTCCTTTCTGAAGCCCCATGTGTCACTAGGCATGACGGGATTAAGTAAAGTAAGTAAGTAAAGTAAGAATGTCAGACCTACCATCACGAAGATGGCCAAAACTTACTGTGGTAAGAGGTCGGCACAAACGGAGAAGCAGAAATCATAGGAATTATAACCTACAGAACTGCCCCAGTATGCAGACTTGAGAAGAAAGAGGTGGCCCACTTACACTAGCGTACAAGACAAACTGTATGGCATGGCTGATAATCTGATGCAGACTGCTGCCTTTAATCGAGAATCCGAAATCCCAATCTAGTGAAAACGCAGAAGAAGCAGAAGAAGAATCTCTCTCGTGACCAGTTTTCTTCTATCATTTGATGTCAGCATCCAGGTTTGGCACAGATAGCATAATGTGTGGAGAAAGTTTGTATATATATTCGGATTTCAACGGTAAAATAACAAGTTTGAATATGAAGCAATTCGTTCTCTATGTGCTAGAGACAGACACACATGCACATACACAAGCACACATAGCACGTAGTTTCTAGACGATTATCAAACAAAATGTTGACAAAGAATAACTAATCATCGCGACAATAATATCGTGTCATCAAGATTTAAAAAAGTAACAAAATCAAAACCACATGACAACATTACACGACATGGACATGATATTTACAAGTTAAGATATCACTTTTCTGATATAAAGTACATCATAATGTGATGGTGATATGATGTAAAGTACATCATAATATGATGGTGAGATAGTGAGAAACATATTTCTAATTTTAATTAATTATTCTCAAATAATGAGTCTATTTACTCATGCTCGCTCGCTCTATCTATCTTTCTCTCTCTCTCTCTCTCTCTCTCTCTCTCTCTTTCTATCATGCGCCTGATATAGGTTACATTTGAAAGATAATTTACATCTAACGGGAACATGTCTGGGACTTTTAAAAACATTACAGTTCTCGCCTTGAGCTACACAAATACACGGATAGAAGCGAGTATACCCGAGTGAGCCTATCGGACTATCAATGATCCATGTACTCGCTCTATGAAATATTGAGAATAAATTCCTGTCAAAGACTAACGATAAAATGCAGGCCATGTGTTCAAGTTTAACACGGGAAAAGACTAACCATAAAATGCAGGCCATGTGTTCAAGTTTAGCACGGGAAAAGAACCACCTTACTAGTTGAAAATCAGTATAATTATATTTAAAAGTCGCTGTTAGGGTAAAATTCATGAAACAGTTTAAAACAAAATTCCTACAAATCATTACCATTCTCAGAATTGCATCGTTGATCCCCACCAGATTCTTCTGCCTGACTACCGTTGTTTTCAAGGTAATATATATATATATATATGTTTGTGTGTGTGATATAAGAGAGCAATACATAAGGTCATAGTAAGTCTTCATAAGTGGCGGCTCATGGTCATTTTTCTTGGTGGGGCCAGACAAAAATCTTCGGAAAAATCACGGGTATTGAAGTATTTACTATTTTTTGTCTATTCGGGGACGTTATTTCCCCTTTCGATTATTGGTTGAGCCGGGCCACACTGGCCCTTAATGACGAGCTGTCCCTGGTCTTCATCATTAGAAACTCGGAAAGCCGTAATTGTGTAGAAGTAAGTGCATTTGCGTTTTATACGTGTGGTCCGAGTTCAGTTCCACAGTAGGAGTGGATTTGTTTTTCTAACGGCTTGTTACTCAAGTCGACCAAGCTTCAGTTGGATATCAAAAGAGCACTGGCAAGTAAATACAACCATCTGAAAAATTACATCGAGCGCTCACCAGGGCTACAGTGATGGTGCACTGCCGCTGAGATCCTTCCGTGTAAGAAAGATCGGCGCACACATGGTTACTAATCACAGTCATCGTTAGTTGCATACTGGCCATATTGCCCATTTACCTGATGGCAAGTGTAACTTTGATGAAGCGGCCACCCTTGACCTTAGACAATATGTTGAAAATGTAAACAAGAAAAATGTAATAGAAGTTCTAACATTACCAGTATTAAAGTTAATTGCATATCCTTTACAGGACTTTGCGAATCAACCCCACCTTTTTAACGAACATGTTTGTGATTTTTCTAGACATTATTACGTTCAGTAGTTTGCCATTGCTTTCTGAACGGGTAATTCCATCGTCGTTTTGCAAAAATCCACGCGAAACAATTTGCAACCACATTGTCCGCAGCGTGATTCGAACTCAGAACGTCGTGGTTAATAGACTGAGTCCTATTCCTAAGCTACAGACGCCGTCTTACCAGTATTACTGTAAACAAATAACATTTACGCTTTAATACTATTGTAATAAAAATGTAATAAATAATTATATTATTAATATAAATTCTGCACTTTTGGAATTTCTGGAAAAATATTCTGATCACTACACGCAAGAAACGAACCAAATACTGTTAAAGCGAGAGGCGAGAACGTTACCTTCACGTCTAAGAGCCCTCCTAATAGTCCATTTTTAAAAAAGGGCATGGTTCTGAAGGATCGAAACATTAAAAATACTTCTCTATTTTTGTGTGTTATCTCACATGCGTGAGGTTTTCTGTTGAAACATAAATTATAAATTTACTTCACTTTTATATAACTGACTCGCTTAACATTTCTAATAATTTTGTAATCAATAGTAGTACACATATTTCTAAACTAAAACTTTCAGAATATGGACCCACATAATTCAGTAAATTATGATAAACTTATCTACATATCCAAATCCAAAATTAACATAGCTTACATACAGTGGCGGCTCGTGATCATTTTTGTTGGTGGGGCCAGACATTTTTTCCGGATAAATCATGGTTTTTGGTTGCTATAGTATTTATAAAATAATAAATACATGTTATACATTATTTTTGGTGGGGCCGGCACCATTGACACTTAATGACGAGCCGCCACTGCTTACATAACTATAAAATGTTAGTTTATGTATCCTGACTTTCCATTCCTTGACTGCTCGCTGTCGGAATCACCATCTCCTGTTGTTATCAAATCCTCGCTCGAGAATTTCAAAGCAGGGTTGACTTTTCCACCAGTTTCTCTTCCGTACAAGCCAAAATTGGTTCTTTCATCCAAGCTCTCCCTGGAAGCAAGTATCATCTGTTCGTCTGGAATGTTAACAACGCACATGAAGATGTCGAATCTCTTTGGCAGTGTCCCAGTTTCAAACAGGTAGTGTGTCAGATAGGAAACAGACACAAGCGTAAATATCGTGATCAGCATAGATAAGGTTTTGTAAGGGAAACCTTGTAGACCTGTCTCAGGGTTGTACATAGGATACTTGATCAGTGCTGGAATATCTATAGCTGGTTCTCCTCCTGAAATCCTAAAGAACATGCCAAAGATGTATCCAGCTAAGGAACCATACGTGTTGGATTTTTTAATGTAAATGACTGCGATGAGCTGAGGAAAAAGGATGACGTAGACTAGATCGGCGCAGAGGATCCAGAGAACGTAGATGGATTCCACACAGAGAGCCATAGCCAGAGCAAGAGCAGAGACACCGAAGATGGCAGCACGCATGACCCAGATGACTTCTCGCTCGGATGCCTAAGGGATTGGAGAAAATAACAACAAAGAATATAATATTTGTGCTGTTGCAACTGCTATTTGTAATAATATAATATGCGTGTGTTGTTGCAACTGCTATATGTTATATTATAATATGTGTGTGTGGTTGCAACTGCTATATGTAATATTATCATATGTGTGTGTGGTTGCAACTGCTATATGTAATATTATTATATATGTGTGTGTGGTTGCAACTGATATATGTAATATTATCATATTTGTGTGTTGTTGCAACTGCTATATGAAATATTATCATATGTGTGTGGTTGCAACTGCTATCTTAATTGGTTAAAAGTTATTAAACTGACGTCATTGCACTCCGGGCAGACCCATAGGTGCTCACTCTCCACCAACAAATATCGAAGAGTATGTATACTGATGGTTCCTGTGGCTTGTTGGTTAAACACACTTCTCACTCTGTCTCTCAGGCATCCAGTTCTACTAGTACAACGGGTAACTCCAAACTGCATAAACCGCTGGATCGAATCAATATCTATTTTAGTGGCTTCATCCAACAGGCAGTGGCGAAGAGACCGAAGATAATCCCACTTATCCATCTTCAACTCCCCAGCAATTGATGCTATTGATGCAAACCTGTCCGCTTTCTAATTGCTACAAACACCCGCATGCACAGGACAGTAGATCCACATACGCCCTGGAGGTTAGAAACTTCAATCTTAATATTATCATATATTTGTTGTTGCAACCGTTATCTATACTACTATTCAAATATCTGGGAGCATTCATAACAGCAGACGGAAGATGTACAACTGAGATAAGGAGTAGAATAGATTAAGTGAAAGCAGATTTTATGAAAATGACATAAATACTATGCGTATATTCGCCGTCAATGACAATGTAGAAGAAAATAATCAAATACTATATTAAATCAATATTTATGTATGACAGCGTATCATGGACATTGAGCACATAATTAATAAGATCGATGGAAGCCACATAAATATGGTTTTACAGATGAATGCTAAAAATCTCGTTGTCAGTAAAAAAATAGCACATAAACAATTGAGGTTTTAAAAAGGCCTGCATACAAAGAAAACTGATCAAAAGAATAAGAATCAGCCAGGGAATAACTGAGAAACTGTTGAATACCAGACTTGATCCTCAACCTGTTGTATTTTTGACAGATGCAAAATCAGCACTCTAAGCACTCCAGTCCAGAAAATTGCTAGGTCTACAGACCCTACTGTCTAAACTGTGCAAGCAGCGCAGTGTCGCCTTGCAGTGGATACCTGAATCTGAAAATCTGCTGATACTGAAAATCTACTGATACTGAACATCTGCTGGAATAAGTCAATCTTTCACAGTTAAATTGGAATACGAAGAAATGTAAAAAAAATTATTTACTCGAGTCTCAATAATCAACAAATGGCTCAGAAGAAATAGTTTAAACAAAAGATAAAACTTACTGCATGTCTGAACAAAGATCTGTAAATATTTCTAGCAAACATGGAAGCGGCTGATAATATTGAAGAATCTGCTGATGACATAACGGCCGCAGACAGAGCACCAAGTCCTAGAAAGGTGATTGCTGGTGGACAGAGATATTGTAAGGTCATTGGTAAAATTAGTGGGAGATCCTTGTCTGGAATCGGTACAGGTCCATCCCAATCCGTTTTGTTCCAATCTGAAAATATATTTGACACATTTTAATGAATTGAATTAGGGACAGGAAACTAGCTGTCGCGACTGCCTGTTGGATAAAGCCACTTTAGATTTACATACACTCACCCAAACAGCATCTATGAGTTATTTGGGTGTAAATTTGATCGCAGTCTATGCTTTAGGGACCATATCGACCACGTTATTGCCAAGGCTCGCAACGCACTATCCGCACTGAGAATCATGGCGGCTGCTAACATTGAGAAACGCCTTCTTGTACTCTTGTATCAAGGTATTGTTCTGTCATGTATAGAATATGCATGCGCTCTCCTAACAATTAGTCCTACGCAAACAGTGAGACTGGAAAGAATTCAGAATGAGGCTATGCGCATCATTCTGGGATGCACCAAAGATACACCAGGAGTGTCAATGCAATTCCTTCTTGATCTCCCAACTATTGCTAACATAATTGAAACTTGGAGGGTTCGATCATATCTAAGAATCAATGCAAACAAGGAACATCATCTCCATGAAGAACTCATTAAGGAGAAAGGGTGTAGACTCAAGAGAGGCAGATCATGGCTGAGTCAGGCGGAAGATACGCTTAGGAAAATATGTGATCCTTCCGGAATTGAAACAGGAGAGGAATGGATTGCTGTGCCACCTCAATTTCAGACTGCTTTCACCGTTACATCTATTAAGAAAAACTGCGAACAAAATAATCTATCACTGCTAAACGTGGAGGTGGAGGCTCTCTTGAATGACATCATCAATGATACAGATGTGGTTATTTACACCGACGGTTCAGTCATTCGCCAACAACGCTGTGCGTGGGCTTTTCAGCACGCTCAAGAGGAAAAATAATAAGAGAGGCCAGTGGGGCCTACGCAACAACCACAAGTAGCTTGACAATGGAGGTTCGGGCGGTTACGGAGGCGGTGAACTGGTTGGCATCTCACAACTACTCTCGTGTTTTCATACTCAGTGACTCCATGAGCATGATTCGTAAAGTTGAATCAGGAATGGTGAGACACACCTGGGTGGAGGTACTGGTACAGACAATGATCCAAGAAATCACCTTCATTTTTGTCTCTGGGCACGCAGGAGTTAGGGGTAATGAACGAGCTGATAGATTGACTGGCTTGGCTACAATATCATAGGGAGCTGCCATGGATCGAAGTGACATTCTTCACGCATTGAGAGAGTCTTTCCGAACACAGGAGTTTCAGGGCTGTGAATCCCACTCGCTGACCAGATTGAAAGAGATGGGTGTCAATATTGGTGCAGCCCGAAAAGAACGACATACTAAATATGCACGGAGATTGATTAATCAACATCGAACTGGCGTGTTGGGTCGCTGGACGCTGCTGGATTTGCTGAGGCGGAGATCGGAGCACCTATGGACATGTCCGGAGTGCTATGATGATAGGCCTCATATAACTGATAACTAACTGTATTTATAAGAATCATCATCATCAGGTGCCGTCTCCACATCGAAGGTTGGCTGCAATGAATCTCCAGCATCCTCTGTCTTTCGCCTTGGTGTTGCACACTGCCAGACTGTAACCTGTCCATTTCTTAAAGTTTCCTCCCACTTATCTCTCGGTCTTCCTCTTGCTCTTCTCCCTCAACTTTCCCCTCTAGTAAATGTTTTATCATGGTGTCATGCCTTTTATGTGCCCAAAATACTTTACTTGTCTGAATTTTATTTCTCTTAATAATTGTTTCTTCATGCCTAGTTTTCCTAAAACTTGTTTATTTGTCTGTTTTCTGTCCATGAAACTCTGCTTATTCTTCTATATATCCACATCTCAAATGCATCAATTCTGTCTTCTAACTGCTTGTTCATTGTCCATGTTTCGAGCCATACATTAATATAGGATATATATAGCATTTGATCATTCTAATTTTTAGCCTGTTTGTGATTTGTTTGGATGTCAGTAACTTTCTCATACTATTGAAATTATCCTTGGCCATTCCTATTCTCTTTTAATTTCAGTTATACATCTGCCATCATCTGTTATCATCTGACCGAGATAGGAGTAGCTTTTTACTTGATGTAGTAATTCTCCATGTATTTTTATATTCATTTTAGGTTTTCCATTTCCTTGTTGATTACCATAGTTTTTGTTTTCTGTATGTTAATGTCTAATCCATATTCCTTGCTAGTTCTGTCCAATTGGTCCACTAATTCTTGTAGATCTTGTTCATTTTCTGCTACCAATACTGTGTCATCTGCATATCTTAAGTTATTTATTATTTTCCATTGATCTTGAGTCCTGGCATTCCCTCTAGTTGTTTGAAGATTTTCTCTGTGTAGATGTTAAATAGGCTTGGTGACAGTATGCATCCTTGTCTCACTCCTCTCTTTATGTCTATGTATGGAGAGTAGCTATTTTCATATTTTATTATTGCTGTCTGTTCCCAGTATATGTTACTTATTAGTCTGATATCATCCCCATCTAGGCCTATTTCTTGTAGACATATGATTCGCTTTTCATGTTGGACTGTCAAAAGCTTTGCTATAATCGATGAAACACAAGTAGATACTTTTTGCACTTCTATATACTTGTCAGCGAGTAGTCTTATACAAAGTATTGCCTCTCTTGTTCCTCTGTTCTTTCTAAAGCTAAACTGTTCTTCTCCTACTTCTATGTCTATCTTGTTTTTAATTCTTTCATGTATGATCTTGAGTAGTATTTTTGTTATGTGGCTCATCAGGCTAATTGTCCTATAGTCTGTGCACTCCTGTGCTTTGGGATTTTTGGGTAGTGGTATGAATACTGATGTCTTCAAGTCTCTTGGTATATATCCTGTGTTATATATATCATTGCACAAATCTGTAATGGTTGAAATACCAAAATCCTCTAAGGAGGTTAACATTTCCACAGTAATATTGTCCAATCCTGCAGCCTTTCCTCGCTTCATTATTTATAAGAATAATATTCGATAAATTAAAAAATTAAAATGTGACTAAATGTGAAAGATTGACTCACTGCAGGAGATTTTTAGTATGGCTCCGCCCTTCACGGCAAGCCATCTTCTTCTTCTTCTTCTTTGCAATCGATATTTTTGATGATTATTCTGTTAAAAGCGTTCTTATGATGAAGTTGACGGTTGTCTGTAGCTCATCTCTGGTGACATGTAGTTTTTGAATGTAGTGTTATGTTGTGGGGCCAGTATTCCTTTCTAGGGATGACATACAGGAGACAGTCTTGCAGGACATGTTCTATGGTTTGATCAGCGGTGCCACAGGGACACAGAGGGGATGGGGGACAATCGAATCCTGTGTTGGTCTTGTTCAGTCTGTTATGTCCTTTCCTCTAGGAAGATGATACTGTGCGTGTCTGTCGAGTGTGGGGTAGTCATCGTTGGATAGCTTAGGTTCTTTTATAATGTCCACGATGGCAAGCCATCTGTCGGGAGTGTTGGGATTTCATTCTAGGGATTTACGATCGCGAGAGAGAGAGAGAGAGAGATAGATTCTAGGGATTTCATACAAACATTAGCACATTGACTCAGTCAGGATTGGAACCTACAACCTTCAGAACAACAGAGCATTGCTCACTGAACTGAAATCACAGCACTCCGACCAGATCCATAGGTGAAAATGTAGAAAGAAACAAAACAAATGAACTTAGAAGTCGAAAGTCCAATGTTCCCTTTAAACTCGTCCATGAAGAAAATGTTAAGATCTTCTTCAAGAGAAGGCGTTTGAAATTCTTTTAGACAAAGAGAGATAACTTGCACTGATTTCTGCGTTGGCAAACAATACACGAGTTATTTCTCTTCATACTGTAAGCCGTGAAATGAAAAACCTGTGTTTGATGAACAATGATTAAGACAAAAGATGCATACTCGCCCAATCTTTGAAATATCTTTTTAATAATTGTTACCAACGCCAGGCTACAATCTTTGAAATATCTTTTTTACTAATTGTTACCAACGTCATGTTACAATCTTTGAAATATCGTTTTAATAATTGTTTTCAACGTCAGACTACAATCTTTGAAATATCTTTTTACTAATTGTTTCCAACGTCAGGCTACAATCTTTGAAATATCTTTTTACTAATTGTTTCCAACGTCAAGTCACAATCTTTGAAATATCTTTTTACTAATTGTTTCCTACGTCAGGTTACAATCTTTGAAATATCTTTTTACTAATTGTTTCCTACGTCAAGTTACACTCTTTGAAATATCGTTTTACAGTTCTTCTATGTTTCCTTTGGCCGCCCAATCTTTCTTTTTCCATCCGTTACTCATCGGAGAGCTGTTTACCCAATGTCAATATTGTCAAATGACATACATATCCAATACATTGTCATCTTCATTTTGTCTTCAATAACGAACAGCTTGTTTGTTTCTTCATTTCTTCTCGTATTTGGCCAGACAATCTTCTTAAACATTTATTTTGCAATTTTCTCCAATTTTTGTATGATATTGTTGATCAGTTGTGGATGTTCCAGCAATCACTAGATATTATTTACTCTTAACTTGCTATTTGTTTGAAATCACTGGACACACGATTCAGTGTGTTTACCTTACTACACTCTCAGACATGCAAATGTAATATATATATATATATATATATATATACCTCGTCCACAAGCTTGCAACGTCGCTAACGCATAGGGTAGCAGCAAATGTGCAACATTCTTCTCTGTTCTTGGCCGTAATCTGTATTATATGTCAACTGTGGTTCATTTCTTTTAATTTCTCTTCTACTGTTCTCATTCAGGACGTTTTGGGTCTTCAGGACGTTTTAGGTCTTCATGTCGTTTTGGGTCTTTAGGACGTTTTGGGTCTTCATGTCGTTTTGGGTCTTCATGTCGTTTTGGGTCTTCATGTCGTTTTGGGTCTTCAGGTCGTTTTGGGTCTTCAGTTGATTGTGGGCCTTCAGTTGATTGTTGGTCTTCAGTTGATTGTTGGTCTTCAGTTGATTGTGGGTCTTCAATTGATTGTGGGTCTTCAGTTGATTGTGGGTCTTCAGTTCGTTTTGGGTCTTCAATTCGTTTTGGGTCTTCATGTCGTTTTGGGTCTTCAAGTCGTTTTGGGTCTTCCAGGTTATCATTTACCAGGTTACCCTGCAATATAATATAAGTATAGAAACAAATGTATCGTAGTAAACAATGTAAACTCACCAGTAGATGCCGCCACAGCGCCAAGAAGTGCAGCAGGTGTTGCCATGACGATACAACCGACGGCAGCAATGTAAGAAAGAATTTGAGCTTTAAGGGCAGTTTTTGATGAGAGAACACGTTGAAAGTAGACCTGTGGGAAATAAGCAATATCTGGCTATAATCTTAATACAGCAACATGGTCATATCATCATCAGGTAGCTTCTCCCTTCCGGAACTTGGCTCCCATGACAGCAGCCCTGAAAAACTCTATATTCTGTGCAAGTTGACCGGCGTCAGCAACAGTAATTCTCAGATCGTCAATGTCATCTTGCACACACGGTCTTCCTCTCATTCTTCTTCCAGGCACCATTCCCTCCAAAATTACCTTCTTCTCTAGGCACTCATGTCGTTTGATGTGTCCGAAATAATTAATTTTTCTTAATTTTATACTATTTAATAATAATAATAATAATTCCTCTCGTACCGTTGTACGTTACATAGGACCTGCAAGTAATTTCTCCATACCGCTATATCCTGGGCAACTCGCTCAATCTCCTCCATGGAACTGAGACCGATATTTCCAGCCTCTCTCAGCAAAGTTCGCTTCAGGGTCTCCTTAGGTCGACCTCTCTTTATTGAACCCTTTGCATTTCACTTCAATGCCTGCTTTGATATTCGTTGATCATTTCTCCTCAAGGTGTGCCCAACATATCTCCATCTTCTGTTTAATAGCCAACTCTCTTTAATACCAAGACATGGTCATATACCAACATTTTACAAAAATAAATCCCAATCTGATAGTACTAAATCTACTGAGGTAAACTGTAGTATGACGTCAGATGTGACTGGCTATCTAGAACAGTGGTTCCCAAGCTTTGCATTACTGCGGGACCCTTTTAAATACATTTTGCTGCCGGGAACCCTCAAAAAGTTTCCATATATGAAAATGGACAGAAATGAATTATCTGTGTGTTATAATAGTAAATAATGTTCTCAGACAGCGGGAAACTTCAAATAATCATTCATTTTGTCCTTTCAGATATTCAGACTCCGGTCTGGTCTGGGTCTTTTGATTTCGCAGCAGAACTAGTTTACTACTGTTTTTTTTAAAAATAGATGTTTAAATAACTCATTTTTATGTTTGAAATGTCAAAAATCATAATATTTCTTCAAGCTCTTGAGGTCCCCTGTGAGTACCTCATGGATCCCAACTCCATTCGCAGACCCCAGTTTGGGAAATGCTGCTCTAAAAGATCACCAGAGCTGATTTATGCCAATTCTTGTCTCCTGTATTTTACATTTTTGGAAATTCATGTTTTCTTTAAAACTTTCAACGATATTTCCTAGACATAATCAAAATGTTATGAAATATCATCACCATCATCCTCATTATCGTGATCATCATCATCATCATCCTCATCATCACCATCACCATTATCATCGTCATCATCATCATAAACATCATTATCATCATCATCATCATCATCACCATCCTCACCATCACCATCCTCACCATTACCATCCTCACCATTACCATCCTCATTACCATCCTCACCATCACCATCATCATCATCATCACCATCATCAACACCACCATCACTTGGCTGAAATCCGATGCACATGTCCTAAACGTGTAGGTCTATGCGTTTAGGGGCCTACTAAACCAATGTGCAACATATACACGTTCTTGGCAAATATCAAACATATCACAAAGAGTGATTTAAATTGGTCGTAAAGAACGAACGCAAAGAACGAGAAGAAGAAGATCCTCATCACTATCCTCATCACCATCCTCACCATCATCATCATCATTATCCTAATCATCATCATCACCATCACTATCCTCATCACCATCTTCATGGCCATCACCATCCTCATCACCATCATCATCATCACCATCATCACCATCATCATCGTAATCATCATCATCACCATCCTCATCATCACCATCATCATCATCATCATTATCATCATCATCGTAATCATCATCATCACCATCATCATCATCACCATCACCCATCACCCAGCATCCAGCAGCTTGTAAAGAGAAGAACTTGCCAGATTACCAATCACCTCCGTCTTCATGCTCCAATCCTCTCGCACAATCTGAATCCATCTTCTCCGTGGTCTTCCTCTTCGCTTCTTTACCATGATACCTTCCTCTATAATTGTCTTCTCCCCTTTCATTTCCTTTTATGTGTCCAAAATATTGTAACTTTCTCATTCTTATTTATAGCCACACCAGATTTCTTTAAATTTGAGTTCTTTGTGGACATGAGGTGGAGTGGAGCGTCTGGATAAGTGGATTGCGGGAGATCATGTACAATCCTCGGTAAGGCCAAACATTTTTTTTCTGTCGAGGATATAAAAGAAAAATACTAACATGAACAGCTTCACGGCGACTGCACTAGCCATGCGACCACGAACTTCCTCAATATCTCGTTCCCCCTGTTTTTCTTTCTATTGTCCTTCTGCTTTTTTTGCCGTTAGGCGTAGCAGGTTTAACTGATGATCGGTTTCTGAGATAATGCACGCTCGGTCGCTTGATATGCTGTGGTATTGGGGAGTTTTAAGATGTCTGTAACTCTATCAACCCATCTTTTTTTTGGTCTGCCCCTTCCTCTTGATGATTCCATTTTCAGGTTGTACGCTCTTGCAACTGGTGTATTCGGGTTCATTCTGACCAAGTGGCCAAACCATTTGAGTCTCTGTTTTTCAATAAATCTAATAGCAGGTGTTGTTCCGACTGTTCTTCTAATTTCCTCATTTCTTATATGGTCTCTTCTTGTTTTATTTACTGCTTTCCTGAAGCAACTCATTTCGCATGTGGTAATTTTCCTTTCTTGTTCTTTTGTCAGTGCCCATGTTTGGCCCTGGTAGCACAGTGTTGGTATAAAGATTGAATTTATAATCTCTTTTAGTCACTACTGGAATAGCTGGGTGTTTCAAAATGGGGTAGCTGGTACGTAATGTTGTTGGCTTGCTGGATTCTAGTTTCGATCTCTCTGTCCAGTCTACCATCAGATGTGAAGATACTTCCAAGATATTTAAATTCTCTCACCTGCTTTAGCGTTTGGTCATGTATTTGTATGTTGATATCTTTATGTTCTCTGCTTATGGTCATGACTTCTATCTTTTGAATGTTGATCTTCATGTTGTATTTGAGGCAGCTATTGTTGAGTAAGTTTATGTGTTCTTGAAGCTGTTCAATATTATTATGGAGTAAACACTGGTCGTCAGCAAAGAGCAGTTCATTTTGTTGGTCTGCGTTGATTGATGTTTCATCTATTTTGGTGATACTATCCATGTATATAATAAATAGGAGAGGTGATAAAACACATCCTTGCCGTACTCCTGATGTTACTGGAAACCAATTTGTGAGTCCGGCGCTTGTTCGTATGGCACTTTCACTTTCTATATATGGCTCTAACACAGTCTAGCAGTGTTCCTTTTATTCTGTAGTTTTCGAGAACATCCCATAATATGTCTCTGTTAACCCTATCAAATGCCTTCTCTTGGTCTATGAAGGCTATATTCATTTGATTTTTGTGTTCTATAGTCTTTTCACTAATTTGTCTTAGGGCAAATATTGCATCTGTGTACCCTTTTCCTTTTCTAAATCCAAACTGTTGTGGACTGAGTGTTGGCTCCACAATTGATCTTATTCGTTGCTCCAGAACTCTTGCAAACATTTTTCCCACATGGCTTAGGAGGAAGATGCCTCTATATGTACTACAGTCTTGTTTTTACCTTTTTTCTTCCATATTGGTACTATAATAGCTTTTGCCAATCTGAAGGGACAGTTCTTTCTTCCCACGCCTTCTTGAAGATGTAATGTACCCAGGTTACTCCAATCTCTCCACACGCCTTTATTGCTTCTGCTGTTAGTTCATCAATTCCCGCAGCCTTGTTCTTTGGGCTTCTCTTAATAGCTTCTCTTACCTCACTTACTAGTATTTTAGGTTCCCCCTGTACTAAAGTTAATTGCATATCCTCTACAGGACTTTGCGAATCAACCCCAGCTTTTTAACGCTATTTGTGATTTTTCTAAGCATTATTACGTTCAGTAGTTTGCCATTGCTTTCTGAACGGGTGGTGCCATCGTCCTTTGTAAAAATCCACGCGAAACAATTTGCACCCAAAATGTCCGCAGTGTGATTTGAACTCAGCTTCCCTGTACTACACTGCCCATAAAACACGGTACTACAAGTAATAACGATAGTTTGATTTTTTGAACATGATAAAATGAATATATCAAAATTATTATACATTAAAATGCGTTCATAGTGATCAAACATATTTAGTTTTACCTGCCATGGAATTCCTCCAAAGGTAAGAAGTAAAAAGCTATCAAAGTAGGCAGGTAAATCTGATGTTTCTATAGGAAAAATCCAGTTTTGTGTAGCGTTGATGGTGATATCGTGCACTGCTTCATGTGTCATAGCAAATGGAACGCTAATCCACTGTAAAATGTTGAACACAAATTGACAAATATATACAACAATGAAGAATAGAATAAAATACTCGATACAAATTCATGTTTATACGTTCAGAAGTAGTACTAAAAGTACTCAGAGGATACAACAGAAGTAGTACTAAAGTTACTCAGAGGATACAACATAAGTAGTACTAAAGATACTCAGAGGATACAACAGAAGTAGTACTAAAGTTACTCAGAGGATACAACAGAAGTAGTACTAAAGATACTCAGAGGATACAACAGAAGTAGTACTAAAGATACTCAGAGGATACAACAGAAGTAGTACTAAAGGTACTCAGAGGAAACAACAGAAGTAGTACTAAAGGTACTCAGAGGATACAACAGAAGTAGTACTAAAGATACTCAGAGGATACAACAGAAGTAGTATTAAAGATACTCAGAGGATACAACAGAAGTAGTACTAAAGATACTCAGAGGATACAACAGAAGTAGTACTAAAGGTACTCAGAGGATACAACAGAAGTAGTACTAAAGGTACTCAGAGGATACAACAGAAGTAGTACTAAAGGTACTCAGAGGATACAACAGAAGTAGTACTAAAGATACTCAGAGGATACAACAGAAGTAGTACTAAAGGTACTCAGACGATACAACAGAAGTAGTACTAAAGGTACTCAGTGATACAACAGAAGTAATACTAAAGGTACTCAGAGGATACAACAGAAGTAGTACTAAAGATACTCAGAGGATACAACAGAAGTAGTACTAAAGGTACTCAGAGGATACAACAGAAGTAGTACTAAAGATACTCAGAGGATACAACAGAAGTAGTACTAAAGGTACTCAGAGGATACAACAGAAGTAGTACTAAAGATACTCAGAGGATACAACAAAAGTGAAGAAATTCACTTCTTACATGGTACAGAACATATAGAATCAGACAATAAATTCATCATCATCAAGGTGCATATCCTTTATAGGACGTTGCTCTGCTCTCTTTGCAGCACATCTGAAATTCACTGTCTCTTGCCAGTTCACCCACTTCGTCGATGGTCATGTTCATGGTTTCTTTAATATCTTGTAGCCATCTTCTTTTTGGTCTGCCTCTGCGTCTTGGGACCCTGCCCTCTAGTATTATTCTTTCCAGGCCATCGTGACGCTTGACAATAAATTCTTAACGGCCATAAAATGAAAATATGTGACTAAAAACGAATAACGAAATTAATGCAAAAAGGGAAAGTGGGAAAAAGATAAACAGTAAAATCAATATATATATATATATATATAACATATATACATTGAACATATACACATATAGAATATGGAGCATGAGAAAAGAAAGTACTAAGAAGCATAGATATGTAATGCGTTGAGTCCATGAGGTCGCAAGCTACTATATAAAGATATAAAACGATTCATTAGAGCAAATCGTCTTCGATCATCAGAGTAACATGATCGGATGGCTGTGACCTGGATATCGCTAGCTCTCAAATGGTTTGTTTCATTGAAATGACCGGCTACAGGGCTCAAGAAACATTTACGTATGACACGTAAGTATAGACCGAAACGGTCACTAAGCATTTTGCCAGTTTCGCATATATATGCATTGTCACAACGTTTGCCATTGATCGCGTAAATTATATTGATGGACTATCAATTAAAACAATCCTCAATAACAAAAGTGACTTTAGGAAAAGATACAGTATCACATAAGCACACGTATGGCATTGTCGATGGCCACACCGGACTGTGCTAAAATGAACCTGGACATTGGACTTAAGACAACCGTGTAACCAACATATCCTTAAGATTTATGTCCTCTCTGTAAGCCATCAGAGGATAGTTTTAGAAGAGGACGCGTCTCTGGATCTGATTTAAGAAAAGAAAGATAACGGAACAAAACGTTTTTCATCATTGAACTATGTGGGTGGAAAAAAGTCAAGATAAGTTTCACCCTGTCAGAGTTATCCAACAGAGAACAGCAAAATAATCCACAACATCATATACAAACTGGAGACATTCCAAAATAAATTTTTGAGAAGAATCCTGTACATTTTCTTAGCCAAATACAATCTCAAATAACGAGCTTTTAATACTAACAAGCGGCATCATGGGAGACTATCATTGAAAGATGAAGATAGAGGTAGATTGGTCATGTTTGTCGTATGGTAGTAGGGATCAAACATTATTATCAAACATTACCATTATCATTATTATCATCACTATTATCATCAAACATCATCACTATCATCATTATCATCACATTTATCATCAAACGTCATCATTATCATCAAACATCACATTTATCATCAAACGTCATCATTTAGTTTAGTTTAGTCGTCGGATCATCATCACTGCACGTCGAACAAATTAGTCCATAAGTGCTCCGATCTCTCCCTCAGTATGTCCATCAGCGTGGGGCGACTAACGACACCGGTTCATCATTATCATCAAACATCACATTTATCATCAAACATCAACAGTATCATCAAACATTATCGTAAAACATCATCATTATCATAACACATCACCATTATCATTAAACATCACCATTATTATCAAACATCACTATTATCATCACACATCACTATTACCATCAAACATCACTATTATCATCAAACAATGAACGTAGAAAAAAACTGACCAGACCAAAGAAAATACAGAATAACTGGACGACGTCTGTGTATGCAACAGAGTAGAGCCCACCGATCAGAGTGTAGAATAAAGCTATGCCGGCGGAGATAATGATGGCCGGGCGGGGTTCCATATCCACAATAACAGACAGAGTGGCCCCTGTTAGACATACAAGTGGTATAGTGAGTAGAGTCAATAGATTAGCAATCTATTCTCTATGCATAGATTATATATTTTTAATATACACTAATTTATCTTTTCCTTGTACTTTCTGTCTCACTTGTTTTCTTTCTTTTTCCGTCACAATTTCTCTTTTAATCTTTCTCTCTTTCTCCCATACCCTTTATTTTTTTTCTCTGTCTTACTTGTTTTCTCTCTGTTTCTGTCACAATTTCTCTTTCTCTTTTTCGCTTTCTCTCTGTTTTACTTGTTTTCTCTCTGTTTCTGTCACAATTTCTCTTTCTCTTTTTCTCTCTTTCTCACATGCCCTTTGTTTCTCTTTGTCACAAACCCTTTACTTCTATCTTTCTCTTTCTCTCTGTCTTACTTGTTTTCTCTATATTTCTGTCCCAATTTCTCTTTTCTCTGCCTCTTGCATTTTTTCTCTTCCTCTCTTTCTCACAAGTTCGTTTTTCTCTCATTATCACAGACCCTTTATTTTTCTCTTTATCACAAGCCATTCACTTCTTTATTTAGCTATTTCTCTATAATTTCTTCCGTTATTTATCTCTCCCTCTCTTTCGTTCTCCCCCTCAAGATTATGATTCTTACTAATCAATAAATCATTATCTATCTATTCTCCTATCCTGTTTTGCCTTTCGGCGACAGGTCGAAAAAAGAGACACACGGAGCGAGCCACCTTACGGGCTTTGTGTCTCATTTAGTGCATCAGATATTCCGTGGATCCATCGTTTACTTCGTCGGCTTCTGGGACTGTTGTCGTTGTATCTGAGTGATACAACGTCTTTGTGGGAGAATGTTTTCTGGTAACCGTGATATATATCCGAACTATTTGACATGTTGTTTATACAGTGGCGGCTCGTGATCGTTTTTGTTGGTGGGGCCAGACACAAATTTTCGGAAAATCATGGTTATGGGTTAGGTTATATTTTATCTTATTAAATAATAAATACACGTTACACAATATTTTTGGTGGGGCCCAACCCCTCTGGCCCTTAATGATGAGCCGCCACTGTGTTTATATATTGTAGCACCGACAAAGATCCCCTACCACTAAATCAATAATCACTGATAATCTAACTAACGATCAAAAAGAAGAATAAGAAATACAACAAAAGGCAGCTTTGTCTTTACAAATTTACCTAAGGCAGCCAATACTGCTCCTGTCCAGAAAACCTCTCCTAGCAGCGCAGGAAGGAAAAGTAGTCCTCCCATTCGTTCTCCAAACTTGATTTGGAATGGATCAAGCATGGTCACATATCCTTCAGTTCGCATTCTGTTGGCAAAGAACAGGCCACCTTGAAGAAGAGAAATAAAATGTTGCCAACTAGAGTTGAAGTCGACATAATTTAATATGTTTGATGATATCAGTAATAACGTATGATTTAAGTTATATGTTTAAACATATACACATTCATTATAACTATTATTTATTTATTACATTTCTCGCATACGGTTATACGTTACAATGGGATTGCAAACAATTTCTCCAAACCTTTATACGCTACAATGTGACTAACAATTTCTCATACCGTTATCGTTACATAGTGACTGGGTAATTCTCATACCGTTATACGTTACATAGAGATGCAATTTCTCTCAACGTTATAGTTACATGACTGAAGCAATTTCTCTTATACCGTTATACGTTACATAGGATGAGCATTTCTCTTATACCGTTATACGTTACAAGGATGAAGCAATTTCTCTTATACCGTTATACGTTACATAGTGACTGCAAGCAATTTCTCTTATACCGTTATACGTTACATAGTGACTGCAAGCAATTTCTCTTATACCGTTATACGTTACATAGGGACTGGAAGCAATTTCTCTTATACCGTTATACGTTACATAGTGACTGGAAGCAATTTCTATTATACCGTTATACGTTACATAGTGACTGGAAGCAATTTCTCTTATACCGTTATACGTTACATAGTGACTGCAAGCAATTTCTCTTATACCGTTATACGTTACATAGGACTGAAGCAATTTCTCTATACCGTTATACGTTACATAGTGACTGGAAGCAATTTCTCTCATACCGTTATACGTTACTAGGACTGAAGCAATTTCTCTATACCGTTATACGTTACATAGGACTGGAAGCAATTTCTCTTATCGTTATACGTTAATAGTGACTGAAGCAATTCCCTTACCGTTACGTCATGAGACTGAAGCAATTTCTACCTTACATAGTACTGAAGCAATTTCTCACCGTTATACGTACAAGTGACTGAAGCAATTCTATACCGTTATCGTTAATAGTGATGGAAGCAATTTCATTATACCGTTATACGTTACAACTAGATTCTTATTTATACGTTATAGTGACTGCAAGCAATTCTCATAGTTATAGTAAGACCAAGAATTTCTCTTATACGTTATACGTTACATAGACTAACATTCAGTATCGTACTTATATTGACTCAACAATTTCTCTCATATCGCTGCGTTATATAGTGACTGTAAACAATTTCTCTCATTCCGTTATACGTACATATGGCCTGCAAGCAATTTTTCCATACCGCTACATCCTGGGCAACTCTTTACATTTCTTCTATAGGAATCTTCTTCTTCTTCTTTGCGTTCGTTCTTTAACCAATTTTAATCACTCTTTGTGTTATGTTTAATCTTTGCCAAGAACGTGTATACGTTGCACATTGGTTTGATAGGCCCCTAAACTCATATACTTCTATACATTTAGGACATGTACATCCGATTTCACCCAAACCTCCTTAGTCGTCTCTTACGACATGCGTGGCAGGTAACAGTGGTTCTATTCTTTACACCCCAAATTTGGGCCCCGGTAACCACTCAGGCGTTCTATAGGAATGAGTTGGATATTTCTTACCTCTCTCAGTAAAGTTCGTTTCAAGTGTTCCTGGAGCGAATTCTATATCTTGAACCATTTGCCCTTCCCTCCCCCTCCCCCACCGCCACTTCAATGCCTGTGTGGTGATTATTTAATCATTTTTTCTGAGAGACTGCCCAACATATCTGCATCTTCTCCTTATTATAACAATTGTTACTAGTTATTAAACTATTGGGATGTAAAACCATACAAGATCTCCAACTGCTAGCAACGAACCGCATCACATGGAGATCTAAAACCTCTGCCCTATGTGCCGCCTTTGGCACGAAAGGAACAAACTAACTAACTAGTTATTGACCATACATTTCTCTGATTTCATCATTTCTCCTGATATCGTTCCATTGTATGTTCATTATTGTTTACAGACATCTATTTTCAAATGCATTCAACCTAAATTTCATCTTTTCAATTACATACTAATTCATTATCATCATCGCCCGAGTGGTTACCGGGGTCCAAATTTGGGGTGTAAAGAATAGAACCACTGTTACCTGCCACGCATGTAAGAGGCGACTAAGGAGGTTTGGCTGAAATCGGATGCATGTGTCCTAAGCGTGCAGAAGTCTATGCGTTTAGGGACCTATCAAACCAGTGTGCAACGTATACACATTCTTGGCAAAGATCAAACATATCACAAAGAGTGATTAAAATTGGTTGTAAAGAACAAACGCAAAGAAGAAGAAGAAGATTATCATCATCAAAAAGCTTTCATGAGCAGAACTTTGCTACTCCAACAGTCCTCCAGAATTTCTCTCTCTCATAGGCCAGATATTCTCCCTCTGTAGCCGTCATATTAAAATCATCAGTTACATCCTGAATCCATCTTATCCGTGGAAGATATATACTTAACAAATATAAACATGATTAAATGCAATAAAACACACATCAGATAGTGCAGTAAGACATGAACCACATAATATAAACATGATTAAATGCAATAAAACACACATCAGATAGTGCAGTAAGACATGAACCACATAATATAGCAAGACATACATTATACAATACAGTAAGAAAAAAACATCCCTACAGAAAATAGCAATAATATATACATAAAAATACAGCATAATTCAGAAATAAGACATACCAAAACTAAACTAAGAGCGTATCCTAAGGAGCCTGACACCATAGTAGACCTGAGCGCATGATGACTTCGGCTGTTCCGTTTATGTAAGCTCCTCCCACCCATGTTGCTGTTGAGAAAGACAAAAACACATTTAATAAGACACTTTTAAAAAATGGGTATCTTGTCTCGGTGACATATTTATACAAAACGGGTTTTTAAAGCAAGTAATTAACTTTCTTTTTTTTATCGCCCTTCCTTTTCCTGCTGGCTATTGACTGGATAATGAGATCAACAACTGCCAGGGGAAAAAATGGAATACAATGGACCATGATGAGTCAATTGGAGGATCTGGATTTTGCAGATGATCTAGCACTCCTCTCTCACAACCATCAGTAGATGCAAGAGAAAACAACAAAACTAGAAACAGTCTCACATCAACTAGGCCTGACTATTCAAGGGGAGAAAACAAAGATCATGAGATTAAATGCTGGTTCCAGAGACCCAATCTTACTGAGAGGATCACCACTAAAAGAGGTTGACACATTTACATATCTGGGAAGTGTCGTCAACATTCAAGGTGGCACAGATGAAGTCGTTAGGGTTAGAATACAAAAGGCAAGATCAGCATTTGCCATTCTGAAGAACATATGGAGTTCAAGAATGATCAGGAATAAAACTAAGATAATGATATTTAACTCAAATGTCAAGTCTGTCCATCTGTATGGAGCGGAGACATGGAGAACGACTAAGGTGAACACCAAAAAGCTGCAGACATTCATCAATAGATGCCTACGCAGGATACTCCATTTGAGATGGTATGACAAGACCACAAACAGAGAACTGTGGGATAGGGCAGGACAACGGCAGGGGGAATAGGAGATAATGAGCAGAAGGTGGCGATGGATAGGACACACACTGAGGAAACCCCTGACAGCATCACGAGACAGGCTCTCTGATGGAACCCCAGGGCAATAGAAAGTAAGGGACGAAACACCTGGAGACGGGAGTTAGAGATGGAATGCAAAAAACGGGGAGAGAGTGGCGAGATCTGGAAAGATGGCCTTGGATAGGCGGGCTTGGAAGGCCTTGGTTGCGGACCTATGCTTCCTAGGGGCGAAGGTGAAGAATTAACTTTCTTTCACCATTATCCCCTATAAGGTTGGGTCCCTTTGCATAACAGAAATGGCAAAACCTCTGGAAGAGAGATTGCACATTCCGCTGCTACGTAACATTTAAAATATCACCGAAAAAATGCCCCCAAATAAACGAAGAGGTTCGGATTTTGAATCCACGAAACCTTCACAAACAACACAAGTTCAACTAGCTAACCACTTCTTCACAATGACTCCGAATAACACTGCAACACGATCCTGCAGCTGAACAAATGTCGTGCAAATAATTATTGTTTCAATTAACTATCAAAATTTGTAATACCTCATGAGCTACATTTTGTATTTAAAAATCGGACCCTACACGGCAATTGTCATCAGGCGAACACAGTACAAGAAAGGTTGATAACTCCGAGTATTGAATTCTCTCGGAGACGAGCCGCTCGGAGACGGTTTATTGTGTTTTAGAGTGTGCCAATTGATCATTTGAAGGCTGCCAACTTTCTGACAGAGATCAAGCGTGGTTCTTTATTTTCATTTTCAGTTCGAACGAAAAACCTCTATTTTGAACTGAGTTATATTATATTATATTATGCCATTAACGTCATGACATATTGGACATTCCCATTCGTGCTCTGTCCTCCGCTACAGCAGTCATCCTAACGTCCATTTGCTCACCGTACCCATGAGCAGTTGATTAGCATACCCACGCTCTCTATCACGAAGACGACACTGTCCGGCATGTCCAAACTTAACTCCAGATGTCCAGTGTGTACAGCCAAGTCATTTTCTTGAGATGTGATCTCCGAATGCTGTCCACTCATTCCACGCGCATACTTCCAGATTCAATCCTTTGAAGCATATTCATTGAGTCTGGTGTGATAATCGTATGGGTTACCTGTTGCTCAGCCTACCATGAGAGAGCCCTGGAGTCAGTGGTGATCTCCATAGTCTTGCTCGATGTCGTTGTCTCGAAAGCGCCGCAGTCCTCATGAAGTGTGCTACCGTTTCGTTGTGCTTAAAAAGCCCATGATGATCTGATTCCGCGTCTGACTAAGCCATCGATGTAAATAATGATATCACCTGGATGGAAGTGCTGATGCACGAGTGCAAAATCTCCGCATTGACGACGCATTGAACAGTATAACGTTCTGACAACCTTGGTATAATCAGTCATATCCTCTGATATAGGCATCAATTCTTCCCCATGCCTCAGCTCCTCTAGAGTACATACCTGCTTAATAACATCCTCTGCATCGGCCATTCAAAATCGGCCACTCTTCAGACGCTTGCTCTTGTTTTAATTTATGGATGTGTGCAGAGAATGGTTTGTGTCTTCAGACACCCTCAGATAAGCTTTTACCTGTGCGACTTTGTGTCTCATGGCCATCGTTGGCTAACCAAAGATATTGCGCATTGCCTCACATGAAGTGTCACGTGTGCAACCGAGTATAAGCTTCATCGCCTCATTTTTGGTCCTGTCTAGCTTATCCAAGGATGTTCTGCTCACTGTCAGAAGACCAAGGTCATAGTCTACCACATTCAGCCCTAGTCCCTGATAAAGCAGAAGCAGCTAAAGAAGAACTGAATATTCGAGTTTATGGTAGCTTAGTTCATTATGACAAAAACAGAAAACCACGACACTAGATAACAACCCGGTAGCAGTGTGACGACAAAAGAAGAAGAAGTTCATTATGTATAATTATTGTGTTATTTTTGGGCGTTAAGAAGGGATTAACGCATCTATAGGAACGGAGGGATTAACGCATCTATAGGAACGGAGAGGATTATCGCATCTATAGGAACGGAGGGATTAACGCATCTATAGGAACGGAGGGATTAACGCATCTATAGGAACGGAGGGATTAACGCATTTATAAGACGAGGAACGCAGTTTCAACATAAGGACGAGCCATTTTTGTGCAATATCAGAGCATGCAGGCCAACACTCACTAAATATATAATATTTGTCGAGACTGGTACTAAGAGATACTATCCACTACAATATACATGTCAACAAACTAGTGGGCATATTGGCAAAGACAAGGTGGTAGACTATGAAACGAAGCAGAAGTAAAATGCATCTAAGAGCAACCGGGCGAGAAAATACCTGGGATTATGCTTATTACCAACTCATAAAGGTGATCCGTTTGTCATCTTCGGTTAACGGCACTATGTTGATGATCATATGTTTGACAAATATAAGATAGGTCTTACTGAGATATGTATATGGGACACCATCAATGTGATAGTCAACATCCTGATTTTCGCCATTCAACGCTTCATATTGATCACTTGTTAAACTAATCTGCGATTTGTATGGTCAGCCTATGAACGATTAACGTTGCCAGTCTATGCGCTACAATGGCAGCACATCGATTACCTAGCCCTACCATAGTCGCTCTACGACATGCTGAGGTCGCAGTCTACATCTTGCTCCGCACGCCCCGGCAACACACGGACAATACATACAATGAACAGAAGAAGCACATTAACCAATCTCCATGTCATTCCAAGACAAGCTATATGGAGATATACACAGACTCTAGTTGACCACTAACTACTTTAGAAGTATGGAAGTCTGTGTCAGTCCAAGACAAGTTATGGAGATATCACAGACTCTAGTTGACCACTAACTACTTTAGAAGTATGGAAGTCTGTGTCAGTCAGACAGTTATATGGAGATATACACAGACTCTAGTTGACTACAACTACTTTGAAGTATGGAAGTCTGTGTCATCAAGCAAGTTATATGGGATATACACAGATCTTGTTGACCACTAATACTTTGAAGTATGGAAGTCTGTGTCAGTCCAAGACAAGTTATATGGAGATATACAGATCTGTTGACCACTAACTACTTTAGAGTATGAAGTCTGGTCTCAAGACAATTATGGGATATACACAGACTCTAGTTGACCACTAACTACTTTAGAGTATGCGTCTTCAGTCCAAGACAAGTTATATGAGATATACACAGACTCTAGTTGACCCTAACTACTTTAGGAATGAAGTCTGTGTCAGTCAAGACAAGTTATATGAGATAACAGACTCTAGTTGACCACTAACTACTTTAGAGTATGAAGTCTTGTCAGTCCAAGACAAGTTATATGGAGATATACACAGACTCTAGTTGACCACTAACTACTTTAGAAGTATGGAAGTCTGTGTCAGTCCAAGACAAGTTATATGGAGATATACACAGACTCTAGTTGACCACTAACTACTTTAGAAGTATGGAAGTCTGTGTCAGTCCAAGACAAGTTATATGGAGATATACACAGACTCTAGTTGACCACTAACTACTTTAGAAGTATGGAAGTCTGTGTCAGTCCAAGACAAGTTATATGGAGATATACACAGACTCCTGTTTGCCCGAGTGGTTATTGGGGCCCAAATTGGGGTGTGAAAGAATAGAACCACTGTTACCTGACACGCATGTCGTAAGAGGTGACTAAGGAGGTTAGATTTGGAGTTAGCTACTCCACATCGTAAAAAACACTAGATGGCTACAGAACGGAGAGCGAACCGAGTAAACGCTGGCTGAAACCGGACACATCGCCACAGGATAAGGACCAGAGCTCCAAATGGTGCTGAAGATGTGACGTAAAACACACCAATGCTAAGGCTGCATGAATCAGATTTCCACATGAATAGAATTTATGGGGAAATCTGGTACATCGGTCTGAGAGAGATAGAGAGAGAGAGAGAGAGAGAGAGACTTCAGTTGACCACTAACTACTTTAGAAGTATACAAGTCTATGTTAGAAAACATTTGAATAAAATGAAGAAGAAAAAGGAAGATGAAATCTTTAATCTATTTTTCTTTCTCTCTAATATATATAATGAGCTGTGCACCATTAACTCTGAACGCACAATCTTGATTTCCAGTATGGCAGGCAACCTTTTTTTTTTAGCCCTTTCTACATGAAAATTGCAATAAACATCGATTCTCCCCAAGCTCTTCATAATGATGTTACATTCTTCTCCACATATGTTCAATGCTTCATGTGACTAGACATTTTATTGACTTTCTTGTCGTTCTCATAAGCCACGCGTAACTTCTGATGTGTATCTATATATATCATGGAAACACTGTATGTTGCTAATTAGATATGGTGTTTGTTTGTTATGGAATACCGTGCCAACATGTGGCTGTTAAACATAGGCTAAACAACAAAATGGAATGTGGCTGTTAAACATAGACTAAACAACAAAATGTAATGTGGCTGTTAAACATAGGCAATATAATTTATTGTCTGTTTCTATATGTAGTGTGCCGTGTAAAGAAGTGAATTTCTTCACTTATTTTGTATCAGTGGTATGATAAAAGACCTTTTGTTCGAAACGTTGCTGTGTATATTTATTGTTTTTATATTTTGTAAAACTACAGTACTTTGTTTTTACGTGTTTCGCCATTGCTGCATAGTTTAACTACAGTATTCCTTTATATCAATCATACTATAGGCCACACAGAAATAGTTGATTGTTCTTCTGTCTTATAGGAAGACTGAACTATTTCCTATTATTTTTCTCCATATATGGGACGAATTCAGGAGAAGTGATGAAATCAGAGACATGTCTGGTCAACCACTAGTGACAACTGTTATAAGAAAGAGAAGATGGAGATATGTTGGGCACACCTTGAGGAGAAATGATCAAAGAATATCAAAGCAGGCATTGAAGTGGGATGCAAAGGGTTCAAGAAAGAGAGTCGACCTAAGGAGACCCTGAAACGAACTTTGCTGAGAGAGGCAGGAAATATCGATCTCAGTTCCATGGAGGAGATTGAGCGAGTTGCCCAGGATAGAGCGGTATGAGAAATTACTTGCAGGCCCTGTGTAACGTATAACGGTACGAGAGGAATTATTATTATTATTATTATTATATATGGGACGGCAGATGTACCAGCGTGTTTACTGTTTGGGTTGCATATTCTGAACTGTAGGGAAATTTTGATTTTGTCTTTTTTTCACTGAATCAATGAATATGTTTCACTGAATCAATGAATATGTTTCAGAAAGATCAAAGTGTTTAATAACAATGATTGGAGTCTTTGAGAAGTCTCATCACCATCATCATCAAGTAGCTTGTCTCTTCCGGAACTTGGCTCAATTGACAGCAGTCCTGAAAAATTCTCTATTCTGTGCAAGTTGACCAGCTTCAGCAGCAGTAATTCTCAGATCGTCAATTACATCTTGAACCCATAGTCTTCTTCGTCTTCCTCTCATTCTTCTTCCAGGCACCATTCCTTCCAACATTACTTCTTCTCCATTCCTCAACATTACCTTCTTCAGGCACCATTCCTTCCAACATTACCTTCTTCCATGCACCATTCCTTCCAACATTACCTTCTCTAGGCACCGCTAGCGTTTGATGTGTCCGAGTTATTTAATTTTCCTTGATGTTATGCTCTTTAATAACAAACGTCAATATCAAGCTGTTGCAGGAAAGAAGCATTTGTTCTTTTCTCTGTCCACGATATTCCAAGTACTCTTTTGAGAAAGTCTAGGATGACAAAAATCCGTTTTTTGGGTTGTGTCCCAGAACACGCGGGGGTAAAGTGCAATAAACGTGCTGATAGGCTTGCTGGCATTGTTACTGTGGAAACTGGACGAACAATGGACCAAAATAATATTTTAAAAAAGTAAAGGAACTCTTTCATACCTCGTGGTACATAGGGCAATACAGTGTTAGGCCTGTATTTTCATTGACCGTCTGCACACGATGGGTGATGTGGTCAGCATCACGTCGGCCGCCTTTACTTCCAAGAGCATGTCTGGTACCCAATTGAGGCTGGGTCGACCTGAAAACCGTCGCGGTCGGGAAAAATTCCACGCGCACTGCGGGAGTTGAACCCAGACCACCAGCCTTGAGAAGCGAGTTCAAGATAATATTCTGAATGTTTTACGGGAGGCAGGGCGTGTAACAGATTCAAGGAATGAGGGTTAATTTACAACACTAACTAGACAGCACGAATATCAAATCAAACGGGATGTAGCCAGACAAGAGCGCTATGATGAAAGACTGAGTAGAATACTTAACCAATCTAGAACTAGAGTCGTTAGCCGTCACATGTTGATGGACTCGCCGAGGAGAGAACGGAGCACTTATGTATTAGATAGGTCTACTTCTTCTTCTTCTTCTTCTAACACTCCATATCGACCACTTGTTAACCACTCTATGTGATTTGTATGTGATCTGAGCCTAAGAGTAATTGTACGTTGTACCAGTTATGCGCCTACAAGTATGCCAGCACATCCAATTTCTGCGATGTTTTTTATTTACTAGGTAGCTTCCTAGGTCCTACATCACTCACCTCTTACGACATGCCTTGTAGGTCGCAGTGGTACTATTCTTTGCTTCCCTTGCGCGCCCCGGCACCACACGAGCAATGTGAAGTGTTGATGATCTGTCGACTATCTCCATGTCTATATCATTTTCTTGTTCCATTTGACACATACAGCATATAAACAAGGTTTCCATTGTCGCTGTTCTGTCGAATTTCGTTTAATTGTTTCCCACTCACAGTCTTTCTAACATGCCACTCATAATATTCCAACCAAGCCACTCATAACATTATAATCGTATTACTTACAATCTTCACACCAAGCCACTCATAACATTACAATCGTATTACTTACAATCTTCACACCAAGCCACTCATAACATTACAATCGATACTTACAATCTTCACACCAAGCCACTCATAACATTACAATCGTATTACTTACAATCTTCACACCAAGCCACTCATAACATTAAATCTATTACTACAATCTTCACCAAGCCACTCATAACATTACAATCGTATTACTTACAATCTTCACACCAAGCCACTCATAACATTACAATCGTATTACTTACAATCTTCACACCAAGCCACTCATAACATTACAATCGTATTACTTACAATCTTCACACCAAGCCACTCATAACATTATAATCGTATTACTTACAATCTTCACACCAAGCCACTCATAACACTCCCATGATACCATTCACAAACTTTCAACCCTTGCACCCCTAGCGCGCCCATTATACCACTCATAATATTTCAACCATATCACTCACAATCTTCACACCAAACCATTCAAAACCTTCTTACAATACCACTCATAACCCCTTACCCCCTTTCCATATTCTTCTTCTTCAGCGATCTTTAGTCATGCGCTTAATTTACTGTGGACCACAAACTGGGCGGTCTGCTTCAGGTCTGTCAGGTTTCTCCAAAGCTTAGTTTTCAGGTCGACTGGTGTGGCCACATGTTGCTTCTCAGCTCACCCAGGAGAGGACAGTCGTGCAGGATGTGCTCCGGTATCTGTTCCGCCTGCTGACACTGGCAGAGAGCTATGCAGGCGAAATATAATGACCTGGTATGTTCTGCTTAGGTCTTTGAGGAAGTCTTTTTTCATAATCATATCCAGTGTTTGTCTTCCAGTCTACTGCAGATTTTCTCATAATCATATCCAGTGTTTGTCTTCCAGTCTACTGTCACGTTTGCTCTTATCAGAGGGTTTTGACCTCCTGAAAAGACAGGGTTGGTAAATTTACTCTTTGACACTGCTCTCCTTAGCTAAGACATCGGCACTCTCATTGCCTGCAATGCCACAGTGAGATAGAATCCACTCACGATTTTACAATGAATAAGTGGAAGAAAATATTACAAACAACAGAAAGTCTGTCCTAACTATCTATCTCTAAATCCTCTCTACTTTCCACAAATTCATAATAAATATTTGTATACAATATTTACAAAGTTGTGTAAGCATTAATAAATATAATCGATATCTAAAATATTTATTGCATTATATTTACATAGCTAACCAGAACAAGAAACAGTAAACAATGTATTACATATTCACTTAGTGAATTATCTTTCTATGTCAATCAATCGGAAACGTTGCTAAGATACGCATTGTGTTGTTTACAATATTAGACTTCCGGTGGGAGCGTTGTAAAAATGTGGATCAAAAGAAGAAAGAATATATTGTGTTACTGCGCGCTTCGTTGTAATAAGTAATTCGGTTGTTAGTTTCGTAAACATGAAGTATATATGACTGATATTATTGTTCTATATCGTCGGCGTTTGACGTAATCAAATCAGATGAAATTCTGTATCAGAACTTTAGGTTAAATGTGAAGATATGCTGAAATACAGTAAAGATGCAACAAAGCAAGCCAAATTAGCGACAAAATGAGACCGATACTCAATTGCAAACATTTATCTTTACAAATAAAACGAGCCTTATACAATACAATCTTCATCCCAACTTTGCGCTATCATGGTCCAAATTGGAGATATACAGCAAATGACAAAAGTAAAATAACCAGTAGTAAAAGTAGACAAAGTAGTATTTTTCCAGTCTGGTAGATCTGCGTGTTGTTATTTTGTCAGTTTGAAGGTCTGCGTGTTGTTATTTTGTCAGTTTGAAGGTCTGCGTGTTGTTATTTTGTCAGTTTGAAGGTCTGCATGTTGTTATTTTATCAATTTGAAGGTCTGCGTGTTGTTATTTTGTCAGTTTGAAGGTCTGCGTGTTGTTATTTTATCAGTTTGAAGATCTGCGTGTTGTTATTTTGTCAGTTTGAAGGTCTGCGTGTTGTTATTTTGTCAGTTTGAAGGTCTGCGTGTTGTTATTTTATCAGTTTGAAGGTCTGCGTGTTGTTATTTTGTCAGTTTGAAGGTCTGCGTGTTGTTATTTTGTCAGTTTGAAGGTCTGCATGTTGTTATTTTGTCAGTTTGAAGGTCTGCGTGTTGTTATTTTATCAGTTTGAAGGTCTGCATGTTGTTATTTTGTCAGTTTGAAGGTCTGCGTGTTGTTATTTTATCAGTTTGAAGATCTGCGTGTTGTTATTTTGTCAGTTTGAAGATCTGCGTGTTGTTATTTTGTCAGTTTGAAGGTCTTCGTGTTGTTATTTTATCAGTTTGAAGATCTGCGTGTTGTTATTTTGTCAGTTTGAAGATCTGCATGTTGTTATTTTATCAGTTTGAAGGTCTGCGTGTTGTTATTTTATCAGTTTGAAGATCTGCGTGTTGTTATTTTGTCAGTTTGAAGGTCTGCGTGTTGTTATTTTGTCAGTTTGAAGGTCTGCATGTTGTTATTTTGTCAGTTTGAAGGTCTGCGTGTTGTTATTTTATCAGTTTGAAGGTCTGCGTGTTGTTATTTTATCAGTTTGAAGGTCTGCGTGTTGTTATTGTATCAGTTTGAAGGTCTGCGTGTTGCTATTTTATCAGTTTGAAGGTCTGCGTGTTGTTATTTTATCAGTTTGAAGGTCTGCGTGTTGTTATTTTATCAATTTGAAGGTCTGCGTGTTGTTATTTTATCAGTTTGAAGGTCTGCGTGTTGTTATTTTATCAGTTTGAAGGTCTGCGTGTTGTTATTTTATCAGTTTGAAGGTCTGCGTGTTGTTATTTTATCAATTTGAAGGTCTGCGTGTTGTTATTTTATCAGTTTGAAGATCTGCGTGTTGTTATTTTGTCAGTTTGAAGATCTGCGTGTTGTTATTTTGTCAGTTTGAAGGTCTTCGTGTTGTTATTTTATCAGTTTGAAGATCTGCGTGTTGTTATTTTGTCAGTTTGAAGATCTGCATGTTGTTATTTTATCAGTTTGAAGGTCTGCGTGTTGTTATTTTATCAGTTTGAAGATCTGCTTGTTGTTATTTTGTCAGTTTGAAGGTCTGCGTGTTGTTATTTTGTCAGTTTGAAGGTCTGCATGTTGTTATTTTGTCAGTTTGAAGGTCTGCGTGTTGTTATTTTATCAGTTTGAAGGTCTGCGTGTTGTTATTTTATCAGTTTGAAGGTCTGCGTGTTGTTATTGTATCAGTTTGAAGGTCTGCGTGTTGTTATTTTATCAGTTTGAAGGTCTGCGTGTTGTTATTTTATCAGTTTGAAGGTCTGCGTGTTGTTATTTTATCAATTTGAAGGTCTGCGTGTTGTTATTTTATCAGTTTGAAGGTCTGCGTGTTGTTATTTTATCAGTTTGAAGGTCTGCGTGTTGTTATTTTATCAGTTTGAAGGTCTGCGTGTTGTTATTTTATCAATTTGAAGGTCTGCGTGTTGTTATTTTATCAGTTTGAAGGTCTGCGTGTTGTTATTGTATCAGTTTGAAGGTCTGCGTGTTGCTATTTTATCAGTTTGAAGGTCTGCGTGTTGTTATTTTATCAATTTGAAGGTCTGAGTGTTGTTATTTTATCAGTTTGAAGGTCTGCGTGTTGTTATTTGATCAGTTTGAAGGTCTGCGTGTTGTTATTTTATCAGTTTGAAGGTCTGCGTGTTGTTATTTTATCAGTTTGAAGGTCTGCGTGTTGTTATTTTATCAATTTGAAGGTCTGCGTGTTGTTATTTTATCAGTTTGAAGGTCTGCGTGTTGTTATTTTATCAGTTTGAAGGTCTGCGTGTTGTTATTTTATCAGTTTGAAGGTCTGCGTGTTGTTATTTTATCAGTTTGAAGGTCTGCTGTTGTTATTTTATCAATTTGAAGGTCTGCGTGTTGTTATTTTATCAGTTTGAAGGTCTGCGTGTTGTTATTGTATCAGTTTGAAGGTCTGCGTGTTGCTATTTTATCAGTTTGAAGGTCTGCGTGTTGTTATTTTATCAATTTGAAGGTCTGAGTGTTGTTATTTTATCAGTTTGAAGGTCTGCGTGTTGTTATTTGATCAGTTTGAAGGTCTGCGTGTTGTTATTTTATCAGTTTGAAGGTCTGCGTGTTGTTATTTTATCAGTTTGAAGGTCTGCGTGTTGTTATTTTATCAGTTTGAAGGTCTGCGTGTTGTTATTTGATCAGTTTGAAGGTCTGCGTGTTGTTATTTTATCAGTTTGAAGGTCTGCGTGTTGTTATTTTATCAGTTTGAAGGTCTGCGTGTTGTATTTTATCAGTTTGAAGGTCTACATGTTGTTATTTTATCAGTCTGAATGTCTGCGTGTTGTTATTTTGTCAGTTTGAAGGTCTGCGTGTTGTTATTTTATCAGTTTGAAGGTCTCATGTTGTTATTTTATCAGTTTGAAGGTCTACATGTTGTTATTTTATCAGTTTGAAGGTCTGCGTGTTGTTATTTTATCAGTTTGAAGGTCTACATGTTGTTATTTTATCAGTTTGAAGGTCTGCGTGTTGTTATTTTATCAGTTTGAAGGTCTGCGTGTTGTTGTTTTATCAATTTGAAGGTCTGCGTGTTGTTATTTTATCAGTTTGAAGGTCTGCGTGTTGTTATTTTATCAGTTTGAAGGTCTGCGTGTTGTATTTTATCAGTTTGAAGGTCTACATGTTGTTATTTTATCAGTCTGAAGGTCTGCGTGTTGTTATTTTATCAGTTTGAAGGTCTGCGTGTTGTTATTTTATCAATTTGAAGGTCTGCGTGTTGTTATTTTATCAGTTTGAAGGTCTCGTGTTGTTATTTTATCAATTTGAAGGTCTGCGTGTTGTTATTTTATCAGTTTGAAGGTCTGCGTGTTGTTATTTTATCAGTTTGAAGGTCTGCGTGTTGTATTTTATCAGTTTGAAGGTCTGCGTGTTGTTATTTTATCAATTTGAAGGTCTGAGTGTTGTTATTTTATCAGTTTGAAGGTCTGCGTGTTGTTATTTGATCAGTTTGAAGGTCTGCGTGTTGTTATTTTATCAGTTTGAAGGTCTGCGTGTTGTTATTTTATCAGTTTGAAGGTCTGCGTGTTGTTATTTTATCAGTTTGAAGGTCTGCGTGTTGTTATTTGATCAGTTTGAAGGTCTGCGTGTTGTTATTTTATCAGTTTGAAGGTCTGCGTGTTGTTATTTTATCAGTTTGAAGGTCTGCGTGTTGTATTTTATCAGTTTGAAGGTCTACATGTTGTTATTTTATCAGTCTGAATGTCTGCATTTGTTATTTTGTCAGTTTGAAGGTCTGCGTGTTGTTATTTTATCAGTTTGAAGGTCTACATGTTGTTATTTTATCAGTTTGAAGGTCTACATGTTGTTATTTTATCAATTTGAAGGTCTGCGTGTTGTTATTTTATCAGTTTGAAGGTCTACATGTTGTTATTTTATCAGTTTGAAGGTCTGCGTGTTGTTATTTTATCAGTTTGAAGGTCTGCGTGTTGTTGTTTTATCAATTTGAAGGTCTGCGTGTTGTTATTTTATCAGTTTGAAGGTCTGCGTGTTGTTATTTTATCAGTTTGAAGGTCTGCGTGTTGTATTTTATCAGTTTGAAGGTCTACATGTTGTTATTTTATCAGTCTGAAGGTCTGCGTGTTGTTATTTTATCAGTTTGAAGGTCTGCGTGTTGTTATTTTTCAATAGAAATCTTTCTTAGTACAACAGATATGGCTGCGATAAATTTCTCAGAGAGTACATCACCATTGCAAAAAATAGTTTCATTGCATTTTTTATTACTGATAGTGATTTCCTACTTTCCATTCTCTCTCTCTCTCTCTCTCTCTCTCTCTCTCTTCCTGTCTCTTTAGCGCACACATAAACACATACAAACAAACAAACACACACACATGCGAATGCAAACACAAACACGAACACACACGCACATCTTATCTGTCTATTGATATGTATCGCTCGTCTGTAAATGGGGTAAAATGTAAATCAAATGTATCTAACACTAAATACACATACATAAACACACACACCCACACACACATACACACACACCCTTAAAGGACAGAAGTATGGATAGAGCCGATGTCATAAATGCGGTACTCCCTCATTTATGTGACATGGGCAAGTCTCAGACACTTCAACAATCTGAGAATTAGGCGTTAAGTTTGGACATGCCAGACAATGTCGTCTTCGTGGTAGAGAGACAGAAGGTATACTAGTAAACTACTCATGTGTACGGTGAGCAAATGGAATTTGGGATGGCTGCTGTAGCGGAGGACAGAGCACGAATGGGAATGCCCAATGTGCCATGCCGTGGATCATCATAACATAACATAACATAACATAACATAACATAACATAACATAACATAACCTAAGGATGACGGTCCACAATAACATATAGTAATATATGAAATGAACATCGTGGCATATCCTTTTTTACAGGACGTAACCATCAACAGGTGGCGTCTGTGGCCTAGGGGATAGTGACTCGGTCTATTAACCCCGACGTTCTGAGTTCGAATCACGTTGTGGACAGTTTGGTTGCAAATTGTTTTGCGGGGATTTTACAAAGGACGATGACACCACCCGTTCAGAAAGCAATGGCAAACTACTGAACGTAATAATGTCTAGCTAAATCACAAACAGCGTTAAAAAGCTGGGGTTAATTAGCAAAGTCATGTAAAGGATATGCAATTAACTTAACCATCAACAACAGTAAACGAGGCGTCGATTTTCTAGGTACCACTTTTTAGGTTCAATAGTTTGTCATTGCTTTTTGAACGGTGAGATTTATTTTTATCTTCCGTTATAATCCCACGGAAACGAATTTACTTCCAAACTTGCCTGCCGCGAAGTTTGAACCAGGTACGCTTGGGTTGTGATAAAGTTCACTACCGTTGAAGCTACAGACGCTCACTAGTAACATATAAGAAAGTAAGTAAAGGAACCCTTTCATACCTGGTGGTATATAGGGCAATACAGTGTTAGGCCTGTATCGTTCATTGACCGTCGGCACACTATGGGTGATGTGGTCAGTATCACGCCGGCCGTCTTTACTTTCCCAGAACCTGTTTGGTACCCAGTTGAGGCTGGGTCGACCTAAGAGCCGTCGCGGTCGGGAAAAATTCCGCGGGAATTGAACCCGGACCACCATCCTTGAGAAGCGAGTTCACTAACAACTACGCTACCGCGGCTCTCACTAGTAACATATACCAAAGCGAAATAACGTTCTGGCATCATTAGCTGACTTTTCTTCTAGAAGTGAACACTATATACATGCATCATCACATAAAGATGCAGTACGCTTGTGCATGTTTGTAACTCCTGGTTGGATGTGATTGAAGTGGGGAATTCTGAAGTGGCTTGAGTCAAGTAATAGACTGTTTTTGATCTGACCAAGTGCACATGCTAGTGACCCCACAGTCATACAGTTCAAGGACACCGAGTAGTGACCACACAGTCATACAGTTCAAGGACACCGAGTAGTGACCCCAAAGTCATACAGTTGAAGGACACCGAGTAGTGACCCCAAAGTCATACAGTTCAAGGACACCGAGTAGTGACCACAGAACCATACAGTTCAAAGACACGGAATAGTCTTCTCGGAATAAACACATGTTTCGCACACAAAAATGAATAAAAATGTGCATGACAAATGATAAAACAAACCCATCGCATTATCGATAACAAATCTGTAAAATAGCAAACACCAATGAAGGACTTGGGAACTCTTAAACGAATTTCTTTTGCTGACAATCAGGCAGTCATATCAACAACAGAAGAACAGCTACAGCAACACATTAACATACTCCAGTTAACGAATGTAACGAATATAATATAGGGGAAGAGTGTAGTAAAACTATGTAGCAATGGCAACATACGTAAAAGCAAAGTACTGTAGTTTAACAAAATACAAATACAATAACAGTACACTACGACGTTTCGATCAAAAGGCCATTATCAAGCAATGGATTCAACAGGAGTGACAAATTTCAATTTCTTCCCAGCACACTACATATAGACTACGACAACTACATCGTAACGGACCTAAAATCTCTATCACCATCCTGTAAAATCATAATGAATACAATATCAGAATAAACATCGACAAAACCAAAGTAATGACTTGCGCTAGAGAGGAAAACACCACCAATGTCTCCATCGCCAAACAACCGTTAAAACAATCAAATACGGTACATACACAGGGAACATTTTTTCAGCAAATGAAAGTATAACTAACGAAATCCAACATAGATGCAATAAAGAAAATCACAGCATAGAGCAAATGCGCCAATTTCGAAAAGCAAACATGTCACCAGGAACACAAAAAAGCAATGCTCAACACAATCTTTCTCCCAACATTATGCTACCAGTGCCAAACATGGGCGCTGACATCAAACGATAGCAGAAAATTATTCACTACATAGATGGACGGATTACCCAGAATGCTGGGAGTAACAAGAAGAGACCGGTTTAGAAATGAAGACATCAAGAAAAAAAGTGGGTACAACATCAGTACTAGACTTCATCAAGAAACAACTAATTAAATAGTTCGACCACATAAGCAGATTACCAACAGACAGTGCGCCGTAAAGAGCAATGTTACTCCGATACAGTGAATACATAGTAAAAGACAGACAACGCAAAAGGTGGACAGTAGAGAAAACAGAGGCTAAGAAAAGTACTGTATATGAAGCACACACAATATCCCGTTCTATAAATGTCTTATCCTGGCGCAGTAAGTCAAAACAGGATCAGAGAATACATAGAAAGAAAGAACAAAAACCAAATCAAACTTCTTCTATTGATTAAGCCCACATCTCGCCCGAGTGGTTACCTGGGCCCAAATTTGGGGTGTAAAGAACAGAACCACTGTTACCTGCCACGCATGTCGTAAGAGGAGACTAAGGAGGTTTGGCTGAAATCGGATGCACGTGTCCGTTAGGAAATGCTAACCCGAAACAAATGCTTGCAGAAAACGGACGCACCAGGCCGTAAGGCGCATAACATGGTGCAACGACCCTCACAATGAGGAATGGGATAACGGAGTCTACGGTCGCCAATCTGCCTCGGAGATTTAGCCACGCAGTAGGAATGTCAGACCTACCATCACGAGGGTGGCCAAAACTTACTGCGGGAAGAGGTCGACACAAACAGGGAGGCAGAAATCATAGGAATTATATCCTACAGAACTGCCCCCAGTATGCAGACTTGAGAAGAAAGAGGTGGCCCACTTATACTAGCGTCCAAGACAAACTGTATGGCGTGGCTGATAATCTGAGGCAGACGGATGCCTTTATTAGAAAATCTGAAATCTCAATCTAGTGAGAACGCAGAAGACAAACTGTTTGGCGTGGCTGATAATCTGAGGCAGACGGATGCCTTTATTAGAAAATCTGAAATCTCAATCTAGTGAGAACGCAGAAGACAAACTGTTTGGCGTGGCTGATAATCTGAGCAGACGGTGCCTTTATTAGAAAATCTGAAATCCCAATCTAGTGAGAACGCAGAAGACAAACTGTATGGCATGGCTAATAATCTGAGGCAGACGGCTGCCTTTATTAGACAATCTGAAATCCCAATCTAGTGAGAACGCAGAAGACAAACTGTTTGGCGTGGCTGATAATCTGAGGCAGACGGCTGCCTTTATTAGAAAATCAGAAATCCCAATCTAGTGAGAAAGCAGAAGAAGAAGCCCACATCTAGACATCAAACGTAATAACTTATTAGAAATTCCATCGTACACTTTTCATTGTTTTATCTCATGTTTCTTGGAAATATAATTATTAGAAATTCCATCTCACTTTTCATTGTTTATCTCATGTTTCTTGGAAATATAATTATTAAAATTCCATCGTACCTTTCATTTATCTCATGTTTCTGAAATATAAACTAAAGCCTACACAATAGATAGAATCTTGGTGCCCCAATTATGATTGGGAATTGTGTTGGCTAATTATAAATCGATCAGATATGCCATAATGAGCAGGCAGAGATGCTATAATGAGGTTGTTTCTTGCTGCAGTTGTGACAGCAGTGGTTATAGCCACATCGATGAATGTTGTAATAATTATAATAATAGTGAGAACACTGGTTGACGTACGCGGTGATAGGAAGACACAAATATGAATACAAGAAAGCAAATTTAATTGGGTCGCTGTTGGTAACTTGAATTTAAAAGGAGATATATCTTCCTTCTTTCTTTTCTCTTTTCTTATCTCTCTGCTTTTTTTGCCGTTAGGCGTCGCAGGTTTAACTGGTGAACGGTTTTCGAGATAGTTCTCGCTCGGTCACTTGATTTGCTGATGAAAAAGACCGCCCGAGTTGTGCTGGGTCCCGCAAGGGATGCAAAGAATATTACCACTGCTACCTACAAGGCATGTCGTAAGAGGCGACTGTTGTAGCACCTAGGAAGCTACCTAGTAATTAAAAAGCATCGCAGAAATCGAAAGTGCTGACCTTCTTGTAGGCATATAACTGTCACAACGTACAATCGCTCTTAGGTTCAGAACATATACAAGTCACACAGAATGGTTAACAAGTGATCGATATGGAGCGTTCGCAGAAGAAGAAGTATTGTGAAGTTTTAAGATGTTTGAAACTCCATCAATCCATCTTTTTTTGTTGTGATATACCACGAAATGCAAATTGGCATTATCATCATTAACATCAACTTTATCATTATGGTAGGTTGCATCTTTCTCTCTTTCTGTCTGAGTGAGGTATCCGTGGCTAAGTGGTTACGCCATGCCTTACGTTCAGAAGGTCGTGGTTTCAATTTAAGAAAACAAATATAGTCTTTCCCTCTGTCTTGTTAAAAAGTTGCATTGATAATCAGAAACAATTTATTAATATTTGTTATAAAGAAAAACACTACAGTGAAAACATCATGCGATATATATAAGAAAAGGCAGGAATACCAGTCGGCGGACAGAATATGAACAATCTAAGATACGCTGATGTCACAATTCACATTGTTACAAATGAACATGATCTACAAGACTTGATAGACATATTAGTGAGAGAAAGTGAACAGAAAGGATTAAGCATGAATATAAAGAAAACAGAGGTTATGGTTGTCTACAAGAAACAGGAAACACCAAAAAATAATATCAAAATAAATAACACAACACTGAAATAAGTCCACCGACTCAAGTATCTGGGAACATTCCTAACATCAGATGGAAGATGCACAACAGAGATTAGGAGTAGAATAGCTCAAGCGAAAGCAGCTTTATGAAACTGGAGAACACACTATGCGTGAATTCACTACCAATGACATTGCAAAACAGAGTGCTCCAATGCTATATTGAACCAATACTTATGCATGGCAGTGTATCATTGACAATGCACAAGCAATCAATAAGATCACTGGAAGCCACAGAGATGTGGTTTTACCGAAAAATGCTGAGAATTCCATGGACAGCGAATAAAACAAATGAAGACGCTTTAAATCAGGCCTGCACACAAAGAACCTTATCAAAAGAATAAGAATCCGACAATCAAGGTTCTTCAGGCATATAATGCGAAGAGAAGGTTTAGAACATTTAGTGACAGCAGGTAAAATTCAGGGAAGGAGAGATCGTGGAAGACAGAGAGAAAATATATTGGATGGTCTGACATCATGGTTCGACAAAAGATCGACATCAGAACTGATTAACTGCACCAAGGAAAGAGAGTTGTGGGGACACATGATCACCTACGACTGCAGGCATGACGTAGAGAAAACAAGATCTGATGTTTCAATAGAAGTTTCTGGACTCAAAGTACCAACATATGTCCTTAATCCCTTTAAAATTGCAAAGAATGGAAACATCAGAGCACTTGCAAGGTAGCTTCGGCTACGTTTTGAAAAAAAATCATTCTAACTCAGAAATTATGTTACTAAACTTAATTTCATTAGATTGTGTTTTCGATATACAGGTATTTGAACAATGTACATTCCGCGTTGAATGCAGCGCACTAAGCATTGCACTAAACCAGCTCTACATTTCAAATAATCTACTATCAGTTATCAGTTATCAGAGGACTATCATTATAGCACTCCAGACATGTCCATAGATGCTCCGATCTTCGCCTCAGAAATCCACAGCGTCCATCTGACCAACACGCCAGTTTGATGTTGATTAATCAATCTCTTTGCATATTTGGTATGCGTTCTTTCGGCTGCAGCAATCTTGACACTAATCGACTAAAACTGATCTAAAGTGGAAGGATTGACTTCACTGCACCGTGTTTTATCCATACAGCTCAATCCCTCTCCGCAGAAATAGCACGCCCCTGCCGAGAGTATTCCACAAAGCATAAACTCCGTAGCTCCGGCAGCAATCCTAGGGCTATCTGGGAAAACTCTACTCGTGAGTAGAAAGGAGCAATCCGTACTCGAACCCAGAACCTTCATAACTCAAAGAAAAGAGATACCAACTTAGCCACAGAAGCCCCTTAAAAATGATCTACTAATTGTCTGCAGTTGTAGATTATACACTCAGAGCTTGTTAGTGTAATATAATCTACTTACGTCCTCGAGAATATCGAACGCTTGTCTTCCTCAAATATTGATTATTCCTAGCACGTTCTATTGTAGACTCGCGTAGCAGTTCAATAAACTGACCTTTAACCTGGGTTAGTGTATTAGATTAGGGGTGTAAAGATATAAATGGGGAGATACACGTTCAATTGATAAATGAGAATAGTAGATGCTGCTGATAAACATGATGGGGGAGGGGGAGGAGAAGGGGAGAAAGGGGGGAAGGGAGAAAGGGGGAGAAGGGAGAAAGGGGGTGTGCATTCCTGTGGCAAAGTTGTTAAACCGTTTCCTTTGCTTTATGACGATTTGATCGTGAAATTAGAATCCAGACTCGTCGTTTGATTCGCAAGTGAATTTTTTCAGAGATAACAATAATTGTTGTTGTAGCTACAGAGTTCATGCTTTGATCAATACTTTTGATAGCTGGAGTGTATTTTTGAAGAGAGAGCCCGAACCGTGTAGGAAAAACCCGGTGCAATGAAAATTATTTGCCTTTATACCATTTTCAGTTTAGAAAGAAAAGAAGAAGAAGAAGAAGAGCTGATCAAGGGTTGAACAAAATGTCCTATCTGCTGAACACATCTTCTTGATTTTTCTTTTCTTCAAACCTGTTTTGCCTCACAGCGTCAGGATAAGAAGGTATTCTTAGAACGAGTCTTTGTGTGCGCTTCATAAATAGTGTCTTTGGCCGCCTCTGTTATCTCTGGGTTCAACTTTTGCGTGGCCGGCCTTATGGTTTGTATCAGAGCAACATTGCTTTTTGAGGTGCACTGTCTGTTGGTAATCTGCTTATGTTGCCGAACCATTTAATTTGTTGTTTCTTGATGAAGTCTAGAATCGATGTTGTACCCACTTTTTTCCTGATGTCTTCATTTCTCACCGGGTCTTTTCTTGCTACACCCAGCATTCTGCGTAGACACTTCATCTATGTCGTGACTAGTTTTCTTCTATCACTTGTTGTCAGTATCCAGGTTTGGCACTGATAACATAATGTGGGGGAAAGATTGTGTTGAACATTGCTATTTTTGTGTTCATGGTGACATGTTTGCATTAAAAAATTGGCACTATTTTCCCTATCATTTGATTTGCTTTATTGCATCTGTGTTGGATTTTCTTAGAATGCATCACACGAGAACAAACAGCAGTACCGCTAAATGCACCACCATAATAAGAGACATCAAATATGGAAAATCTATTATAACAGACGTTCAATGTGGAGAAGACGCTTAATCCCTTCTGATCAAGACAGATTAAGACGGGGTGTTACAGAAGAATGGTGGGAATTCCATGGACTGCTAAAATGAATAAATTAGAGGTGTTGAATGAGGTCAAGACACAGATAAAGCTTATCATCAATATAAGAGAGGGGCAGCCATCATTTGTCGGACATATCATGAGGAAAAGAGGTTTAGAAAACATTGTAGCGACTGGTAAAATCGAGGGTAGACGAGACAGTGTAAGACAGAGAGAGAGAGAGAATATTGAATAGTCTGAGTTCATGGCACGGAAGAGAGTCAACATTTGTAGATATCCATGACCGTCTACGCCATGGGTTCCCAAAGTGGTCTGGTATCGCCCCTGTGGGCGCTGAAGCTTCAGGGGCGATAGTGGATACAGTCGCATTTGGGAAGTTTTTTCTCTCGTGATTTTGCGATTTAATAATAATTATAAATTTGAATTCTGCATTTTAGTTCTGCCCATCTTACACGATCCATTTTTCCCTCAATTTTCTATTTCATGTATATAATCATTTGAAAATTGACCATGTGTGACAGAAATAAATATCAATTTTCTATGTCAGAGTGAAAGTAGAGCATGTACATATATATATATATATATATGGTTGGGGAGGGGGAAGGAGGGAGGGGCGTTGGTAAACTTTTAAAATCGGAAGGGGGCGTTGCAAAGTTTATGTCGCGCAAAGTGGAGGTGGGCCGAAAAGTTTGGGAATCTATGGTCTACGTCAACCGGCATGGCACCTGGTGATGATGATCAAGACAGGAGACAAAATCGGGATCATCCATTTCTGCATATTTTTGAAAGGGAGATTACTTTATCTGATATGATACGCATGGCAGACAAAACGATGGGTATCCACTAGAGTTAATCTTTGAATTAGAAATCGTACATGATCATATCTTAATGTGATAAAAAACAAAATAATGACAACCAATAAAACAAACATAACAAATGATGGTTTTATCAGAAAATTGAAAATTTGATCAGTTTGAAATATCTCGGTCCGCTACTTACGAGAGATTGGTTATTGGTTACTGGTTACTAAACTGACGTCCTTTGCACTCCGGGCAGACCCATAGGTGCTCAGTCTCCCCAACAGATATCGAAGAGTATGCATACTGATGGTTCCTGTGGCTCGCTGATTAAACACACCTCTCACTCTGCCTTTCAGGCATCGAGTTCGACTTGAACAACGGGTAACTCCAAACTGCTTAAATCGCTTGATCGATTCAACATCGATTTTAGTGTCCTCATCCAACAGACAGTCGCGAAGAGAACGAAGAATATCCCGCTTATCCATCTTTAACTCCCCAACAATCGATGCTATTGATGCAAGCCTGTCCGCTCTCTTATTACCGTAAATACCCGCATGCCCAGGACAGTATATCCACGTAAGCCGCTGGAGGTTAGAAACTTCTATAGACGACCACTCATACCGAACCTACCCTTCTGAATCTTGTGAAGCATCGACTGAGAGTCAGATACAACAACGGCCCCAGTAAATGAAGTCCCAGAGATCCAATGGAGGGCAGCAGTAACGGCCTCAACCTCCATTCTCATACTAGAAGTAGTTGTCCTGTATGCCCCACTTCGCTCTGCAACAACCCTACCATGCGTATTAGCCAAGAAACCCCAGCCGGATTTCTCACCACGTTGAACCGACCCATCGGTATATACAACAACATCATCATCCCTTGCATTATCTTCTATCAGCGGCTTAACTGCGAGATCAGCCTTCATGTTGCCCCAATCTCTACATTCTCTTCCAAGAGTAATGATAACGTTGAGATAGTTCATCATGCTACCATCTGTTGGGATCCATTCTTCCCTTTATTAGGGTCGCAACCGTAGTAACCTGGCCAATTGTTCTCTCAGCCTGGGCCATCCACGACATGCCACGCTTGATTCTCGTGCCCTTAACATCATTAGTGTTCTTGTGTAGTGGATGTCTCTTATCCGCAGTAACCCGCATATATGCCTTGGTTTGGGCGATTGCATGACGGGAGCGTAGTGACAGAAGGCCAAGCATATATCTCATCTTCACAATGAGGGTATCCCAGAACTATACGCATACCTTCATTCTGAACCCGTTCGAGTCGTTCACATTGTGATCTTGATATCGTAAGAATTTCGAGTCCGCAATCTACCACTGCCATTACCAGTCGATCGAACAAAATGGCAAGTAGTCTCTGCTCAAGGTGTGCGGCCACCATAACTTTGAGAGCCGCAAGACCACGCTTGCACCGTTGTATAAGTCGCTGTGTGTTGCCGGGGCTATCAAGAGAAGCAAAGAATAGTAACACTTCGACATATAAGACATGTAAGCGGTGATGAGGTAGGGGCCGAGGGAAGCTACCCTTGTAAATAAAATACATCGCAGAAATCGGATGGGCTAGCCTACTTGTTAACGCTTAACTGGCACAACGTACAATTACTATTAGGCTCGGATCATATACAAATGACAAAGATTGGTTAACACGTGGCCGATATGGAGCGCTCGAAGAAGAAGAAGAATTGACCAGATTGAGAGAGATGGATGTCAATATTGGTGCAGCCCGAAAAGAACGACATACTAAATATGCAAGTAGATTGATTAATCAACATCGAACTGGCGTGTTGGACCGCTGGACTCTGCTGGATTTGCTGAGGCTGAGATCGGAGCACCTATGGACATGTCCGAAGTGCTATAATGATAGTCCTCTGATCACTGATAACTGATCAGAGGATAACTGATCACTGATAACTGATAACTGATAACAGAAGAAGAATATAAGTGTTGAATAAGAGACCTCCGTATACAAAGGACAGAGAAGAGAACAAATAGATACATCCAGAAACAACTCGAAATCAAGGAGAACTGGCTAAAGCTACTAATAAGAATGAGAAAATAGAGGTATGTTGGACATATAAAGAGACTCGAAGGGTTTGAGAAAGCCATTATGGAAGGAGGCATCATGGCAAATAGGAGAAGAGGAAAACTACAAAGAAGGTAAATCCAGGATGTAACTGATGATTTGAGCATGACAGCTACAGAAGTTGTGAGAGAGAGATCGAAATTCCGAAGGACTGTTAGGGTGACAAGTTCTGTTCAGGACAAACTATTTGATAATGAGTAGTTCAGAGCATGGTTCCTACAAGACGAGACAGGGGACTACTAAGACGACGGTGGCGAGAGAACATTCAAGAAACCTTAAACATGACATTTAAGGAGATGAGAGATCATACTACAGAACGATATATTTTCACACGGACTGGGATAAAAGCAACGTTCTGCAAAAGGACAGCATAAGAAATTTGTCAAATTCTCGGATTCTCCGAAAGGAGTTAATTCTTATTTTTCATGTTTGTTGGCCTACACGCTCTGATATAACCAATAGAAGGTTCGCCTGTGGTTGAAAGAGCTGTGCCTCGGCTTTAATCCCATACATAACAAAACAAGGGACGTAATATTTGATGACTCCTGAAATAGATTTATATTAATGATCTTATTCAAGTTTTATGCTCATTTGTCGCTAGATCGATATTGCTCTTGCGACATTAAAGGTTTGCTTGGATATAATTATCATATTTACTTTGTCTAATTATTGCATAAAATTACGTCAGCAAGGCTTTCAAGGATCTGATGCTCAACATAGAAGGAACTGTACAAAGAAAGTGATCACACAGATGGTTTGAGTGATAGCCTTTTTGTCTTCAAACAGTTGCAAATATAGATTTAGTTTCACTTTTACTATTCAAGATGTTGGGGGTCTCAATGGCGCAGTAATTAAGCGCCCCTGTCAGTGGGTTCAATTCCGCGGACGGGCAGAAAAGTCACTGGTTCTCCAGATTTACGAGTGTTCGTGGCACCAACCTGAAGGGTTACGATGTTCTGACACTGAGCCGAAGAGTTGAAAAGCTCAAGTGCTTCTGGATCGAAAAAAATCCCCCCAAAAAACAAACCGTAAAACTGTAAGATGCGATTTGTATAATGGTAACTTTGTGAAAACCGGTAAAAAATCAATGCCCAAAGGAGACAGAGGATGAAAAAATAAAGAAACGTCTGGACATACTACCTTCCTGGTACGTATACATTTCTTTTACGGATACATATATATATATATATTATATGATAATTAATTGGTACCAGGAGCCTCTGGCCGAATGGATTAGAACGTGCTACCATGCAGGAGACCCGTGTTCAATCTCCGGTAAGACCAAGGATATTTTTCTGTCGTTGGCATAAATGAAAAATCCTAACATGAACAGCTTCGCAGCGACTGCACTAACCATTCGGCCATTACATTCCTCGTGCTCTTGTCTCACATGTCCTACACCGTGGTACTATAGGCAGTAACGATAGTAACGACAGTAAGGAACAGAAGATACTCTTGGGAAGATCTGTGATCACTTATACCAGCCGGCATGGTACATGATGATAATGATTGACACTGCAGTGTCATGACTCGTAGTGATCATTTGAAAGAATAGTTGTTCCTGGGCAGATGATGCTCAACAGCCGGGTGGGAGGGGGTAAAGTAGGGAGGGGGAGGTTAGGTCGTCTAAGGGTCGCTAACCTAAATAAAAAACATCCTGTTGTCTTGCAGGTCGCTGGGACAGTCAAAAGTTGACGGAGAGCGAACCTAGTAAGCGCTGGTTGAAATCGGACACATCGCCGAAGGACAAGCACAAGAGCTCCAAATGGTACTGAAGATGTGACGTAAAACACACGTTCTTGGCAAAGACTTTTATATATCACAATAAGAATGATAAAATGGCCGAAAAAGAACGATCGATCGATCGAGAGAGAGAGAGAAAGAATAGCTTGAAGGAGTTGAAGATGGATAAGGGGGATGTTCTTCGGTTTCTTTACTGTTGGATGAAAACACTAAAATAGATGTTGAATTGATCAAGCGATTTAAAATCAGTATAGATGGAGACTGCAGTAAAACTATGTAGAATGGCTATCATTATTTTTGACCGTTGTAATATCTTTGTCAAAGTCTATATGTAGTATGCTGTAAAATTCGTCACTCCTGTTGTATTGTTTGCTTGATAAAGGCCTTTTGATCGAAACTTTCCTGTGTTTTGTCATTGTTTTTGTATTTTGTAAAACTACAGTACTTTGTTATTACGTGTCAAGCGATTTAGAGAGTTTTAGAGTTAATCGCTGTACATATAGAAATGAATGCATGAGGAGCAGAGTAAGGAGTGTGTTTAACAAGCGAGCTACGGGAACCATCAGTATGAAGACCCTTCGACATCTGTTAGGGAGACTGAGCACCTATGGGTCTGCCATGATTACAATGACATCGATTCAGTAACCAATAACCAATAACAAAGTAATATTTGTAATTTATTGTCGGATAAATTACGTCTATTCTGTTAATTGGGAAGACTGAAACTAGTAAAAATGTAGTAAAAACTTAGTCATATTCTGTGTATCTTACTTATGGAAACGTTCAGCTGTTAGACAGAAAAAACGATTAAAGCACTCTTAGTGTCTGAAATGCTCTGTCATCTTGAATTCAATGTGCGATGTAAAACACAGAGGAGCTCTTGATGAAAATCGTGTTTTGAGCAAGAAAAACGAGTTCGATAAGACAGAGCACATAACACTCATGTCTACTTGATAGTATGTCACCTGTGTAGATTTGTTCCGATCCAGAAGCACTTGAGACTTTTAACTCTTCGGCTCGGTGTCTGAGACATCGTCTTCGTTGGGCCACGACACAGAAATCAGAACCTGCTTTCACCAGCCTGCGAATTGAACCCACACTCACAGAGCTTCACCCGTCGTCCAACCTAGAACAGTTGAGCAGGCCCGTGGTAGGGGATTGTGTTCGATCTATGATTGGACTCTACAGTCACCTCTGCACACACCAGGAGGTGCAGCACACACGCCTGAGGCTGCTGTCATCATCGCTTGCGATATACAACTATTATTACTTATAGAACCTATTTACCAAAAAGAAATATGAAATTATTGACTTCCTACACAACGCCTCCTCAGTTTTCTTGACCTCCGCTTTAGTTGGAGAAGTTAACTAGCAAATTATTGACCAGGAATCTGGGAAACGTGAGGAAGGGATTACGGAATGGAATGAGACAGGAAAATGAGAATGAGTTATGGAAAATAATATTAACTTCTCATAGATTTCAATACAGGCTGCATAATCTTTGTAGACATGTAAAAGTTATTTAACAAGAGAAATGATTGATTGAATATTTATATCGCAGCCATGTGTAGCATACAGCTTAGCTGACAATTCGAGAATTCCTGTTAGATGGGGGCTGATTTTAGTGTATGTTTGATAGAATACTGTACGCATTTTTGCAAGTTTACTCAATTCTATGCGTTCATGGTTAGGTATTGGTGAAACATATTAATAATACTGATATTCCGTAGATTTAAACTTGTAACATAATATAACATTGATTTAACAAGTTGTGTTGTTTTAAAAATTAATTAATCTTTAAACAATAACACTGGCATGCAAAGTTCACGAGAGAGTGGTGATCTTATTTCCTAGAATGTTTAATCTAAGCTCGCCGGCCTTATGTTTATCGGAGGCCACGATTTCTATCATTTCGTTAAATTTTTTTTCTTCTATTTTAGGTTCATTAGATAACTGTGACAGCATAGTAGTTAGTGCATTGCTTTCTTCTGTTTCTTCTTCTTCTTCTTCCTCTTTTTCCTCAATGACCCAGCGAGGTGTGAGCTTTTGTCAGTCCAATGTTAAGCAGCGGTATCTGCGTGTGTTTTCTTCTTCTTTGCAACGCTCTGTATCAACCACTTGTTAACCACTTTGTGATTGTATGTGATATGAGCCTAAGAGCGATTGTACGTTGTGCCAGTTATGCGCCTACAAGTAAACCAGGACGTCCGATTTCTGCGACGCTTTTTATTTACTAGAGTAGCTTACCTATTCCTGCTCAGTCTTTCTACAACATGTCTCAGTGTTACTGATTCTTTGATTCTACCTAGGCCCTGGCAACAGTCGCCTCTTACAACATGTCTCAGTGTTACTATTCTTTGATTCTACCTGTGGTCTCTGGCAACAGTCGCCTCTTACAACATGTCTCAGTGTTACTATTCTTTGATTCTACCTGTGGTCTCTGGCAACACACGTGCGGTTTCTGCATGTGTTTGTTAAGTTGTTGTTTTGTACCTAATAATGTGTTAAATTTATCAGGCTTTCACGGAAGAAGGATCTTCCTTATATCATCCAGCTCTTGGCACATGAAGAGGTGGTAGTGAACGGTTTAATGATGATGTACACACAGCTTAGTAAAGGAACCCTTTCATACCTCGTGGTATATAGGTCAATAAGTGTTAGGCCTGTATTTTTCATTGACCGTCGGCACACAATGAGTGATGTGGTCAGCATCACGCCTTTACTTTCCCAGAGCATGTCTGGTACCCAGTTGAGGTTGGGTCGACCTGAGAGCTGTCGTGGTCGGGAAAAATTCCACGCATTCGGGAGCTGAACCTAGACCACCAGCCTTGCGAAGCGAGTTCACTAACAACTACGCTACAGCGGCTCTCAACAGCTTAGCACTTTGAAATGTGTTCTGGTTGATTTCTGTCCATATGATTATTAAGTGGTACGTGTTGGGTTCGGAGTAAAATCAAATGATCAATGAGAGCGAGAGGTTCCGAAAGACTTAGTCTGGGCTTGGCGACAGTTCTGTACATGCTGTTTTAACTCTTTCCTCGCTTTAAGCCGCACAATGCGCCATGGCGGAAGTCCGTTGCATGCTATTAGCCGCACATTGCGCCATAGAGTTGCTTCCTTATAAGAAGTCTTTCTAGTGTTACTTCTACTATTTTACTTATACTACTTTTCAACCTTGTTATTCTATTGAGTTGTCCAGTTTTCTTCAATTTAGTATATAATAATATTTATATGTTTATTTATTGACGAGTAGGGATCTTTTTATTTTTGCCTTCCTTGAATTAACTGTTTAAAAATTGAGGAAATAACTGTGTGGAAAGAGTTCATTCCTTTGTCATAGAAAATGTCCCCAGCGTACTCTGAAAAAATGCAAACCAATCGACATAAGAAAAAATTTGTTCAAGATCACAACATTAATCAGCCTTTCCAACATATATATCAGTAAGCATTAGTACATATTATTGTTCTAGTTATATGCACCAAGAACGACATGACGTTCTTAGGTTTGTATAATGCCTTTTAAAATATGTTTTCTGTGTGTTCTGTCCCTTTTATACCACTTATCTGCCTGCTCTTGACAAACCTCTTCTTCTTCTTCTTCTTCTCCTTCTTCTTCTTCTTCTTCTTCTTCTCCTTTTCTTCTTCTTCTTCTTCTTCTTCTTCTCCTTCTTCTCCTTCTTCTTCTTCTTCTTCTTCTTCTTCTTCTTCTTCTTCTTCTTCTTCTCTTCTTCTTCTTCTTCTTCTTCTTCTTCTTCTTCTTCTTCTTCTTCTTCTCCTTCTTCTTCTTCTTCTTCTTCTTCTTCTTCTTCTTCTTCTTCTTCTTCTTCTTCTTCTTCTTCTTCTTCTTCTTCTTCTTTCTTCTTCTTCTTCTTCTTCTTCTTCTTCTTCTTCTTCTTCTTCTTCTTCTTCTTCTTTCTTCTTCTACTTCTTCTTCTTCTTCTTCTTCTTCTTTTTTCTTCTTCTTTCTTCTCTTCTTTTTTCTTTTCTTTTCTTTTCTTCTTTTCTTCTTCTCTTCTTCTTCTTTTCTTCTTCTTCTTCTTCTTCTTCTTTTTTCTTCTTCTTCTTCTTCTTCTTCTTTTCTTCTTCTTCTTCTTCTTCTTCTTCTTCTTTTCTTCTTCTTCTTCTTTTCTTCTTCTTCTGTTCTTCTTATTCATAATCTTTTATTTTTGCCTTCCTTGAATTACTGTTTATTAAAATAATGCTTAGTTCATTCTCTTTTCCTAATTCCCTATTCTTCTGTCAACTCAATTCCATAGAAATTTGATGCAGATCACTTAATCATGCCTTTCAACTTTCTCTTATCTATTATTTGTTGCGCCACCTCAACCTTTTCTTGTTCTTATTGCCTTTTTATGTTTTCTTGTTTCTGTCCCTTTTATCTATCTCCTCTCTTCAACCTCTTCTTCTCTTCTTCTTCTTCTTCACCCTAGAGGCATAGATCCACAACAAGCTTTTCCAAGGCCATCTTTCCATATCTCTCCACTCTCTCACATATTTTTGCATTCTGTCTCCGCTGCCGATTTCCTTTCGGATTTGATGGGACCTTCTTCATGAGTCCTTCTTCTTTCTTCAGTGTTGAGCTATTTCCTCTTATTGTAGTTTCTGTATCTGTAGCTATCTAGTGTTTTTACTGGGTTTGGTAGCTATCCCACCAAAACCCCCTTAGTCGACTCTTACGACATGCGTGACAGGTACCATTGGTTCTATTATTTACATCCTAATTTAGGCCCGTAACCACTCGGAAACCCTGCCAATGCCGGTTCCAAAGCCCGGATGAAAAAGGAGGAGGACTTGTGCGTGAGGTCAGCTACCTCATCACAAGAAATTGAAAGAGCTACAGAAACTTGCAAGAATGGAGAATATCAAAGCAGGCATTGAGGTGGAATGCAAAGGGTTCAAGAAAGAGAGGTCGACCTAAAGAGACTCTGAAACGAACTTTGCTGAGAGAGGCAGAACATATTGGTCTCAGTTAAATGGAGGAGATTGAGCGAGTTGCCCAGGATAGAGCGGTATGGAGAAATTACTTGCAGGTCCTTTGTAACGTATAACGGTACGAGAGGAATTATTATTATTATTATTAACCACTCGGAAAAATTTCTTAAGTCCTGATTTAAAGCAGAATTTAGGTCAGTTATTTTTGAGACTATTAGGGAAGGAGGCATTTCGGCAAAGAAGAGAGAGGAGACTACGGAAAAGATGGATGCATAATGTAACCGATGATTTGATCATGACGGCTGCAGAGGCGAAGACATCTGGCCTATGAAAATGGAGAATTTCTGAAGGACTGTAAGGGTGACAAAATTCTGCTTATGACAAGCTATTTCATAATGATACGTACCTTGTATTTCAGTGACTTTACATGCTCATATTGCCATTGAACCAACTGACCCCATATTTGTAAATAGACTTGTATTTGTATTGTCGTAGAACATTTTAAAAATGATTTGAATTGCATTATTATCAACTACAGCGAGAAGGAATAAACGTTACAATAACAAATAATTCGATGGTAAAAATTGATTGATGATAAGAGGAACACAATCAACAGGGTATCAATCACAAATGGAACACAATACAAAGAACGGACAAGAACAGAGAATAACGGACATTTGTTTCTGTCCTAAAAACTAATAGTGTCACAAGCTAATGAGCTAGATAGAGAGAGAGAACGAGAGAGAGAGAAATGGTGGAAGTATTTGTGATGGTAATGATAATTAGTTATTACAAGCTTACCTGTCATAGTAAATATTCCAATAAGCAGACCAATGTTTCGTCCTGCAAGCATGACCTCCTCAGTCTCAGTTGAATCAGCAGATTTCTTAGATTTTCTGGAAGCCCAGACGCCCACAGCCACAATAAGTAAATAAAACACAGCTATAGCAATCAGGCCTGGTATATGTACCGCCATGTTTGGTTCTTCTGTCAATGCACTTATAAATATATGATAACTTCAAGGATCAGTGAATGAAGCAGTGCCGTTACCTCCAGCCTGTTCATAAGCTATTCAGCAGTGAAATTAATAGAACGATGACACCTGCAGATAAATAAAGACATATATACTATACATATAAATAATAATAATAATTCCTCTCGTACCGTTATACGTTACATAGGGCCTGTAAGTAATTTCTCCATACCGCTCTATCCTGGGAAACTCTCTCAATCTCCTCCATGGAACTGAGACCGATATTTCCTGCCTCTCTCAGCAAAGTTCGTTTCAGGGTCTCTAGGTCGACCTCTCTTTCTTGAACCCTTTGCATCCCACTTCAATGCCTGCTTTGATATTCTTTGATCATTTCTCCTCAAGGTGTGCCCAACATATCTCCATCTTATCTTTCTTATAACAGTTGTCACTAGTGGTTGACCAGACATATCTCTGATTTCATCACTTCTCCTGAATTGATTCCATTTTATATTCATTATTTTTCGCAGACATCTATTTTCAAATGCATTCAACTTGCTTTCTATATCTTTAGTCATTTTCCAACTCTCGAAGTATATGTTAGGATTGATACAACATTTGATTTGAAAATTCGTAATTTAGTTTTAATACTATATAACTTGCAGTTCCATATTTTATTTAGACTTTTAAAAGCTGATGTTGCTTTGTCAATTCGTATCATAATTTCTGTTTTAACATTTCATGTGCAATCAAAATTGCTACCTAAATAGGTGAACTGCTCTGTCATTTTTATCATTTTAGATTCCAGTGTGATATCTGCATTACTTGCCATAGGATCCACTAACTACTCTTCTATCTGTTCCAGGCCATCATACCTCACTTAACCCCAGTATGTCCAGCTCGTATCTCTTCATTTCTTCTGCAATTTGGGCTGATTTTGTAGCCGTGGCCATCGTTCTCACATTACAAAATCCAATTTTAGTGTGTGTTTTTGAGCCAAGTAATGTACGAGTCAGGTTGCTGACTTCCGCAAAGCGGCTATACATATATTTACATTTAAATGAGATATTTATATTTAACTGAAATCTAATATACATAGTTACACTTAAATCATATATATATATGTGTGTGTGTGTATGTGTGTAAAATGTTCCATTGCCTGAAGGGTCTATGAAATGTTCCTATACCTTAGAATATGAAGGGTTACTTCACATTTCTAGACCTTAGCTCGCATTAGGTAGGCGATCCAATTCCTTCTCTCACGTGTAGAACGCCGAGTGTGGAATTGAACATAAAACTCACTTGTGTAAAAGTCGCTAATCGAACGATTATGAATTTCTCTAATAGGTCATACTACTATATGTATATACACGCACATATATATATTTATTTACTTTCTTGTTACTTGTATTAATAGTTGCGTGTGCACAAGGGAGTACATCTTCTTCTTCGTTGCGTTAGTCTGCTGATAGGATCTTGTGGATGTTTGCTGTGAGTTTGTTGCTTCTCAACTCTTTGTATGTTCGCTTGATATGTGTCTTGATTTCTGGTAGTGACACTGGGTGGTTGTGTTGTATCAGTTTTGTTCCTCCTTGCCAGCCTTCTGCTCTCTCATTTCCTGTACGCCACAGTGGTCTGGTATCCACTGGAGAGTAATTTGATTGTGTTCTGAGAGCTTGTTTAGCTGTACAAGGGAATAACGAGTTTGATCTCTTATCATGCAGAGAGACACATTCAAACTTACGTCTCCAGGTTGAAGGATCTTCTGGCAACACTTTCTAATAGTGTAGGTTTTCTGAGCTTGCATTTAAATTTCAAATCACTGAAGGATTCTTGATTGGATGTTATGAAGGGTACAATGCTCTAAGCTGGACCGTCTTCTACTCCAGAACGGACATTGCGGTGACCTATTAACAACTTTCCCGTCAAGCAGAAGGTAAATGGGACGATTTTCTTCCAGCAGCCAGACCAGTGGCGGTTCGTGCTCATTTTTGTTGGTGGGCCAGACACAAATTTTCGGAAAAATCATGGTTTTAGGTTAGTTTATATTTTAATTTATAAAATAATAAAAATACGTTACACATTATTTTTGGTGGGGCCTGGCCCTTAATGACGAACCGCCACTGAGCCAAACATTAATATGTCTTCTTATTCTTCTGCGTTCTCCCGCTGTGATTTCGAGCGTTAGCCATGACGCCTGGTATAACGCTTCTGACTGATGTTTGCGTGAGCTGCTTTATTATTTGGCTGGCGCTCTCGCCATACAGGCGTGTCTTTGTTCTTATATTCTGTTTCTTGCTATCTATGTCTTTGTCGTCTTCAGAGCTATTCATGTTTCTATTATCTATTGTCTTTCTCCAGGTGGATGATGGAATTAGGTGTACACTCTTGCCGTTAAGCGTAGGGGTGGGAGCTTTAATTTGAGTTTCAGGGCCAGATGAATCGCTCTTGTTGTGTTATATCCGTGTTTATTTAGTGAAGTCTTGATATTGTCTATCCATTTTTTCCTTGGTCTTCCCTTCACTCTAGTACCTGATCTCTTTTTATTGCATGCTGTTATTGGTGGTTGGTTTGTTTCAGCAACAAAACATTATGTCCATCAGACAGGCACTATCTCTACCAAGCTTCATGATAATAAAGATTTTATTGCAAATACTGTCTATTCAAATAATGTAAACATGGAAGACAACATGGAAGACAACATAGAAGACAACATAGGAAACAAAATGGAACACATATATATTCAATGGAGGTCTCTGTTGCGAGTGGTGAAATTTTACATTGCGTTCTGATAGTTATGTGTTTGAAACCATATTACAATGTTTGGTTTACATGTGCGTTTGTTTCTGGAGATACATATGACTGTTGCTGAGGCTACGGAGTTTGTGCTTTGTGCAACACTCTCAGCGATTTTGCAAAGAGTACCCGAGCTATATGGACCAACTTATAATCAATAAGGACTGATGAAAGCGTTCCTTACTACACTACTAGTACTACAACTACTACTATTACTACTACTACTGCTGCACTACTACGGGACCTCGCAGGCGCTACGGAGTTTGTGCACTGCAGCTGAGATCTTTGTATGTAAAGAAGATCGGAGCATACATGGTTACTCACCGAAGTCCAGTCAATCAATTTTCCAACCTCCCAAGAAACTAATACTGTTATTTTTATTACTACTACTAATACTACTACTACTACTACTACTACTACTACTACTCACTACTACTACACTCACTACTACTACTACTACTACTACTACTTACTCACTGCACTTTATTTCCTACTACTACTATTACTACTATTACTACGCATATTACTACTACTTACTCTATACTACTACTATACTGCCTATTACTACTACTACTACTATACTACTCTACTACTCTATTACTACTTACTACGCTACTACTCGTATATCTACTACTACTCTACTACTACTACTACTACTACTTACTCATACTATTACTGCTACTACTACTATACTCTACTACTACTACACTTATTACTACTACTACTGTCACTACTTTACATACCTACTACTACTCACTACATACTACTACATTACTCTACTACTACTACTCATACTATTACTACTACTACTACTACTGACTACTACTTACTACTACTTACTATCTACACTTTCAGATGTGGATGATGGAATTAATTGTCTACTCTTTCCGTTAGCGTAGGAGGGAGCGTAGGAGGGACGTGGAGGCGTAGGAGGAGCGTAGGAGGGAGCGTAGGAGGGAGCGTGGAGGAGCGTAGGAGGGCGTAGGAAGGATGGATGGCTTTAATTTGCGTACTAGGGCCAGATTAGTCGTACTTGTCTTATATCCGTGTTTATTTAGTGTGGTCTTGATATTGTCTATCAATCTTTTTCTTGGTCTTCCTTCGCTCTGGTAACTGATCTCTTTTATTGTATGCTGTTAGTGGTGGTTGGTTGTATTCTATTCACATTAAATGTCCAAACCACTGCATTTGTTGTCTTTCAATGTGTTCGGTTCATGAAGTTATGCCCACTCTGTTTCTGTTGTCCTCGTTTCGTAGGCTGTCTTTACTACTACTAAAAGTTAATTTCATATCCTTTACAGGACTTAGCGAATCAACCTAAGCTTTGTAACGCTGTTTGTGATTTGTCTAGGCATTATTACGTTCAGTAGTTTGCCATTTCTTTCTGAACGGATGGTGCCATCGTCCTTTGTCAAAATCCAGCGAAACAATTTGTAACCAAACTGTCTGCAGCGTCATTCCAACTCAGAACGTCGAGGTTAATAGACCGAGTCACTAACCCCTAGACCACAGACGCCACCACTACTAACTATAGTTAAATATTATGTAGGATCATTGTAACATTTGCTAAAGATTTCAACAGTTTCTCACTAACGAATCACGTTTCACAACCTGGCTATTGCTACTATAACACACTTTACAGTCAAACACATACTTACCTGTGATGCTACTACTGCAATTACTTATAACATTCCAAAAACAAAATAGTGGTATAGTAATGTGTACACACTGAAACACCCTAATAATCAGAGTTCAAACCTACTTCTGTGTTCAATATAACACGCGCCCACAGTTCTCTACAGACGCCAAGCTACTTATTGCAAATTTCCAACGCTTATCTTCAAGTGGTAATGAGACGCCAGCGTACTACGTTTCCTACGCTGACCAAAAACGTTAGTACTATTCGTTGCTGGAAGTTGCATTGACAGAACAGAAGTAAGTTGTATGCGTTGTTTAGTCACATTTCAATCAGAGCCAGTACCAAACAGCAAAGTGCTAAACACAAAAGCTGCGGATTAATTATTAACTATAAATATATCAATAGATTGACCACCCACGCGACCGGACGTGCGCAGATGCATCCTTTCAAACAATTACACTCTATGTAATACGATAGAAATGCTACGTCAACGACGCAAATCTTTGTCCTCAAATTCCCGTCTATTAGACGCTTTTCTCAATGAAGTCTTTGTTAATTCATATTTGTTCCTGAACATGTCTTGGAAATATGTTTTCCAAAACTAAAGTTCAGAAAGCAATGACAAATCGTATAAGTGGTACCTATAAAATCAGAGATTCATTTACTGCGGTTAATGGCTACGCCCTGTAAAGGATATATCACGATTTTAATTTTCAAATCTAAAATGCAAATTGTTAGTGTTCTGTGTACATTTTCTGTCGATACTTTCTTGGTATAACCACATAAGAAGATTAGCAACAGACAGTACTCATCAAAGAGCAATGCTACTCCGATACACTAAATATACATAGCAGCTGAAAAGCAGAATTCAAATATCTCGGAGTATGTTCACAGCAGATGAGATGGACAGAAATCGAGACTAGATGTGACAAATGCAGTGACATACCAACTGACCACTATTAAACATCCAAGCATTACATCAGTCAAGAAACTGATAACTGCTATATTCCAACTCTCTGCTATCAGTGCCAAACATGCTGCTGAAACAAGAAAGATTACAACATGTGAAATGAGATGTCTAGTAGCTGTCAACGTTCAGACTGAGTAGAGACACGAGAATATCAGAAGCATGTTGTCTATACCATGCTATCAGTACATCGAAGCAAGATTCAAGTGGTTGGCCATTTAATGAAATGGAACACATTTACTACCATCGTGCTATATAATCGACACTCAGGGCGCAGAGCACAGGCAGGCCAACAAGATGGATAGATAAGTCTGGTCCCTGCGAAAGCATGGATGTAACTCACACACACTGGCACAAGATAGAAACTTCACAACCTAACTGGAATGTGGTTAGATAAGATAGATAGATGAAAAAAACGTTCTTGTGCTTCTAGTCTGGAGTGTATGTATCACACAAATGTACTTAGTAGCCGTCCTTCTAGACTGGAGTGTATGTGTCCACACAATGTACTTAGTAGCTGTCCTTCTAGCACTGGAGTGTATGTTCACACAAATGTGCTTAGTAGCTGTCCTTCTAGCTGGAGTGTATGTGTCACACAAATGTACTTAGTAGCTGTCCTTCTAGCCTGGAGTGTATGTGTCACACACAAGTACTTAGTAGCTGTCCTTCTAGCTTGGAGTGTATGTGTCACACAAGTATATAGTAGCTGTCCTTCTAGCCTGGAGTGTATGTATCACACAAATGTGCTTAGTAGCTGTCCTTCTAGCCTGGAGTGTATGTGTCACACAAAGTACTTAGTAGCTGTCCTTCTAGCCTGGAGTGTATGTTCACACAAGTCTTAGTAGCGTCCTTCTAGCCTGGAGTGCATGTATCACACAAAGTACTTAGTAGCTGTCCTTCTAGCCTGGAGTGTATGTTCACTACAAATGTACTTAGTAGCCGTCCTTCTGCCTGGAGTGTATGTATCACCAAATGTACTTAGTAGCTGTCCTTCTAGCCTGGAGTGTATGTGTCACACAAATGTACTTAGTAGCTGTCCTTCTAGCCTGGAGTGTATGTGTCACACACAAGTACTTAGTAGCTGTCCTTCTAGCCTGGAGTGTATGTGTCACACAAGTACTAGTAGCCGTCATTCTAGCCTGGAGTGCATGTGATCACACACAAGTACTTAGTAGTGTCCTTCTAGCCTGGAGTGCATGTATCACACACAAGTACTTAGTAGCTGTCCTTCTAGACTGGAGTGTATGTGTCACACACAATGTGCTTAGTAGCTGTCCTTCTAGCCTGGAGTGTATGTATCACACACAATGTACTTAGTAGCGTCCTTCTAGCCTGGAGTGTATGTGTCACACAAGTACTTAGTAGCTGTCCTTCTAGCCTGGAGTGTATGTATCACACAAATGTACTTAGTAGCTGTCCTTCTAGCTTGGAGTGTATGTGTCACACACAAGTACTTAGTAGCTGTCCTTCTAGCTTGGAGTGTATGTGTCACACAAATGTACTTAGTAGTTGTCCTTCTAGCCTGGAGTGTATGTATCACACAAATGTACTTAGTAGCTGTCCTTCTAGCCTGGAGTGTATGTGTCACACAAATGACTTAGTGCTGTCCTTCTAGACTGGAGTGTATGTGTCAGACACAAGTACTTAGTAGCTGTCCTTCTAGCCTGGAGTGTATGTATCACACAATGTACTTAGTAGCGTCCTTCTAGCTGGAGTGTATGTATCACACAAAGTACTTAGTAGCTGTCCTTCTAGCCTGGAGTGTATGTGTCACACACAAGTACTTAGTAGCTGTCCTTCTAGCTGGAGTGTATGTTCACACAAGTACTTAGTAGCTGTCCTTCTAGCCTGGAGTGTATGTGTCACACAAAGTCTTAGTAGCTGTCCTTCTAGCTGGAGTGTATGTGTCACACAAGTACTTAGTAGCTGTCCTTCTAGCCTGGAGTGTATGTGTCACACACAAGTACTTAGTAGCTGTCCTTCTAGTCTGGAGTGTATGTGTCACACACAAGTACTTAGTAGCTGTAATTCTAGCCTGGAGTGTATGTATCACACAAATGTACTTAGTAGCTCGTTCTTCTAGCCTGGAGTGTATGTGTCACACAAAGTACTTAGTAGCTGTCCTTCTAGCCTGGAGTGTATGTCTCACACAAATGTACTTAGTAGCTGTCCTTCTAGACTGGAGTGTATGTATCACACAAATGTACTTAGTAGCCGTCCTTCTAGCCTGGAGTGTATGTATCACACAAATGTACTTAGTAGCTGTCCTTCTAGCCTGGAGTGTATGTCTCACACAAATGTACTTAGTAGCTGTCCTTCTAGCCTGGAGTGTATGTATCACACAAATGTACTTAGTAGCGGTCCTTCTAGCCTGGAGTGTATGTATCACACAAATGTACTTAGTAGCTGTCCTTCTAGCCTGGAGTGTATGTGTCACATCAATGTACTTAGTAGCTGTCCTTCTAGCCTGGAGTGTATGTATCACACAAATGTACTTAGTAGCTGTCCTTCTAGCCTGGAGTGTATGTTCACACAAGTCTTAGTAGCTGTCCTTCTAGCTGGAGTGTATGTGTCCACACAAGTACTTAGTAGCTGTCCTTCTAGCTTGCAGTGTATGTGTCACACAAATGTACTTAGTAGCTGTCCTTCTAGCTTGTAGTGTATGTGTCACACAAATGTAGCTAGTAGCTGTCCTTCTAGTCTGGAGTATATGTGTCACACAAATGTACTTAGTAGCTGTCCTTCTAGCCTGGAGTGTATGTGTCACACAAAGTAGCTGTCCTTCTAGCCTGGAGTGTATGTGTCACACAAAGTACTTAGTAGTTGTTCTTCTAGTCTGGAGTGTATGTGTCACACAAAGTACTTATAGCTGTCCTTCTAGCCTGGAGTGTATGTGTCACACAAGTACTTAGTAGCTGTCCTTCTAGCCTGGAGTGTATGTATCACACACAAATGTCTAGTAGCTGTCCTTCTAGCCTGGAGTGTATGTATCACACAATGTACTTAGTAGCTGTCCTTCTAGCTGGAGTGTATGTATCACACACAAGTCTTAGTAGCTGTCCTTCTAGCCTGGAGTGTATGTGTCACACACAAAGTGCTTAGTAGCTGTCCTTCTAGCCTGGAGTGTATGTGTCACACACAAGTACTTAGTAGCTGTCCTTCTAGCCTGGAGTGTATGTATCACAATGTACTTAGTAGCTGTCCTTCTAGCTGGATGTATGTGTCACACAAGTACTTAGTAGCTGTCCTTCTAGCCTGGAGTGTATGTATCACACAAGTACTTAGTAGCTGTCCTTCTAGCCTGGAGTGTATGTGTCACACACAAGTCCTTAGTAGCTGTCCTTCTAGCCTGGAGTGTATGTGTCACACACAAGTACTTAGTAGCTGTCCTTCTAGCTTGGAGTGTATGTGTCACACACAAGTACTTAGTAGCTGTCCTTCTAGCATGGAGTGTATGTGTCACACACAAGTACTTAGTAGCTGTCCTTCTAGCCTGGAGTGTATGTGTCACACAAGTACTTAGTAGCTGTCCTTCTAGCCTGGAGTGTATGTATCACACACAAGTACTTAGTAGCTGTCCTTCTAGCCTGGAGTGTATGTATCACACAAATGTACTTAGTAGCTGTCCTTCTAGCCTGGAGTGTATGTGTCACACACAAGTACTTAGTAGCTGTCCTTCTAGCCTGGAGTGTATGTGTCACACAAATGTACTTAGTAGCTGTCCTTCTAGCCTGGAGTGTATGTGTCACACAATGTACTTAGTAGCTGTCCTTCTAGCCTGGAGTGTATGTATCACACAAATGTACTTAGTAGCCGTCCTTCTAGCCTGGAGTGTATGTGTCACACACAAGTACTTAGTAGCTGTCCTTCTAGCCTGGAGTGTATGTTTCACACACAAGTACTTAGTAGCTGTCCTTCTAGCCTGGAGTGAATGTATCACACACAAGTACTTAGTAGCTGTCCTTCTAGACTGGAGTGTATGTGTCACACACAAGTACTTAGTAGCTGTCCTTCTCGCCTGGAGTGTATGTATCACACAAATGTCTAGTAGCTGTCCTTCTAGCCTGGAGTGTGTGTCACACAAAGTACTTAGTAGCTGTCCTTCTAGCCTGGAGTGTATGTGTCACACACAATGTACTTAGTAGCCGTCCTTCTAGCCTGGAGTGTATGTGTCACACAAGTCTTAGTAGCGTCCTTCTAGCCTGGAGTGCATGTATCACACACAAGTACTTAGTAGCTGTCCTTCTAGCCTGGAGTGCATGTATCACACACAAGTACTTAGTAGCTGTCCTTCTAGCCTGGAGTATGTTGTCACACAAGTACTTAGTAGCTGTCCTTCTAGCCTGGAGTGTATGTGTCACACACAAGTACTTAGTAGCCGTCCTTCTAGCCTGGAGTGTATGTGTCACACAAGTACTTAGTAGCTGTCCTTCTAGCCTGGAGTGTATGTATCACACAAATGTACTTAGTAGCCGTCCTTCTAGCCTGGAGTGTATGTATCACACACAATGTACTAGTAGCTGTCCTTCTAGCCTGGAGTGTATGTTCACACAAATGTACTTAGTAGTGTCCTTCTAGCCTGGAGTGTATGTATCACACAAATGTATAGTAGCTGTCCTTCTAGCCTGGAGTGTATGTCATCACACAAGTACTTAGTTGCTGTCCTTCTAGCCTGGAGTGTATGTGTCACACACAAGTACTTAGTAGCTGTCCTTCTAGCCTGGAGTGTATGTATCACACAATGTACTTAGTAGCTGTCCTTCTAGCCTGGAGTGTATGTATCACACACAAGTACTTAGTAGCTGTCCTTCTAGCCTGGAGTGTATGTTCACACAAAGTACTTAGTAGCTGTCCTTCTAGCCTGGGTGTATGTTCACACACAAGTACTAGTAGCTGTCCTTCTAGCCTGGAGTGTATGTATCACACACAGTACTTAGTAGCTGTCCTTCTAGCCTGGAGTGTATGTGTCACACAAAGTACTTAGTAGCTGTCCTTCTAGCCTGGAGTGTATGTGTCACACAAAGTACTTAGTAGCTGTCCTTCTAGCCTGGAGTGTATGTGACACACACAAGTACTTAGTAGCTGTCCTTCTAGCCTGGAGTGTATGTTTCACACACAAGTACTTAGTAGCTGTAATTCTAGCCTGGAGTGTATGTATCACACAAATGTACTTAGTAGCCGTTCTTCTAGCCTGGAGTGTATGTATCACACACAATGCTTAGTAGCTGTCCTTCTAGCCTGGAGTGTATGTGTCACACAAAACTTATGTTGACCCTTCTAACTGAGTTATGTATCACATAAGATATACGTTATATGCCATCCTTCTAACTCTGCAAACTGCTGTATGTCCACACAAGTTGTAGCTGTCCTTCTGGCCTGGAGGTGACATGTGTCAAACTACAAGTACTTATAGCTGTCCTTCTAGCCGGAGGGTGTGTATCAACTCAAATGTAGTACAGCCAGCCTTCTGCCTGAGGTATGTGTCACACAAGTGTCATGAAGCTGTCCTTCTAGCCTGGAGGTTGTGTACATACAAGTAGCTTAGTAACTGTCCTTCTGAGCTGGAGTTATGTATCACACCAAGTGCTTAGTAGCTGTCCTTCCTGCCTGGGTGTAAGTATCACACACAATATTAGTATCGCTGTCCTTCTAGCCTGGAGTGTATGTGTCACTACAAAGTGTCTTTATAGTGTCCTTCTAGCATTCAGTGTTGATCACCTATTCATTTATTCTAAGTCCTTCTGCTTAGTAGTGCATGTATCCCAAATGCTCTTAGTAGCTGTCCTTTTCTAGTCTAGATATATCGATGTCCTAACCATAGTATAGTACTTCCTTCTGAGCCTGGGTGTATGATTCAAGATAGGAGCTGTACCTTCTGCCTGGAAGTATTGTCAACAAGTATAGTAGTTGATTCCTTGCTAGTCTGGAAAAGAGTGTCACACACAAGTACTTAGTGCTGTCCTTCTGAGCACTGGAGTGTATGTGTCATAAAGTCTAATAGCTGTCCTTCTAGCCTGAGGAGGTGTATTGTCACATTACAAGTACTAATGCTGTCCTTCGGTAGCCTGGAAATGTTGTATCGCACAGATGTACTTAGTGAGCTTTGTCCTTCTAGACTGGATTTTATTTTCACCAAAGTCAACAGTAGCTGTACCTTCTCAGCCTGGAGTAATGTCACACTACAAGTGCTCTAGAGCTGTCCTTCCTGAGCCTGAGGGTGTTCAACTGCAAGATTGTATTTTGCTTAACATTCACACTTAGGAGTGTATTTTATCCAGAATGTACTTAGTAGCTGTCCTTCTAGCCTGGACGTAATTCGTTGTGCACACACAGTAAATTAGTGCTGTCTCTTCTGCCTGGAGTGAATGATCACACACAAGGTAGTACCGTAGTCCAGTCCTACAGACCTGGAGGTATGTGTCACACACAAGTACAGTAGCTGTCCTTCTGAGCCTGGAGTGTAGTGTCACACAAAGTGTAACTGTCCTTCTAAAGCCTGATTGTTGTGTCACACTAAAGTATTGGTAGACTGTCAATTCTAGCATGGAGGTATGTGTCACACAAGTTTACTTAGTAGCTGTCCTTGTCAAGCCTGGATGTATTGCATACACAAGTACTAGTAGCTGTCCTCAGTACCTGGAGTGTATGTCAACAATACATTAGTAGCGTACTTCTGCCTGGAGTGATGCGTCACACCAAGTTGACAGTTGTGCTGTCCATTCTTGCCTGGTGATATGTATCACACTTTCAGTAGCTGTCCTTCTATACTTCAGTGTTGTATCACCAGAGTTCTAGTAGCTGTCTTCTAGCTAGTGTTGTTACCATGAGCTTGCCTTAGTAGTGTCCTTCTGGCCTGGAGTGATGTGTCTGCAAGTGCTTGTACTGTCCTTACACTGGGTGATGTACACACAATTTAATATGTAGTTGTCCTTCTGCTGGGTGTATGTTGTCCAGAATGATACTTGTATATGCTCTCCTTTAGCCTGGCAGTGTATTGTACTACTAATGATTGTAATCATCCTTCTGCCTGGAGTGTAGTAATGCACCAAGTGCTTATCTGCCTCCTTGACTAGCCTGTAGTTATGTGTCACACTAACAAGTTAGTAGCTGTCCTTTGCCTGGGTGTAGTCATTTTGTTTAACGTGACTCAGAGATTACTGTTATAGCTGTACTGCTCTACCTGATGTGTATAGTCATACAAATGTACTTAAAGTACAACGTCCTTCGCCTGAGTGGCATTTGCATCACGACCAAGTAAAACTGTAAGCTTCCTTCTAGCTCTTGATGTATGGCACAGCATCATTAATAGTCCTGTCGCATTATAGGCCTGAATGTATGATTGCCACTGAAATTGTCTTAGTAGTGTCCTTCTTGTATGTTGGTGCCTATAACACAAGTGCTTAGGAGCTAGATACTTCTAGCCTGAGGATGACACACAATCTGTTGCTGTCTTCTACATCGCAGTGTATGTGTAAACTAGAATGACTAATGCTATCCAGTTCATTAGTTAAAGTAAAGAAGTTAATTGCTAAGATCATGATAATGTAGCTAGTAGCTGTCCTTATGTCTGGAGTGTAATGTTACATAAATGTTACAGTTATGTCCGTTAATGCTGAGTTATGTTACAAGAAATGTAGTTAAATTAGCTGATTTCAGCTGGATGTATGTGTCAATCAAATTAATTAGTAGTTGATTTCTCTAGTCTGGATGTATGTTATTAACATGCTTAGTATCTTTTAGCGAGTTATGTGTCACATAATACTAGTACTTTTCCTTCTAGCCTGGAGTGTTGTGTCCACCAGAAGATCTAGTAGCTGTCCTTCTAGCCTGGATCGTATGTTGTCACACACGTAAGTACTGATATGTGTCCTTCCTAGCATGGAGTGTATGATGTCACACACAGTATGGAGCTGTCCTTCGCCTGGAGTGTAGTGTCCACACAAGGTAGTGCTGTCTTCTAAGCTTGAGTTGTAATGTGTCACAACAAAGTGTCTTCATAGCTGTCCTTCTAGGCCTGGAGTGTATGTGTCACACCAAGTGCTTGAGGTAGCTGTCCTTCTAGACCTGAGTGTATGTATCACACAATGTACTGAGCTGTCCTTCTATACTGGAGTGTATGTATCACACACAAGTACTTAGTAGCTGTCCTTCTAGCCTGGAGTGTATGTGTATCACACAAGCACTAGTAGCTGTCCTTCTAGCCTGGAGTGTTTGTGTCACACACAAGTACTTAGTAGCTGTCCTTCTAGCCTGGAGTGTATGTATCACACACAAGTACTTAGTAGCTGTCCTTCTAGCCTGGAGTGTATGTGTCACACAGTGCTAGTAGCTGTCCTTCTGGCCTGAGTGTGTGTCACACACAGTACTTAGTAGCTGTCCTTCTGGCCTGGGTGTATGTGTCAACACAAGTACTTAGTAGCTGTCCTTCTAGCCTGGAGTGTATGTATCACACACAAGTACTTAGTAGCTGTAATTCTAGCCTGGAGTGTATGTATCACACACAAGTACTTAGTAGCTGTCCTTCTGCCTAAGGTGTGTGTCACACTAAGTACTTAGTAGCTGTCATATGAGCCTGGGTGTATGTGTCCACAAATGTGCTTAGTAGTTGTCCTTCTGGCCTGGAGTGTATGTATCACACAAATGTGCTTAGTAGCTGTCCTTCTAGCCTGGAGTGTATGTGTCACACAAGTACTTAGTAGCCGTCCTTCTAGCCTGGAGTGCATGTATCACACACAAGTACTTAGTAGCTGTCCTTCTAGCCTGGAGTGTATGTCTCACACACAAGTACTTAGTAGCCGTCCTTCTCGCCTGGAGTGTATGTATCACACAAATGTACTTAGTAGCTGTCCTTCTAGCCTGGAGTGTATGTGTCACACACAAGTACTTAGTAGCTGTCCTTCAGCCTGGAGTGTATGTGTCACACACAAGTACTTAGTAGCGGTCCTTCTAGCCTGGAGTGTATGTGTCACTAAAGTACTTAGTGCCGTCCTTCAGCCTGGAGTGCATGTATCACACAGAAGTACTTAGTAGCTGTCCTTCTAGCCTGGAGTGTATGTATCACACACAAGTACTTAGTAGCTGTCCTTCTAGCCTGGAGTGTATGTGTCACACAAAGTGCTTAGTAGCTGTCCTTCCTAGCCTGGTGATGTGTCACAAGTACTTAGTAAGCCGTCCTTCTAGCCTGGAGTGTATGTATCACACAAGTCTTAGTAGCTGTCCTTCTGCCTGGAGTGTATGTATCACACAAATGTGCTTAGTAGCCGTCCTTCTAGCCTGGAGTGTATGTGTGCACACACAAGTACTTAGTAGCTGTCCTTCTAGCCTGGGTGTATGTGTCACACAAATGTACTTAGTAGTTGTCCTTCTAGCCTGGAGTGTATGTATCACACAATGTGCTTGTGCGTCCTTCTAGCCTGGAGTGTATTGTCACACACAGTACTTAGTTGCTGTCCTTCTAGCCTGGAGTGTATGTGTCAGACACAAGTACTTAGTAGCTGTCCTTCTAGCCTGGAGTGTATGTATCACACAATGTACTTAGTAGCCGTCCTTCTAGACTGGAGTGTATGTATCACACACAAGTACTTAGTAGCTGTCCTTCTAGCCTGGAGTGTATGTGTCACACAAGATTAGTAGCTGTCCTTCTAGCCTGGAGTGTATTGTCACACACAAGTGCTTAGTAGCTGTCCTTCTAGGCCTGGAGTGTATGTATCACACACGAGTACTTAGTAGCTGTCCTTCTAGCCTGGAGTGTATGTGTCACACACAGTCTAGTAGCTGTCCTTCTAGCCTGGAGTGTATGTGTCACACAAGTACTTAGTAGCTGTCCTTCTAGCCTGGAGTGTATGTGTCACACACAAGATCTTAGTAGCTGTCCTTCTAGCCTGGAGTGTATGTCACACACAAGTGCTTAGTAGCTGTAATTCTAGCCTGGAGTGTATGTATCACACAAATGTACTTAGTAGCCGTTCTTCTAGCCTGGAGTGTATGTGTCACACAAGTGCTTAGTAGCTGTCCTTCTAGCCTGGAGTGTATGTGTCACACAAATGTCTTACGTAGTTGCCTTCTAGACTGGAGTGTATGTATCACACAAATGTCTTAGTAGCCGTCCTTCTGGCCTGGAGTGTATGTGTCACACACAGAGTACTTAGTAGCTGTCCTTCTAGCCTGGAGTGTATGTGTCACACACAAGTACTTAGTAGCTGTCCTTCTAGCCTGGAGTGTATGTATCACACAAATGTACTTAATAGCCGTCCTTCTAGCCTGGAGTGTATGTGTCACACACAAGTACTTAGTAGCTGTCCTTCTAGCCTGGAGTGTATGTGTCACATACAAGTACTTAGTAGCTGTCCTTCTAGCCTGAGTGTATATCACACAAATGTACTTAGTAGCTGTCCTTCTAGCCTGGAGTGTATGTATCACACACAAGTACTTAGTAGCTGTCCTTCTAGCCTGGAGTGTATGTGTCACACAAAGTGCTAGTAGCTGTCCTTCTGGCTTGCAGTGTATGTGTCACACAATGTACTTAGTAGCTGTCCTTCTAGCTTGTAGTGTATGTGTCACACAAATGTACTTAGTAGCTGTCCTTCTAGTCTGGAGTATGTGTGTCCACAAATGTAGTAGCTGTCCTTCTAGCCTGGAGTGTATGTGTCACACAAGTAGCTGTCCTTCTGCCTGGGTGTATGTGTCACAAAGTACTTAGTAGTTGTTCTTCTAGTCTGGAGTGTATGTGTCACACACAAGTACTTAGTAGCTGTCCTTCTCGCCTGGAGTGTATGTGTCACACACAAGTACTTAGTAGCTGTCCTTCTAGCCTGGAGTGTATGTGTCACACACAAGTACTTAGTAGCTGTCCTTCTAGCCTGGAGTGTATGTGTCACACAATGTACTTAGTAGCTGTCCTTCTAGACTGGAGTGTATGTATCACACACAAGTACTTAGTAGCTGTCCTTCTAGCCTGGAGTGTATGTGTCACACACAAGTACTTAGTAGCTGTCCTTCTAGCCTGGAGTGTATGTGTCACACAAGTACTTAGTAGCTGTCCTTCTAGCCTGGAGTGTATGTATCACACAATGTACTTAGTAGCTGTCCTTCTAGCCTGGATAGTATGTGTCACACACAAGTACTTAGTAGCTGTCCTTCTAGCCTGGAGTGTGCATGTATCACACACAGTACTTAGTAGCTGTCCTTCTAGCCTGGGTGTATGTGTCACACACAAGTACTTAGTAGCTGTCCTTCTAGCCTGGAGTGTATGTGTCACACACAAGTACTTAGTAGCTGTCCTTCTAGCCTGGAGTGTATGTATCACACACAAGTACTTAGTAGTTGTTCTTCTAGTCTGGATTGTATGTTACACACAAGTAGCTTAGTAGCTGTCCTTCTAGCCTGGAGTGTATGTGTCACACAAGTACTTAGTAGCTGTCCTTCTAGCCTGGAGTGTATGTATCACACACAAGTACTTAGTAGCTGTCCTTCTAGCATGGGTGTATGTGTACCTAAATACTAGTAGCTGTCCTTCTGGCCTGGAGTGTATGTGTCACACACAAGTACTTAGTAGCTGTCCTTCTAGCCTGGAGTGTATGTGTCACACACAAGTACTTAGTAGCTGTCCTTCTAGCCTGAGTGTATGTGTCACACACAAGTCTTAGTAGCTGTCCTTCTGGCCTGGAGTGTATGTATCACACATGTACTTAGTAGCTGTCCTTCTATCTGGAGTGTATGTATCACACACAAGTACTAGTAGCTGTCCTTCTGGCCTGGAGTGTATGTGTCACACACAAGCACTTAGTAGCTGTCCTTCTAGCCTGGAGTGTTTGTGTCACACACAAGTACTTAGTAGCTGTCCTTCTAGCCTGGAGTGTATGTATCACACACAAGTACTTAGTAGCTGTCCTTCTAGCCTGGAGTGTATGTGTCACACACAAGTCCTTAGTAGCTGTCCTTCTAGCCTGGAGTGTATGTGTCACACACAAGTACTTAGTAGCTGTCCTTCTAGCCTGGAGTGTATGTGTCACACACAAGTACTTAGTAGCCGTCCTTCTAGCCTGGAGTGTATGTGTCACACACAAGTACTTAGTAGCTGTCCTTCTAGCCTGGAGTGTATGTGTCACACAAGTACTTAGTAGCTGTCCTTCTAGCCTGGAGTGTATGTATCACAAATGTACTTAATAGCCGTCCTTCTAGCCTGGAGTGTATGTGTCACACACAAGTACTTAGTAGCTGTCCTTCTAGCCTGGAGTGTATGTGTCACATACAAGTACTTAGTAGCTGTCCTTCTAGCCTGGAGTGTATGTATCACACAAATGTACTTAGTAGCTGTCCTTCTAGCCTGGAGTGTATGTATACACACAAGACTTAGTAGCTGTCCTTCTAGCCTGGAGTGTATGTGTCACACACAAGTACGTAGTAGCTGTCCTTCTAGCTTGCAGTGTATGTGTCACACAAATGTACTTAGTAGCTGTCCTTCTAGCTTGTAGTGTATGTGTCACACAAATGTCTTAGCTAGCTGTCCTTCTAGTCTGGAGTGTATGTGTCACACAAATGTGCTAGTAGCTGTCCTTCTGCCTGGAGTGTATGTGTCACACAAATGTACTTAGTAGCTGTCCTTCTAGCCTGGAGTGTATGTGTCACACAAAGTACTTAGTAGTTGTTCTTCTAGTCTGGAGTGTATGTGTCACACACAAGTACTTAGTAGCTGTCCTTCTAGCCTGGAGTGTATGTGTCACACACAAATGTACTTAGTAGCTGTCCTTCTAGCCTGGAGTGTATGTGTCACACACAAGTACTTAGTAGCTGTCCTTCTCGCCTGGAGTGTATGTGTCACACACAGAAGTACTTAAAGTAGCTGTCCTTCTAGCATGGAGTGTATGTGTCACACACAAGTACTTAGTAGCTGTCCTTCTAGCCTGGAGTGTATGTGTCACACACAAGTACTTAGTAGCTGTCCTTCTAGCCTGGAGTGTATGTGTCACACACAAGTCCTTAGTAGCTGTCCTTCTAGCCTGGAGTGTATGTGTCACACACAAGTACTTAGTAGCTGTCCTTCTAGCCTCGGAGTGTATGTATCACACAATGTACTTAGTAGCTGTCCTTCTATACTGGAGTGTATGTATCACACAAGTCTAGTAGCTGTCCTTCTAGCCTGGGTGTATGTGTCACACAAAGCACTTAGTAGCTGTCCTTCTGGCCTGGAGTGTTTGTGTCACACACAAGTGCTTAGTAGCTGTCCTTCTAGCCTGGGTGTATGTATCACACACAGTGCTTGTAGCTGTCCTTCTAGCCTGGAGTGTATGTGTCACACAAGTGCTAGTAGCTGTCCTTCTAGCCTGGAGTGTATGTGTCACACACAAGTACTTAGTAGCTGTCCTTCTAGCCTGGAGTGTATGTGTCACACACAAGTACTTAGTAGCTGTCCTTCTAGCCTGGAGTGTATGTATCACACACAAGTACTTAGTAGCTGTAATTCTAGCCTGGAGTGTATGTATCACACACAAGTGCTAGTAGCTGTCCTTCTAGCCTGAGTGTATGTGTCACACACAAGTACTTAGTAGCTGTCCTTATAGCCTGGAGTGTATGTGTCACCAAATGTATTAGTAGTTGTCCTTCTGCCTGGAGTGTATGTATCACACAAATGTACTTAGTAGCTGTCCTTCTAGCCTGGAGTGTATGTGTCACACAAGTGCTAGTAGCTGTCCTTCTAGCCTGGAGTGTATGTATCACACAAATGTGCTTAGTAGTCGTCCTTCTAGCCTGGAGTGTATGTGTCACACACAAGTACTTAGTAGCTGTCCTTCTAGCCTGGAGTGTATGTGTCACACACAGTACTAGTAGCTGTCCTTCTAGCCTGGAGTATATGTGTCACACACAAGTACTTAGAAGCTGTCCTTCTAGCTTGCAGTGTATGTGTCACACAAATGTACTTAGTAGCTGTCCTTCTAGCTTGTAGTGTATGTGTCACACAAATGTACTTAGTAGTTGTCCTTCTAGTCTGGAGTGTATGTGTCACACAAATGTACTTAGTAGCTGTCCTTCTAGCCTGGAGTGTATGTGTCACACAAATGTACTTAGTAGTTGTCCTTCTAGCCTGGAGTGTATGTATCACAAATGTCTTAGTAGCCGTCCTATGCCTGGAGTGTATGTGTCACACACAAGTACTTAGTAGCTGTCCTTCTAGCCTGGAGTGTATGTGTCACACAAATGTACTTAGTAGTTGTCCTTCTAGCCTGGAGTGTATGTATCACACAAATGTACTTAGTAGCCGTCCTTCTAGCCTGGAGTGTATGTGTCACACAAATGTACTTAGTAGTTGTCCTTCTAGCCTGGAGTGTATGTATCACACAAATGTCCTTAGTAGCCGTCCTTCTGCCTGGAGTGTATGTGTCACACACAAGTACTTAGTAGCTGTCCTTCTAGCCTGGAGTGTATGTATCACACAAATGTGTAGTAGCCGTCCTTCTGCCTGGAGTGTATGTGTCACACACAAGTACTTAGTAGCTGTCCTTCTAGCCTGGGTGTATGTGTCACACACAAGTACTTAGTAGCTGTCCTTCTAGCCTGGAGTATATGTGTCACACACAAGTACTTAGTAGCTGTCCTTCTAGCTTGCAGTGTATGTGTCACACAAATGTACTTAGTAGCTGTCCTTCTAGCTTGTAGTGTATGTGTCACACAAATGTGTGAGTAGCTGTCCTTCTAGTCTGAGTGTATGTCACACAAATGTCTTGTAGCTGTCCTTCTAGACTGGAGTGTATGTGTCACACAAATGTAGCTTATGTGTCCTTCTAGCCTGGAGTGTATGTGTCACACAAATGTCATAGTAGCCGTCCTTCTAGCCTGGAGTGTATGTGTCACACAAAGTACTTAGTAGTTGTTCTTCTAGTCTGGAGTGTATGTGTCACACAAGTACTTAGTAGCTGTCCTTCTAGCCTGGAGTGTATGTGTCACACACAGTGCTTAGTAGTGTCCTTCTAGCCTGGAGTGTATGTGTCACACACGAAGTAGCTTAGTAGCTGTCCTTCTAGCCTGGAGTGTATGTGTCACACACAAGTACTTAGTAGCTGTCCTTCTAGCCTGGAGTGTATGTGTCACACAAGTACTTAGTAGCTGTCCTTCTAGCCTGGAGTGTATGTATCACACAATGTACTTAGTAGCTGTCCTTCTAGCCTGGAGTGTATGTATCACACAATGTACTTAGTAGCCGTCCTTCTAGACTGGAGTGTATGTATCACACACAAGTACTTAGTAGCTGTCCTTCTAGCCTGGAGTGTATGTATCACACACAAGTACTTAGTCGCTGTCCTTCTAGTCTGGAGTGTATGTGTCACACAAATGTACTTAGTAGCTGTCCTTCTAGCCTGGAGTGTATGTGTCACACAAATGTACTTAGTAGCTGTCCTTCTAGCCTGGAGTGTATGTGTCACACAAATGTACTTAGTAGCCGTCCTTCTAGCCTGGAGTGTATGTGTCACACAAAGTACTTAGTAATTGTTCTTCTAGTCTGGAGTGTATGTGTCACACACAAGTACTTAGTAGCTGTCCTTATAGCCTGGAGTGTATGTGTCACACAAATGTACTTAGTAGTTGTCCTTCTAGCCTGGAGTGTATGTATCACACAAATGTCCTTAGTAGCCGTCCTTATAGCCTGGAGTGTATGTGTCACACACAAGTACTTAGTAGCTGTCCTTCTAGCCTGGAGTGTATGTGTCACACAAATGTACTTAGTAGTTGTCCTTCTAGCCTGGAGTGTATGTATCACACACAAGTACTTAGTAGCTGTCCTTCTACCTGGGTGTATGTGTCCACACAGAAGTACTTAGTAGCTGTCCTTCTGGCCTGGAGTGTGTGTCACACACAAGTGCTTAGTAGCTGTCCTTCTGGCCTGGAGTGTATGTGTCACACACAAGTACTTAGTAGCTGTCCTTCTAGCCTGAGTGTATGTATCACACAAGTACTTAGTAGCTGTAATTCTAGCCTGGGTGTATGTATCACACACAGTACTTAGTAGCTGTCCTTCTAGCCTGGAGTGTATGTGTCCACACAAGTACTTAGTAGCTGTCCATATAGCCTGGTGTATGTGTCACACAAATGTACTTAGTAGTTGTCCTTCTAGCCTGGAGTGTATGTATCACACAAATGTACTTAGTAGCTGTCCTTCTGGCCTGGGTGTATGTGTCACACACAAGCTGTAGTAGCTGTCCTTCTGGCCTGGAGTGTATGTATCACACAAATGCTGTAGTAGCCGTCCTTCTAGCCTGGAGTGTATGTGTCACACACAAGTACTTAGTAGCTGTCCTTCTAGCCTGGAGTGTATGTGTACACACAAGTACTTAGTAGCTGTCCTTCTAGCCTGGGTATATGTGTCACACACAAGTACTTAGAAGCTGTCCTTCTAGCTTGCAGTGTATGTGTCACACAAATGTACTTAGTAGCTGTCCTTCTAGCTTGTAGTGTATGTGTCACACAAATGTAGTAGTAGTTGTCCTTCTGAGTCTGGAGTGTATGTGTCACACAAATGTTAGTAGCTGTCCTTCTAGCCTGGAGTGTATGTGTCACACAAATGTACTTAGTAGTTGTCCTTCTAGCCTGGAGTGTATGTATCACACAAATGTACTTAGTAGCGTCCTTATAGCCTGGAGTGTATGTGTCACACAGAGTGTAGTAGCTGTCCTTCTAGCCTGGAGTGTATGTGTCACACAAATGTACTTAGTAGTTGTCCTTCTAGCCTGGAGTGTATGTATCACACAAATGTGCTAGTAGCCGTCCTTCTAGCCTGGGTGTATGTGTCACACAAATGTGCTAGTAGTTGTCCTTCTAGCCTGGAGTGTATGTATCACACAAATGTACTTAGTAGCCGTCCTTCTGGCCTGGGTGTATGTGTCACACACAGTAGCTTAGTAGCTGTCCTTCTAGCCTGGGTGTATGTATCACACAAATGTACTAGTAGCCGTCCTTCTAGCCTGGAGTGTATGTTCACACACAGTACTTAGTAGCTGTCCTTCTAGCCTGGAGTGTTGTATGTCACACACAAGTCTTAGTAGCTGTCCTTCTAGCCTGGAGTATATGTGTCACACACAAGTACTTAGTAGCTGTCCTTCTAGCTTGCAGTGTATGTGTCACACAAATGTACTTAGTAGCTGTCCTTCTAGCTTGTAGTGTATGTGTCACACAAATGTATGTAGTAGCTGTCCTTCTAGTCTGGAGTGTATGTGTCACAAATGTACTAGTAGCTGTCCTTCTAGACTGGAGTGTATGTGTCACACAAATGTACTTAGTAGCTGTCCTTCTAGCCTGGAGTGTATGTGTCACACAAATGTACTTAGTAGCCGTCCTTCTAGCCTGGAGTGTATGTGTCACACAGTACTTATAGTTGTTCTTCTAGTCTGGAGTGTATGTGTCACACACAAGTGCTAGTGCTGTCCTTCTAGCCTGGGTGTAGTGTCACCACTAGTACTTAGTAGCTGTCCTTCTAGCCTGGAGTGTATGTGTCACACACAAGTACGTAGTAGCTGTCCTTCTAGCCTGGAGTGTATGTGTCACACACAAGTACTTAGTAGCTGTCCTTCTAGCCTGGAGTGTATGTGTCACACACAAGTCTTAGTACTGTCCTTCTAGCCTGGAGTGTATGTATCACACAATGTGTAGTAGCTGTCCTTCTAGCCTGGGTGTATGTATCACACAATGTAGCTTAGTAGCCGTCCTTCTAGACTGGAGTGTATGTATCACACAAGTGACTTAGTAGCTGTCCTTCTAGCCTGGAGTGTATGATCACACAAAGTACTTAGTCCTGTCCTTCTAGTCTGGAGTGTATGTGTCACCAAATGTACTTAGTAGCTGTCCTTCTAGCCTGGAGTGTATGTGTCCACACAAATGTAGTAGTAGCTGTCCTTCTGCCTGGGTGTATGTGTCACACAAATGTCTTAGTAGCCGTCCTTCTAGCCTGGAGTGTATGTGTCACTAAAGTTTAGTAATTGTTCTTCTAGTCTGGAGTGTATGTGTCAACACAAGTGCTTAGTAGCTGTCCTTATAGCCTGGAGTGTATGTGTCACACAAATGTACTTAGTAGTTGTCCTTCTAGCCTGGAGTGTATGTATCACACAAATGTCCTTAGTAGCCGTCCTTATAGCCTGGAGTGTATGTGTCACACACTAAGTGCTAGTAGCTGTCCTTCTAGCCTGGAGTGTATGTACTACAAATGTGTAGTAGTTGTCCTTCTGCCTGGGTGTATGTATCACACAAATGTATAGAGCCGTCCTTCTGGCCTGGAGTGTATGTGTCACACAAATGTACTTAGTAGTTGTCCTTCTAGCCTGGAGTGTATGTATCACACAATGTACTTAGTAGCTGTCCTTCTAGCCTGGAGTGTATGTGTCACACACAAGTACTTAGTAGCTGTCCTTCTAGCCTGGAGTGTATGTATCACACAAATGTACTTAGTAGCCGTCCTTCTAGCCTGGGTGTATGTCACACACAAGTACTTAGTAGCTGTCCTTCTAGCCTGGAGTGTATGTATCACACAAATGTAGTAGTAGCGTCCTTCTAGCCTGGAGTGTATGTGTCACACACATGTACTTAGTAGCTGTCCTTCTAGACTGGAGTGTATGTATGCACACAAGTAGCAGTAGCTGTCCTTCTAGCCTAGAGTATATGTGTCACACAAGTGCTTATAGCTGTCCTTCTAGCTTGCAGTGTATGTGTCACACAAATGTACTTAGTAGCTGTCCTTCTAGCTTGTAGTGTATGTGTCACACAAATGTCAGTAGTAGCTGTCCTTCTAGTCTGGAGTGTATGTGTACACAAATGTAGCTTAGTAGCTGTCCTTCTAGACTGGAGTGTATGTGTCACACAAATGTACTTAGTAGCTGTCCTTCTAGCCTGGAGTGTATGTGTCACACAAATGTACTTAGTAGCCGTCCTTCTAGCCTGGAGTGTATGTGTCACACAAAGTACTTAGTAGTTGTTCTTCTAGTCTGGAGTGTATGTGTCACACACAAGTACTTAGTAGCTGTCCTCTAGCCTGGAGTGTATGTGTCACACTCAAGTCTTAGTAGCTGTCCTTCTAGCCTGGAGTGTATGTGTCACACACAAGTTGTAGTAGCTGTCCTTCTGGCCTGGAGTGTATGTGTCACACACAAGTACTTAGTAGCTGTCCTTCTAGCCTGGAGTGTATGTGTCACACACAAGTACTTAGTAGCCGTCCTTCTAGCCTGGAGTGTATGTATCACACAATGTACTTAGTAGCTGTCCTTCTAGCCTGGAGTGTATGTATCACACAATGTACTTAGTAGCCGTCCTTCTAGACTGGAGTGTATGTATCACACACAGAATGCTTAGTAGCTGTCCTTCTAGCCTGGAGTGTATGTATCACACACAAGTACTTAGTCGCTGTCCTTCTAGTCTGGAGTGTATGTGTCACACAAATGTACTTAGTAGCTGTCCTTCTAGCCTGGAGTGTATGTATCACACAATTGTACTTAGTAGCTGTCCTTCTAGCCTGGAGTGTATGTGTCACACACAAGTACTTAGTAGCTGTCCTTCTAGCCTGGAGTGTATGTATCACACAAATGTACTTAGTAGCCGTCCTTCTAGCCTGGGTGTATGTTCTACACACAAGTCTTAGTAGCTGTCCTTCTGGCCTGGAGTGTATGTATCACACAAATGTGTAGTAGCCGTCCTTCTAGCCTGGAGTGTATGTGTCACACACAAGTACTTAGTAGCTGTCCTTCTAGCCTGGAGTGTATGTGTCACACAAGTACTTGAGCTGTCCTTCTAGCCTGGAGTGTATGTGTCACACACAAGTGATAGTAAGCTGTCCTTCTAGCCTGGAGTGTATGTATCACACAATGTACTTAGTAGCCGTCCTTCTAGACTGGAGTGTATGTATCACACACAAGTACTTAGTAGCTGTCCTTCTAGCCTGGAGTGTATGTATCACACAATGTACTTAGTAGCCGTCCTTCTAGACTGGAGTGTATGTATCACACACAAGTACTTAGTAGCTGTCCTTCTAGTCTGGAGTGTATGTGTCACACACAAGTACTTAGTAGCTGTCCTTCTAGCTTGCAGTGTATGTGTCACACAAATGTACTTAGTAGCTGTCCTTCTAGCTTGTAGTGTATGTTCACACAATGTACTTAGTATCTGTCCTTCTAGTCTGGAGTGTATGTGTCACAAAATGTGCTTAGTAGCTGTCCTTCTGGCCTGGAGTGTATTGTCACACACAGTACTTAGTATCTGTCCTTCTAGCCTGGAGTGTTGTATCACATAAATGTACTTAGTAGCCGTCCTTCTAGCCTGGAGTGTATGTGTCACACACAAGTACTTAGTAGCTGTCCTTCTAGCCTGGAGTGTATGTATCACACAAATGTACTTAGTAGCCGTCCTTCTAGCCTGGAGTGTATGTGTCACACACAAGTGCTAGTATCTGTCCTTCTAGCCTGGAGTGTATGTGTCACACAAATGTACTTAGTATCTGTCCTTCTAGCCTGAAGTGTAAGTATCACACAAATGTACTTAGTAGTTGTCCTTCTAGCCTGAAGTGTATGTGTCACACAAAACACATTAACTGTCTACCTTCTCAACAAGTTCATAATCCATTAAGATATATCCTGGTTCATATTCCATCTTCTGACATCCCTGCAACCTGCTTGATTCCAAACATTACAGGTTTGTCTTTCCTTTGGATGAAACAGTAGGGTAGACACGGGGTTTGTGCAAAATGGGCAAGGCTCATTCTCCATATCAGCTGCCCAGGCTAGGCACAAGGAAGACAAAATGTTGTTCTGTGAACTTTGGAGGAAGAGGCACCAGGCCAGACCACTGCTCAGATATAAAGATGTCTGCAAAGCGTCAATGAACAACTTTCCTATTGGTCCCAGCACATGAGAAAAACTAGCTGATGACAGAATTGTGTGGAAAGCGATATTGCGTAAGGACACAGTCTTTTGAGAAGAGACTTATGTATGAGCTGAAAGACAAAGAAAACTCAGAAGTTGTCACAGAAGTTGTCACTTGCCAATTGACCGTCTGTAAAGACGAAAAAGCCATATATATATATATATATATATATATATATATATATATATATATTCGATTTCATTCTAGATGCCATTATTTCGCCTTAAACAGCTGCTCTTTTTTATATTTACTTCTAGATGTCTGGTTCATGCTCTATTTCATTTCATCTTCTTTAAGATCGTTCTGGTTCATAGTCCCTTTTAGATGCCCATTCATCTCTTTTAAGATCAGACATAGTTCATATTTCATTCTAGATGCCAATCCGACTCCTGCATGATCTAACCTAGTTGATAGATACCTTTTCGACGCCTGTTTACTAAATTCAGAATAGGCACGACCTGTGCCCTGTGGTTTGGCGAATATGACCAGAGTGTATTCTACAGAAATGCCACCGGTATGCAGACCTGAGAAGAAGAGGTGGCCCACACCAGCGCCAAGACAAACTGTATGCGTGGCTGCCACTCTGAGGCAAACGGCGGTCTTTATTAGAGAATCCTAATTCTCAATCTAGTGAAGAGAAGAAGAAGAAGGTGTAAATTTCAAATTAATATGATAATGAAAACACTCATGGTCCAATCTACGGCACATGGCCAAATGGAACAGAAAATTGAGCGCAAGATGCGATACTTGGTAGATAATGTATTTAACCTATCACGCTTCCCCAGTTTATCTTCTCTATTTTTCTCCATTCTGTCCATCAAATCAACAGTAGCTTAGACAACATAACCAATATCACTACAACCTAGACAATTCAATAGACCAGTGCTTCTCAAACTGAGGTCCGTGGACTCCCGGGGGTCACGACTTACTGAAAGGGTTCTCAAGCCCTTGAAGGGATTTTTATAATTTTGGACATTTAAAACGAAATATACATTTTAAAAACATGTTTTTCCCGATCCAGAACGCCGAGCTTTCAGCTCTTCGACTCGGTGCCATGTACATCGTAACCCTTCGGTTCGGTGCCAAGAACACCGTAAATTTTGGGAATCTGTGGCTTTTTCTGCCATCCCGCGGAATTGAATCCGCACACACAGAGGAAAGTCACCCGTAGTCCAACGCGCTACGAACACGCTGGGCAGACAGTATTTAAAAGAGGGTCCACGGTAATGTAAAGTTTGAGAACCGCTGCAAAAGACGATAAGTCTCCATAAAAAAAGAAACAAATTTAAAAAAAAACAGGAACTTTTTTTCATATAAAGAAAATATTGGTGAAGACTATTACAAAAATGGTCTGAAGTCATGGAAGGAGTTACTTCATGCGCCAAGTTTTCACTATATGACTCGATCCCTCTTTGCAGAAATGGCAAGCCGCATGCATTGTATTGCACAAAGTATTAACTCCGTAGCTCCAGCAGTAACATTAGGAGAATCTGGAAACAAATACAATCGTGAACAGAACGTTGCGGTCCAGATTCGAATGCACGTTCTTTGGAACTCAAGTTGAACAGTTCCTCCTCCCTCCCATCTCTTTCGTTGGCGAAATATTTGTTAATATTCAATGTTTGTCTCTTGTATGAACTTCACTGTCTTTTGTAGCTCACGCAGAGGTCCGTGTAGTTTTATATCTAGTGTTGTTTCGTTAGGCCAGTGAGTTTGCCTTAGTGTATCATATTCAGGGCAGTCTTGAAGTATGTGCTCTGCAGCCAGGCGTGTCTGTCCACATGTATACATGGCTGAATTGTCAATCTTGAATTTTATATAAATGTGGTTGCGGAGTCGATTGTGTCCTGTTCTAAGTCGCAGAATGATAACTTGTTCCAATATGCTCATATTATAGTAATCGTCTTGCGTTGATATTTGTAGCTTTCTCATTGATTTAATCATCCTTTTCTTTTGGTGGTAGGTAACTGGCACACCCGGTTGCTCTCCTGCAGCATCTTCCTTGATCAGTCGGTCTGCTGTTTCATTTATCGAACAGCTTAACAACTTAGTCACTGAGTCCCTTTTGATTGTTTTTTTGTGTGTTGGAATTAGTTCTCTATTTATCTTTGAAATCTATGTGACTTCAGAGAATTTACTGTTACTATACTGTACATGACTCTCCTATATATGTCAGTATTGCTCTATGCAATCTACAATTCTACAAGTAACAGAAATCGTCCGTATCCCTGATCTGTCAAAGAGAAACATTTGGCATCCTGTACCAGTCAAACGACCAAAGCTATTTCTAGCTTTCTTTATGTAATAGAAAGAAACAGCATCTATTAATAGTCCTCTTGTTTCGACATTTAATAAGGTCGACAAATAAGTTGAGTTGTGTCCCCTGTTTGAATATTGTTTTATCTCGTGTGTATGTTCAGGCGTGACCTCCGATAACAAATGGCCAGCGGGCTCAGATAAACATTCTAGGAAATAAGACAACAACTGTTGCGTGATCTTTACATTCCAGTGTTGTTGTATATAAACTTAATGTTAATGTAAAAACATAACAAACAACAAGCTCAATCAAGATTATATTATGTTACAAGTTAAGTTTAACGCTAAGGAATATCAGTATTATTAACATTTCTCATCAATTTTTTTTTCCGATCCAGAAGCACTTGAGCTTTTCAGCTCTTCGGCTCGGAACCATGGACATCGTAACCCTTCGGTTCTGTGCCACGCACACCGTGAATCTGGGGAACCTGTGGTTCTTCTGCCAGCCCGCGGAATTGAACCCGCACTCACAGAGGGCTAGTCAACCGCAGTCCAACGCGCTACGAACACGCTAGGCAGGTCGGCACATCAATAAATAACCATAAACGCATATAATTAAGTAAAATTTCACAAAAAAGCAAAAAGTGTTCTCTCCAACACATACAAAAACAAGCCACCATTAAAAAGGAATTTGTTAATTTTCCCTCTGAGCCAATCTGCCTTGATGGAAAGGACTCACTCAAAGACCTAAGCAGAACAGACCAGGTCATTATATTTCGACTACGCACAGGACACTACAGACTCAACAAACACTTATATAGACTAGGAATAAGTCAAACAGCTCTCTGCCAGTGTCAGCAGGCGGAACAGTCACCAGAGCATATCCTGCAAGACTGTCCTCTCCTGTGTGAGCTGAGAAGTAACATGTGGTCACACCCAGTCGACCTGAAAACTAAGCTTTGGGAAACCTGACAGACCTGAAGCTGACTGCCCAGTTTGTGGTCCACAGTAAATTAAGCGCATGACCAGAGATCGTTGAAGAAGAAGAAGAATCGGCCTTATGTTTCCGGGGTCCACAGTTCATGTCACACAGTTCATGTCACACGGTTCCTGCCAGTTCTGTACACAGTTCACTGTCACACAGTTCATGTCACACAGTCATGTCCAGTTCATGTCACACAGTTCATGTCACACAGTTCATGTCACACAGTTCATGTCACACGGTTCACGTCACATTCAGTCCGTTCATGTCACACAGTTCATGTCACACGGTTCACGTCACACAGTTCATGTCACACGTTCATGTCACGTTCAGTCACACGGTTCACGTCACACGGTTCAGTCACACGGTTCATGTCACACGGTTCCTGTCCACACATGGTTCATGTCACACAGTTCTTTGTCATACGAGTTCATGTCACACGGTTCACGTCACACAGTTCATGTCACACAGTTCATGTCACACAGTTCACGTCACACGGTTCACGTCACACGGTTCATGTCACACGGTTCACGTCACACGGTTCACGTAGAAACTTAATGGTTCTAAACTTAGGTCAGTAAATGTTTCATGGCCCGGATTAGCGGAATAAGTGTTCGCCTATCCAGTCGGACAAAAGAGGGTTGTGTGTCAAATCCCAGTCTCGTTCTATGTGAGGAAAGGAATTGGCCTTCCTACCACCTGCACAATATGATCAAGAAATGGAAAGTGAAGTGACTTCTTACCCTAAGGTCTGAAAGTGTTACGGGAAATGTTTCAAATGTGTACAATATTTAGTAAGTTATGATCATGTCAGAATGAGAAAGAAAGTGTCAAGACATGAAATATAGTGGACACCGCAGAGACATCGGAAAGAAGGAGGGCAAGGGGCTCTTTTGAATGGGATAACTATTGAAGTTGAAGGATCGCCTGAATGACGACGCAGACTGGTGATAAGGAAAAGAAATCTTCACGGAAAAATTAGTCAGTAGCGTCATATTATGCGTCATGACTCCGTCTGAATTCAGAACGCACGATCCCGCCCGTGTGGTACCGGGCCTGCAAGGAAGCAACGAATAGAACCACTGCGATCTACAAGCCATGTCGTAAAAGGCGTCTGCTGTAGGCCCTATTGATGCTACCTTAGTAAATAAAAACATCGTAGAAATCGGATGTGCTGGCCTACTTGTAGGTGAATAACTAGCACAATGTACAATCGCTCTTAGGCTCAGATCACATACAAATCACTCCGAGTGATTAACAAGTGGTCGATATGGAGCGTTCGAAGAAGAAAAAAATTAAAGTATCTCTGAAGTCGAAGTAAGTCTCGCCTGAATGATCCGAAAGGTGGAGGCCGGTTCGGTGCGCAGGCAATAGACTGAATCACTACAGGCGTCAACAATTTGCAGAATTACACTTGTCTTTGTTCCGGGACACATGGGTGTCGTTGGCAATGAGAGAGCAGACAGGCTGGCTGGCTCTGCACTCTATAACAGACGGCCAGCCTATGGACAGAGCTGACATAGTGAACGCCCTCATAGAGCGTGGCCGCAGAGAAGACTTTCATCTAAACCAATCCACGTCAACTACTAGATTGCGAGAACTGGGTTTGAAGATTGGTGTGGCAAGAAAAGAACGGTACAACAGGTATACGAGTCGGCTCACCAATCAAAATAGAACTGGTAGGGTCAGTCGCTGGACGCTGATGGAGATATTGCGAAGGAGATCGGAGCACCTATGGACATGTCCGGAGTGCAATGAAGATATTCCAAACTGAAACTGAAACTGAATGACGAATGACACTGGTTAGGAAGAAACTAAGCCTTCACGCAAAAATCAGTTCGAAATGCCATTTCAGGCACCACGACAACGTTTTAATTCATAACGCAAGAACCAAAAAAAACCACCGCTGCTTAACTCGAAGTCTGATATTGTTAAAACTTAAAAGAAAAAAACCCACCTCTGCTTAACTCGAAGTCTGATATTGTTAAAACTTAAAAGAAAAAAACCCACCTCTGCTTAACTCGAAGTCTGATATTGTTAAAACTTAAAAGAAAAAAACCACCGCTGTTTAACTCGAAGTCTGATATTGTTAAAATTTAAAAGAAAAAACCCACCGCTGTTTAACTCGAAGTCTGATATTGTTAAAACTTAAAAGAAAAAAACACAGAAAAAACAACCGAGTTCCTAGTCTCTCAATAGACTTGTTCTGACATGGTAAAATCAATGACATTAAATATTGCAATTACATATTGAAATCATATAGTACCTGAATAGGAATAAACTTGGCTAGTGGATAAAGAGTAGTTACAGAGATTGTTGCGTTATAATGAGACCCTGCAGAGTAGTTGTTTAGAAATCGACCATCCAACGATAGCTTGGAGAAGAACACTACTCATTTCTGTGTCAATCCAGGATTTGAGAGAAGTATTATTCGCATATTTGACAATCATAGAAGGCTTTGAGAAGAATTAATCAATAAAGTGACATGCCTGCCGACATAGGCGATCACGTCTCTCCACAATCCTTCGGCTTTAGACTCTTTTTTAATACAGTATTTGAAATGTAGAACTGGCGTAGTACAATGTGGAGCGTTACTTAATTCGTTATTTTATTCATTTCATGTCAAATGCGGTACACACGGCAGAGGTTTAGAGCTCCATGTGATATATATTGCACTCCGGACATGTCCGTAAGTGCTCCGATCTCCTTCACAATAACTCCAACAGCGTCCAGCGACTGACCCTACCAGTTGGACGTTGATTGATGAGACTACTCATATAATTGTTATGCTGTTTTTTCTTGCTACCCAATCTTCAACCCAGCTCCTGCAATCGTAGTTGACGAGGATTGGTTTAAATGAAAATCTTCTTTGCGGCAACACTCTATGAGGGCGTTCAAAATATCAGCTCTATCCATTGACTGGCCTTCTGATATGGTGGCAGAGCCAGCCAGCCTGCCTCTTCTCATTGTCAACGACACCCGGTGCCCCGGATCGAAGATAGTGTGATTCTGCAAATTGTCGACGCTTGTAGTGATTCAGTCCATTGCCTGTGCACCGAACAAGCCTCCAACTTTCGGATCATACTCAATCACTCAGAATGCACACATGAGTGTAGTTTTGTGACTCCAGCCAGAGTAGTGAATTAGTCACTGCCAGTACCTCCATTATCATGCTGCTTGTTGTCATACGAAATGCACCACTTGCCTCCTGAACCATTCTGCCACATGAGCTTGCAGAGAAGACCCATGCGGACTTTTCGTGACGAACTACAGATCCATACGTATAAATCACAAAGTCACCTTCATTGCAGTACTTTTGTCAAATTTAATGATGGTGGAAAAAGTATTCATATATATTGAAGGCATCGTTATCCATTCTTCCCCATGGTCGATATTTGGGAGCCCGCATTCCAGCTGAACAGTGTCTGCGCACGCCTACCCACGACTTGCACTGCTTTAACCGATTTCCTCCACTGGTGCTGAGCATCCCGTGCAATGTGCGATCCTTTTTAGCACTTATTTTGAGGAACGCAGTGTTGATTCAGAGGCAGAATCGTGCTCTTCTTCTTCTTCTTCTTCTAACCAGGGCTGCAAGTTTTTACTCTTGGGCAGCCAATGCCAAATTGTAGAATCTGCATGTGTTCTGTAATTGTGGAAGACTAGTGTAAAGGGTATTATGAACAGATGGGTGTGGTGGGAGGAGTTCTTGTCTAGCTTTATGTAGTCTAATGAATATAAAATGGAACGAATTCAGGAGAAGTGATGAAATCAGAGAAATGTCTGGTCAACCACTAGTGACAACTGTTATAAGAAAGAGAAGATGGAGATATGTTGGACACACCTTGAGAAGAAATGATCAACGAATATCAAAGCAGGCATTGAAGTGGATGCAAGGGTTCAGAAGAGAGATCGACCTATGGAGACCCTGAAACGAACTTTGCTGAGAGAGGCAAGAAATATCGGTCTCAATTCCATGGATGAGATTGAACGAGTTGCCCAGGATAGAGCGGTATGGAGAAATTACTTGCAGGACCTATGTAACGTATAACGGTACGAGAGAAATTATTATTATTATTATTTATGTAGTCCAGGACATTTAAGCAAGATATTCTGTACTGTCTCAGATGAATGACTGCACTAAATCGTGCTCTACAAATCTAATTTCTTTCTTCTATGGTTGGAAAGTAAGGAAGGTAATGCATCACTCTAAACAGAGTATCTTTAGCGGACCTAATAAGTAAACATATCCTCGACCTGTATTACTTCTAATCTTACCTTACGCTAATGAAGTAAGTTACATAGTTTTACTGCATTCTTCCCTTATATGGATAATATCTTAAGCTAATAGACAATCTTGATGCAGTCCTTTGGGATATGCCACGATTTTCATTTTTCAATAGACAATCTGGAAAGATATATCTGTCTTTATGTTGAATATATCTGCAGAACGTCCCTTTCATTACAACCCACATGAAAGAATAATTTCTAACCAGTTCTCTCACCTCCCCATCATCATATTCAAACTTGCTTTACTGTCCTGTTTCCATCAATATCTTAACATTAGACAGAACATGAAATATCTTGTCTAGACAGTCTTTGTAACTAAGTGGTTACGCTCTTGCCTTGCGAGAAGAAGATAGTGGGTTCGAATCCTGATCGCGACATTCTATTCACGAGTGTATTTCGTTCCAGAGAACTTTAGAATTGTTGCAGGAGCTATAGAGTTCGTGCTTTATGACATTTTCTCTGCAGGTGGCGTGCCATTCTGCGGAGAGGGACCGAGTCTTATGAGTAAACCCGATGCAATGAAGTCAATCCTTCGGCTTTAAAACTTTAAACCTTTTAAGAAAGATATTTCTTACCGCTGTTCCTCAAATTGATTTTTATGTAGGGAAACAATCTAAACAAAGACTAGACTAAATCAATTCTAGACACAAGTGATACCTTTATAACAGCTATTACTGTCACCAGTTATCTCCAGAGACAATCATTGTTTCAAGACTGGCACACATAATCGCTTTAGTGTACAGTTTGATTAATCAAGGCTTACATCAGGGGTTTCAGTGCTGTAATAAATCCGCGTAACGTTGTCCAAGTCAAATTACGGTATCTAATCCTGCTGGTTAGGAGCGTCTGGCCGAATGTATTAGAGGGCGGCTTCCATGCGGGAGTTACGGCATCTAATCCTGCTGGTTAGGAGAGTCTGACCGAATGTATTAGAGGGCGGCTTCCATGCGGAGATCGTGTCTATTCACGGTGGCGTAGGTTGATGTCGTCTCGTGCCAAAGGTACCAGGTCGCTCCTTCGTGGAGCCATCTGAATATTTTCCAGAGATCCCTGATCTTAGTGTAGGTGAGATCAAGTTCTTAGTCCTATCGGAGACGGACGATAAAACGTAGGTTCCGTGTTCAATTTGAGCACGTAAAAGAACCATTGGCAGTTCGAAATCGAGAAGAGCAGGCTGGAAAGTCGCTGCCCGGGTAAAATGTATTAGGTAAGATTAAAAAATAAAATTTCTACATAAATATCTTCACCATCTTCAAAATGACATCGGGGACACTGGATGGTGCTACGTTGCTCGTGCACTGCAGCTGAGATCTTCATGTGTAAGAAAGAGATCGGAGCACATATGACTACTCACCGAAGTGCAATGATGATGGTCCTATCAACCAATCAATCAATTCACGGTAAGGCCAAGAATTTTTTTCTGTCGTGGGCATAAAGAAAATAATAATAACCTGAACAGCTTCACGGTGACTGCACTAGCAATGTGGCCATTACATTCAAGTTCCACCTGTCCTACACCGCCCTCATATGCGGTACTACATACACTAACGACGGTTGAAAAAAAATCCTGCTGGCTACTTTAAAAACTATTTTTTCATATAAAACTCGACAATATTCTTCACAAAGCACCTTCATATAGTCTTTTTCATATAAACTCGAAATATTCTTCACAAGCACCTTCATATAGTCTTTTTTCATATAAAACTCGACAATATTCTTCACAAAGCACCTTCATATAGTCTTTTTTTTCATATAACTTCTTTCTTCTTTGTCGTCACACTGCTACCGGGTTGTTGCCCAGTGTCTTTTTTTTCTTCATATAACACTCGACAATATTCTTTATAACGCACCTTCGCCCGCGTGCCCAGCGTGTTCGTAGCGCGTTGGACTACGGGTGACTAGTCCTCTGTAAGTGCGGGTTCAACTCCGCGGACTGGCAGAAAAGCTACAGGTTCCCCAGATTTACGGTGTTCGTGGCACCGAGCCGAAGGGTTACGATGTCCATGATACCGAGCCGAAGAGCTTTCAACTCAAGTGCTTCTGGATCGGAAAAAAAAAAAATAATTACGCACCTTCATATACAGTCTTTTTGTTATCTTCTTATCCTGTGGCTGTGAGACAACACATGATTGGAGTAAAGGAAGAAAGTGTTTTTATACATAGTCTTTTTATATTCTTCTTCTACTTCGAACGCTCCGTATCGACCACTTGTTAACCACTCTTTGTGATTTGTATGTGATCTGAGCCTAAGAGCGATTGTACGCTGTGAAAGTTATGCGCCTACAAGTAGGCCAGCACATCCGATTTCTGCGATGGTTTACATTTACTAGACTAGTCCGAGTGGTTACTGTGGCCCAAATTTGGGGTGTAAAGAATAGAGCCACTGTTACCTGCCACGCATGTCGTAAGAGGCGTCTAAGGAGGTTTGGCTGAAATTGGATGCATATGTCCTAAACGTGTAGAAGTCTATGCGTTTAGGGTCTACAAACTAATGTGCAACGTATACACATTCTTGGCAAAGATCAAACATATCATAAAGAGTGATTAAAATTGGTCGTAAAGAACGAACGCAAAGAAGAAGAAGAGACTAGACTAGCTTCCCAAGGTCCTAGCTCTTACGATGTGAAACAGGATTGGATAAAAGAAAGAAAGAAAGACATAGTCTTCTTCATAGAAAGCTCCACTCGTTGGAAATGAAATGCTTGAAGAAGACAGTGGTGGTCACCAGGAAAGATAGACTACGAAATGAGGACACCAGAAGCAGATGGGAATAACTTCATGCACCGAATACATTGAACGACAACAAATGCAGGGGTTTGAACATTTAACCCTTAACCATTGGGAAATTATGATTTCGATCATTTATGATCGATGCAACATGCCTATTTAAGTGGCCATAATTTTGTATCCATTTTGCATTTAAGTTGGTAACATTTATGTTATCTAAAGCAGAACATATGATAATCTAATAAAAATTATTTAAAAATAATTATATATTTTTTAGATGTCTAATCTCGTTGACTGGAGCACACCTCATTTCCCACTTGCCATTTTGTAGAAACGCCCAAATTAATCCAGCCAGATATCCCCAAATATGTGATAAAATGGATTCTAATAACTCAGATTACTGTCCTGATGAAGACACCAGTGATTCTTGAAATATCTATGCTTGGGTCAGATGAACATTCTGTGCCTGTGTCACTATTGACTCTTTTTGCAAGATGCCCGATAACTTATTACCTGATTATTTTGTCTATCAAATATCATTGCGTAATCATATTTTTGTTCAATAATATCTTTTACTTGCAATGTTTAAAAATTATATACCTATTTAATGTTTATGTATGCTACTATAAGTGTTAGTTCTTTATGGGCTGCTTACTAGACCAATTCGGCATCATTTTCTCTTGAAGGCCATATTTATTGACTTTTTCTTTAAAATATGAAAATATTGAATATTATAAATTTCATGATTACTGCCTTTCACATTTCCCAAATATGTTTAAATTCAGATATGTTTTGTAAATATGAAGACTTTAAAAGAATGTAATAAAAGATTCCATTATATTCGTCATACTTATTTTTTCCTTCTTTGTGACTGTAAACAAATTTGTCATTTGTAGAATAATCAATCTTTAGACTTTTCATAAGTAGGTCACGGATATCATAAATTACATCACACTTATGTTAAAACCACATATCCTGATAGCCCATCCAATTAGCTTTCCAACCATTTATAACATGCCTATTTTAAATGCAAATAATTTGTATGGTTGCTAAATATAGAGCAGGGCATCAAAAATATTGAAAAACCTTAAAAACCTGCCAATGGTTAAGAGTTAATGAGAATAGAATACAACCAACCACCAATAACAGCATACAATAAAAGAGATCAGGTACTAGAGCCAAGGGAAGATCAAGAAAAAATGGATAAACAATATCAAAACCCCATTTTTCTTTTTTTTTTTCCCGATCCAGAAGCACTTAATCGTTCAGCTCTTTGGCTCTGTGCCATGGACATCTTACCCCTTCGGTGCCACGAACACCATACATCTGGATAACCTGTGGATTTTCTGCCAGTCCGCGGAATCGAATCCGCACTCACAGGGAGCTTGTCACCCGTCGTTCAACGCGTTACGAATACGCTGGTCAGGCGGGCAGAGCACATTAAATAAACGTGGATATAACACAACAAGTGCGACTCATCTGACCCTTGAACGCAAATTAAAGCTCCCACCCCTACGCTTAACGACAAGAGTGGACAAGCAATTCCATCAATCACCTGGGAAAAGACAATAGACAATAGACTCTACAATATTCTTCATAAAACACTTTCCCATACCGTTCTTGTTGGTATGAAACTTAACAACACGATCCTTCTTGAAACATATTAATAATCAACATTATCTATAAGAAACTAACATAATCCTTTCCACACACAGGACAATGCCGTGGTATGATACAGAGAGGGGGCCGAATCAGGTGGCACCGTAAGGGCATTAGCAGCGAAATCAGAATCACAATTGAAGGTTATTTTTAAAGAAAAAACATTTAACCCTTTAGCTGCTAAGGACGTATATATACGTTTTCCCATTCACTTCAAAAGACGCATTAACACGTCTGTTATTATCTCTCCTCTGTGAACTAAAGACGTGTTAACACGTTATACATTGCTACTGTCACTACTATAGACGTACATTCACGTTTGTGACCTAGAAACAAAGAGTAGCTATTCTTAGCTCAGCCTTCAGAAAGTATGTAGCAGCGAAAGGGTTAAGGGGCGGCATTTCATAAGACTTGCGTCATACTGAGAAAATACACCGCACGGCCCTGCACACACACAACCTGTTTTCATATACAATTTAACAATATCTCTCACAAATCCCATCACAACCTGGAAACTTTATTAAAAACAGTTATTACAATATGAGGTCGACCCAAGGAGACCCTGAAACGAACTTTGCTGAGAGAGGCAGGAAATATCGGTCTCAGTTCCATGGAGGAGATTGAGCGAGTTGCCCAGGATAGAGCGGTATGGAGAAATTACTTGCAGGCCCTATGTAACGTATAACGGTACGAGAGGAATTATTATTATTATTATTGCAATATGAATATACTCAACTGAATTCTACGTAATAGTGTAAGCAAAACGTGAATATTAACACGCTAACATAACTATACTGATGGTGCTTTTTAAGTGCCGTGTTCAGTGTTACATCAGAGAGTACATACATCAAATGAAATCAAGTCCGTCAGAAGAATATTAACACACTAACACAATTGTACTGGTACTTCAATCCTAACTGGCTAGAAGAACCTAACTTGAAGGATCTGAACGATTAAGTGCTGTGTTCAGTGTTACATCAGAGAATACATACATCAAATGTAATCAAGTCCGTCAGAAGAATTTTCCTAAAATTATTTTATTTCCTTGTGGTTACTGGTTGAACATTTTTATTGGTGCCACTATTCAGTCTTTGAGTTACCCTGGAAGTCTGCCAGTTTCATTTTAGTCAAAGTACAGAATAGTAAAATAAATATCATTTTATGTTTTCATTTTTCTACAAAATGGATCGAATGATATAAATTCTTTAATTGACAGTTACTGTATGTTGTATTATTGCTATTCTCCTTTCTTCTGTTTTTCTACTGCTAGTGTTGTGAAGCGTAGCGCAACAGGTAAAGAGCCGATACCGACAAGCACATGTATGTTGCAGTGCTACATTAGCAAGGAAAAATAAATAGTAAAATATGAAGAATGTCAATAATTTTTATTTTTTCTTGCAAATGTTATACTGTAATATATATGCTCATATCCATACTTACCGTTCAGTCGCTATTATCGCAACCTCTTCACGGTTTTCTCCCTATCTGACCCCAGTGGCGGCTCACCATTAAGGGCCAATGGGGTCGGGCCCACCAAAATATTATCTAACGTGTATTTATTATTTAACCTAAATTTGTAGTCTGACCCTGTCTGATCACATCAGACTTGTAGGTTTCTGTACATCGCTGGGAGGGAAAGAAAGATTTTGTGCAGCTAGATCTGAAGTCATGCGGAATTAATTGATTATCGCTTTTGACTCAATCTATCCACCTTCTTGTTGATCATGCTCCTGATTTGTAACCTGCTATTCTCGTTTAGTAAGTAATCTTGTCAGATTTGTAACCTGCTATTCTCGTATAGTAAGTAATCTTGTCAGATTTGTAACCTGCTATTCTCGTATAGTAAGTAATCTTGTCAGATTTGTAACCTGCTATTCTCGTATAGTAAGTAATCTTGTCAGATTTGTAACCTGCTATTCTCGTTTAGTAAGTAATCTTGTCAGATTTGTAACCTGCTATTCTCGTTTAGTAAGTAATCTTGTCAGATTTGTAACCTGCTATTCTCGTATAGTAAGTAATCTTGTCAGATTTGTAACCTGCTATTCTCGTATAGTAAGTAATCTTGTCTGATTTGTAACCTGCTATTCTCGTATAGTAAGTAATCTTGTCAGATTTGTAACCTGCTATTCTCGTATAGTAAGTAATCTTGTCAGATTTGTAACCTGCTATTCTCGTATAGTAAGTAATCTTGTCAGATTTGTAACCTGCTATTCTCGTTTAGTAAGTAATCTTGTCAGATTTGTAACCTGCTATTCTCGTTTAGTAAGTAATCTTGTCAGATTTGTAACCTGCTATTCTCGTATAGTAAGTAATCTTGTCAGATTTGTAACCTGCTATTCTCGTATAGTAAGTAATCTTGTCTGATTTGTAACCTGCTATTCTCGTATAGTAAGTAATCTTGTCAGATTTGTAACCTGCTATTCTCGTATAGTAAGTAATCTTGTCAGATTTGTAACCTGCTATTCTCGTTTAGTAAGTAATCTTGTCTTCTATCTATTTTATTCTCTAATCCTGTTTTGCCTTTCAGGGTCAGGTTGAAAAAGGAGACACCTGGAGCGAGTCTCTCTATGCACCTTGTCTTTCTTTCTCTTCTCTAATCCTGATTTGCCTCACAGCTTCAGGGTAAGACAAGATTTCTAGCACGGGCTTTTGTGTGTGCTTTATAAATAGTGTCTTTCGTCGCCTCTATTATCTCTGAGGTCCACATCTTGCGTGGCCGGCCTTTTACTTTGTATCCACAGTATTGGAGTAACATTGTTCTCTGTTGCACACTGCCTGTTGGTAATCTGTTTATGTGGCCGGACCATTACATTTTTTACTTCTTGATAAAGTTCAGTACTGATGTTGTACCCAGTTTTTCCTGATGTCTTCATTTCTAAACCGGTCTCTTCTTGTTACTCCCAACATTCTGTGTAGATACTTCATCTCTGTTGTGACTAGTTTTATTTTATCATTTAATCTTGTGTTGCACTAGATGAAGGTTGCATTCTAAACAACGAATTAAACCATCTTTGTTGTGTTACAAAATCATTGACTTATGTTGTCCTTACATTTGTTCTTATAAATCCCTTTCTTACAAAATACATTTTTTGTTGTATTTGTCGCATCATTTCGAACACATTTCATCTAACATTATACCTTCTTTCCCTTCTTTTCTTCATTCGCTTAAAATATTATCTAAACTTCACTGTCTTTTGTAGATCTCTCACAACTCTGTGTAGCGTTCTTTCTAGTTTTGTTTCCCTGTGCCAGTGAGTTTGTTCAATGTACCATAGATAATTGCAGCCATAGTACCATATGTATGATAATGGCAGCCTTGAAATATGTTTCTTGCTGTCAGTGCAACATTTACATTTACACATTATCTGAATTGCAAGTTATGAATTTTGTAAACATGGGACTGAGTAGATAGAATGCGTCCTGTTTTAACACGACGAATGACAACTTGTTCTAATCTGTACATTTATATAGATGTAGTCGTCTAATGTTAGTAATTGTGACTTTGTGACTGATTTAACTATACGCCTACGTGGTGCTGGGGAACACAAGGGAAGCAGAGAATAGTACCACTGCAACCTACAGTGCATATCGTAAGAGGCGATTGATGTAGGCCCTAGGGATGCTACCCTATTAAATAAAAAGCAGTGCAGACATCGAATGTGGTGACCTACTTGTAGGCGCATAACTGGCACAATGTAAAATCGATCTTAGGCTCAGATCATATACAAAACACACGTTGACAATGGATAGATAGTAAGCGTTCGAAGAAGAAGATTTAACTATTATTTTGTAGTGATGATATTTAACTGTTACATTTGTTTGTACAAATTTGATCTCTTACAGCAACACATCACAGAAAGCTCACCACGTGTGAAATGAAATGCTTGAGGAAGGCAGTGGAGTCACCAGGAAAGACAGACTACGAAATGAGGACATCAAAAGCAGAGTGGGCATAAATTCATGCACCGAATACATCGAAACACAACAAATGCAGTGTTTGGACATTTAATGAGAATGAAATACAACCAACCACCAATAGCCGCATACATTAAAAAGAGATCGGGTACTAGAGCTAAGGGAAGACCAAGAAAAGATGGATAGACAATATCAAGACCACACTATATAAACACGGATATAACACAAGGGCGACTCATCTGGACCTAGAGCGAAAATTAAAGCTTCCACCCTTACCATTAACGGCAAGGACAGCCAACTACATCTTCCACCTGGGAATAAATAGACGTTTGTTTATTCATGTGCAGCAATTTTACTTAGTTGATTTACTGTTTGTCTCCTGATATTCTACTGTGATTGATTGATTTATTCATTGATTGAAAGAACCATCATAATTACACTTCGACAACTAACCATGTGTGCTCCGATTTCTTTCTCACACAGAAAGATCTCTGTTTCAGTGCATAAGCTCTATAGAACAGTCCTTCATGTAATTTTGAAGATGTTGAAGATGTTTTTGTAGAAATTAAAAAAAATATTTTATAATGAATTTGGCCCAGCCAGCTGCTTTCCAACCTGTTCTTCTCGATTTTGAACTGCCAAGGGTTCTTTTGCGTGCTCAAATTGAAGACGGGAACTACGTTTTATCGTCCGTCTCTGATGGGACTAAGAACTCCATCCTACCTACACTGAGATCAAGGATTCTTGAAACTCTAGAATTCTGAACTTATTTTATATAGATGGCTCCACGAAGGAGCGAACCTGGTACCTTTGGCACTAGAGATGAGCACACTTTCTTCTAGAATCGACCTACTACATACATACATACATACATCATCACACTATACACATACAGATATACAGTACATACATACATACTCACACACACACACACACATACATACATTAGTACACGCAAACATACATGCATACACAACCCCATAAATAGATGCAGTATTGAATTAATAGACGCACAAAAACACACAATAAACAGGCAAACATACATACAAGCCTTAAGCATAAATTCAACAACGGTGTTATCTCTTACATCGACGAATGATCATTTCCTCGAGCTCCATCAGTACTCATCTTCTTCTTCTTTGATCGCACAATATTGGACACTAGTTAACCGATCTGTGTGATTTGTATGTGATCTGAGTCTAAGAACGATTGTACATTGTGCCAGTTATGCGCCTACAAATCAGCCAGCACATCCGTTTTCTGCGACGCATTTTACTTACTATGGTAGCTTTCCTACATCAGACGCCTCTTGCGACATGCCTTGTAGGTCGCAGTGGTACTATTCCTTGCTTCCTTGCGTGTCCCGACAACACACGAGCCCACAAGTACTCAAACCACGACCTACGTTGAACAATCGACTACTTCCAGTAATTCCTGATCACAATATAGGTTAGAACGATTTTATAATCTTATCGGAGACGGACGATAAAATGTAGGTCTTGCCTTCAAGTTGAGCCCGTAAATTCATCATCATCAAATAGCTTGTTCCGAGCAGAACTTTGCCAGCCCAACAGTTCTCCGGAATTTCTCTCTCGTAGGCCAGAGCCCGTAAAAACGTTTGACAATTTTAACCCTTTCACACCGTAATTTATTTTATATATCATTTATATTGCAACGCAGTGGCGGCTCGTGTTAAGTTTTGTTGGTGGGGCCAGACATATTTTTGTGGGGAAAATCATGGTAATGGGTTAGGTTATAATTTAAGTCATACACGTTTTACATTATTTTGGTGGGGCTCGCCCACTGGCCCTAATGACGAGCCGCCACTGTTGCAACGTATACTATATTAGCCAGTGTAACGGCCTTGCGTAATCTTAACAAAATACTGCAAGCCATTAAATGGGCTCAGAGGAGCGAAAAGGTTAAATTGACAAAAGCAAACCGGAAATCTACTGTCTATACAAAAAGATAATTAATATCAATTTAAGATAAATTTTTTTGTTTTGTTTTCTGATCCAGAAGCACTTGAGCTTTTAGCTCTTCGGCTCGGTGCCATGGACATCGTAAACCCTTCGGTTCGGTGCCAGGTACACTATAAATCTGGGGAATCTGTGGCTTTTTCTGCCATCCTGCGGAATTGAACCGCACACACAGAGATAGTCACCCGTAGTCCAACGCGCTACGAACACGCTGGGCAGACGGGCATTTAAGATAAATAATTACATACAATTTTTCACAATTCTCAGAAATACAACGGGGCCAGTGAGAGTGTTTACGGAGTTGGTGCACTACCGCCGGGATATCTTGTGTAATAAATCGATCGTACACAGTCAATAAATCAAATCAATCAATATATACCTGTCTTTATACATAGATACACAAAGGCATACATACATACATATATACATACAGACATACATACATACAGACATACATAAATGCATACACGTATACATACATAAATACAGACACGTATGCATACATAAATACAGACACATGTATACATACATAAACACATCGCATATATACATAAATACAGAAACGAATCTGTCTCCCGAGTTGTGACCGGGTCCCAAATTTGGGAAGTAAAGAATAGAACCACTGTTACCTGCCATGCATGTCGTAAGAGGCGACTAATCAGGTTTGGCTGAAATCTGATGCAGGTGTCCTAAACGTATAGAAGTCTATGCGTTTAGGGGCCTACAAACCAATGTGCAACGTATACACGTTCTTGGCAAAGATCAAACATATCACAAAGAGTGATTATAATTTTTCGTAAAGAACGAACGCAAAGAAGAAGAAGGAGACAGACCCGAATCTATATATAAACACATAAACACATACACGCATATAAACATAGATACAAACAAGAATCTATACATAAGTACATACATTGGCGGCTCGTAATTAAGGGCCACTGGGGCGGCCCACCAAAATAATCTATAACGTGTATTTATTATTTTATAAATTAAAACATAACAACCCCAAACCATGAATTTTTCCGAAAATTTGTGTCTGACCCCACTAACAAAAATGATCACGAGCCGCCACTGAGTACATACATAAGCTAAGGAGTTTGTGACGAATCTATACATCAGTACATACATAAGCTAAGGACATTGTGCACTGCCGCTGAGATCTTGCTGTGTAAGAAAGAGATTGAAGCACACATGGTTACTCACCGAAGTGCAATGATGACGGTCTATAAATTATTCCCTTCAAAACATAACAACATCACTCATGTATACATATTTCAATACCTACATTAAAGAGCAGTTGGACGTAACTTTCCAGGAGAAATAATTTCAGTTACCAGATTGCAAACATATTGAAGTCCTTAAGAATAGTCTCCCATCTCATTGAGAAATGCATAGAAAACAAGAAATGTCCACAAAGAAAGCAATCATAAATCATATTTCTAAACTGCAGAAATGAAAAATCTATATATATTATTTTCAAACAACTTGACGAAGTCTGCATTGATTCGTCATTTCTCCGAAGGAAATCAGACAAGACTGAATCAATGACTGACGCCTCCACTTCCTGCGCCTGACTCACTCTATCACAGTTCCAATCAATCTGGTAATGCAGGGGGATTTCTGTGAACATCCTACACAGAAGTGGGTGCCAGAGGCAGACCCTATGGGGCCCATTTATATTTACTTCTTAATCAACTTTTAACATTTTTCACATCTTTTTTTTTGGTTGTTACATCACATAGTTTCCCCCCCCCCATATTTTCTTGTAATGTGTAATGTAAACATGTAACAAGTTCCACTACCTTCCATTAAATCAATAAATCTATCCCAAGAAGAAGGATTGAGAAATATCATCATCATCAGATTCCGTGTCGGCTGGCGTAGGCAAATATAATAATATTAATAATTTCTCTCGTACCGTTCTACGTTCAGTTATACGATATACCGTTATTACCTGCAAGCAATTTCTCATTATCGCTATATCCTGGGTAACTCGCTCGTTCTCCTCCATGTAACTGAGAACGATATTTCTTGCTTCTCTAAGCTAAGCTCGCTTGAGTAGGCAAGTATGGATCTCCACAAATCTCTGTCCCTGGTGTTGCTATCATCTCAGATGCTAAATTCCGTGCCATCAAATCAGGCTGTCAAAAATGTTCTCTCTCTGTCTTTCTCTGTGTCGTCTCCCTTCAATTTTACCGGTTGTCACAATGTGTTCTAAGTCTCCCTTCTCATTATATGTCCGAAAATAATTACGATTGTCTCTTTCTTATATTAATAACAAGCTTTCTCTGTGTCTTGGCATCATTTAATACCTCCACATTCATCATATTACCAGTCCATGGGATTCTCATCATTCGTCTGTAAAACCACATCTCCTGGGCCTCCAGAAATGTTTCTATCTCTTTGTTTACTGTCCATGACTCGCTTCCATATGTCATTATTGAATCTATGTAGCAATGAATAACTCTCATTCTGACCTCAATTGACAGTGACTTTCTGCATATAATGCATCTCATGTTCTGGAACGCTGCTTTGACCTGTTGTAGGAGGGGGCTGTTACCCTCCTCACGTACAAATATAGTGATGGTGATTGTTGTAGAGTGTAGGGCTGATGTTGTTTGCCACACAGTAGAGTGTAGGGCTGATGTTGTTTGCCACACACACACTACAAATAAGGAGACGTTCTCATATGTTTGATACTTTCTTTATTGATGGTTACTACATTCAGACGAAACACGTCCTCCCATCTCAAAGGTTCATTGTCGAATTTTGTTTGTTTACTCTCTAGCAACCGTTACTAAATCGTCACTATTTGACTACACAAAAACGTCATGTCTCGTAGTTATGTGTTGCATTCTTCTTAGAGAGTGCAACACATAGTCTCAACTATTAAATATCTAACTATACTAAACTACACTAGCTGTCTGCAACTGTCCGTTCCTGAGCTGCCACCTGGGGAACTATGACAGACCTGCCATTTTCTGTGATTTTGTCCAGAAATATACAAGAAGAAAGAAAAAGAAGATAACGTAGGAAAAAACGCAATCATTATTTGACATATCTGAAACTGTACGTGGAAATTAGATTCTTCGATCCGGTAGGAAGTTTTCAACTTTTTGTGTCTTCCTCCCCTACGGTGTGATTGATTTTGTAATAAATACACTCGTTCCTATATAACCACATACTACATGTGATGGTGTGTATATTTATTGAATACTGCCACGAGCTTCACATACACTTTGATTCACCATCAGGACAGTATACTTGAAAAATGTTTCATTGTTCATGAAAACAGAGGAAATTATACAATATGTTAATGAAAACAGAGAAAACAATACAATATGTTAATGAAAACAGATGAAACAATACAATATGTTAATGAAAACAGATGAAACAATACAATATGTTAATGAAAACAGAGGAAACAATACAATATGTTAATGAAAACAGATGAAACAATACAATATGTTAATGAAAACAGATGAAACAATACAATATGTTAATGAAAACAGATGAAACAATACAATATGTTAATGAAAACAGATGAAACAATACAATATGTTAATGAAAACAGATGAAACAATACAATATGTTAATGAAAACAGATGGAAACAATACAATATGTTAATGAAAACAGATGGAAACAATACAATATGTTAATGAAAACAGATGAAACAATACAATATGTTAATGAAAACAGATGAAACAATACAATATGTTAATGAAAACAGATGAAACAATACAATATGTTAATGAAAACAGATGAAACAATACAATATGTTAATGAAAACAGATGGAAACAATACAATATGTTAATGAAAACAGATGGAAACAATACAATATGTTAATGAAAACAGATGAAACAATACAATATGTTAATTAAAACAGATGAAACAATACAATATGTTAATGAAAACAGATGAAACAATACAATATGTTAATGAAAACGGAGAAAACTATACAATATGTTAATGAAAACAGATGAAACAATACAATATGTTAATGAAAACAGATGAAACAATACAATATGTTAATGAAAACAGATGAAACAATACAATATGTTAATGAAAACAGAGGAAATTATACAATATGTTAATGAAAACAGATGAAACAATACAATATGTTAATGAAAACAGATGAAACAATACAATATGTTAATGAAAACAGATGAAACAATACAATATGTTAATGAAAACAGATGAAACAATACAATATGTTAATGAAAACAGAGAAAACTATACAATATGTTAATGAAAACAGATGAAACAATACAATATGTTAATGAAAACAGATGAAACAATACAATATGTTAATGAAAACAGAGAAAACTATACAATATGTTAATGAAAACAGATGAAACAATACAATATGTTAATGAAAACAGATGAAACAATACAATATGTTAATGAAAACAGATGAAACAATACAATATGTTAATGAAAACAGATGAAACAATACAATATGTTAATGAAAACAGATGAAACAATACAATATGTTAATGAAAACAGATGAAACAATACAATATGTTAATGAAAACAGAGGAAATTATACAATATGTTAATGAAAACAGATGAAACAATACAATATGTTAATGAAAACAGATGAAACAATACAATATGTTAATGAAAACAGATGAAACAATACAATATGTTAATGAAAACAGATGAAACAATACAATATGTTAATGAAAACAGAGAAAACTATACAATATGTTAATGAAAACAGATGAAACAATACAATATGTTAATGAAAACAGATGAAACAATACAATATGATTAATGAAAACAGATGAAACAATACAATATGTTAATGAAAACAGATGAAACAATACAATATGTTAATGAAAACAGATGAAACAATACAATATGTTAATGAAAACAGATGAAACAATACAATATGTTAATGAAACAGAAATTATACAATATGTTAATGAAAACAGATGAAACATACAATATGTTAATGAAAACAGATGAAACAATACAATATGTTAATGAAAACAGATGAAACAATACAATATGTTAATGAAAACAGATGAAACAATACAAAATGTTAATGAAAACAGATGAAACAATACAATATGTTAATGAAAACAGATGAAACAATACAATATGATCATGAAAACAGATGAAACAATACAAAATGTTAATGAAAACAGATGAACCAATACAATATGATTGTGAAAACAGATGAAACAATACAATATGTTAATGAAAACAGATGAAACAATACAATATGTTAATGAAAACAGATGAAACAATACAAAATGTTAATGAAAACAGATGAAACAATACAATATGTTAATGAAAACAGATGAAACAATACAATATGTTAATGAAAACAGAGAAAACTATACAATATGTTAATGAAAACAGATGAAACAATACAATATGTTAATGAAAACAGAGAAAACTATACAATATGTTAATGAAAATAGATGAAACAATCAATATGATTAAGTGAAACAGGAAACTATACAATATTTAATGAAAACAGATGAAACATACAATATGTTAATGAAAACAGATGAAACAATACAATATGTTAATGAAAACAGATGGAAACAATACAATATGTTAATGAAAACAGATGAAACAATACAATATGTTAATGAAAACAGATGAAACAATCAATATGTTAGTAAAACAGATGAAACAATACAAAATGTTAATGAACAGATGAAACAATACAATATGTTAGATGAAAACAGATGGAAACAATACAATATGTTAATGAAAACAGATGGAAACAATACAATATGTTAATGAAAACAGATGGAAACAATACAATATGTTAATGAAAACAGATGAAACAAACAATATGATCATGAAAACAGACAAAAGAATACAATAGGATAAGAATCAGAAACTATATAGTAACAATTACAATGAATACAAATTTCCCGTAGCCTTTTCAAACCGTTGGATATGAAGTGCCCGTCACTTCATACTTCTAGGCTTTAGTGTTCAGGAGGTAGGAGAGTCAATTCCATTCATCACATATGGAAGGTCGAATTTAGGATTGAACCCATAATCCTTCTGAGTCCGAGTCGAAGGAAAACGATTACGCATTACGCTAACCCGTCGCGGTGTAAAACTTATACATATAACATACATGAGAGCAGCTATAGTGTAGTGATTAGTGTACTTGCTTCCTAAGCGAATGACTTCAGGTTCAATTTACACAGAAGAGGAAGGATTTTATTCCGACCGGAACCCCTCTCAAGTCGACCCAGCCTCAATTGGGAACCAGAGACACCTTTTGAAGTTTATGTGACTAGTAAGATGTTTAACATATCACACATCGTTTTACGTTGATCTAAAAAAAACATATACCTGAATAAGACCGTATCATATCCAATATAATATGCTAGCGAGAGTTGGAAAATGTTGTATCAATCCTAACATATGCTAGCGAGAGTTGGAAAATGTTGTATCAATCCTAACATATGCTAGCGAGAGTTGGAAAATGTTGTATCAATCCTAACATATGCTGCGAGGTTGGAAAATGTTGTATCAATCTAACATATGCTAGAGAGTTGAAAATGACTAAAGATATAGAAAACAAGTTGAATTCATTTGAAAATAGATGTCTGCGAAAAATAAAGAATATAAAATGGAATGAATTCAGGAGAAGTGATGAAATCAGAGATATGTCTGATCAACCACTAGTGACAACTGTTATAAGAAGAGAAGATGGAGATATGTTGGGCACACCTTGAGGAGAAATGATCAACGAATATCAAAGCAGGCATTGAAGTGGGATGCAAAGGGTTCAAAAAAGAGAGGTCGACCTAAGGAGACCATGAAACGAACTTTGCTGAGAGAGGCAGGAAATATCGGTCTCAGTTCCATGGAGGAGATTGAGCGAGTTGCCCAGGATAGAGCGGTATGGAGAAATTAGCGGTATGTAACGTATAACGGTACGAGAGGAATTATTATTATTATTATTATATCCAGTGGCGGCTCTTGATCATTTTTGTTGGTGGGCCAGAAATTTTTTCCAGATAAATCATGGTTTTGGGTTGCTATATTTTAATTTATAAAATATTAAATACACCTTATACATTATTTTGGTGGGGCCGGCCCCACTGTCCCTAATGACGAGCCGCCTCTGATTATATCAATATACCTATGGCTATGAAAAAAATGATCATAGGATAAAAGAGCAAGGATCTCTGGAAAAATATTAAATACAGCTACTAAAACACCAAATTTACAACAGCATCCTACATGCTGAACACGGCTCTTAAAACATCAATTTACAGCATCCTACATGCTGAACACCTTAAAACATCAAATTTACAACAGCATCTTATATGCTGACACGCTCTTAAAACATCAAATTTACAACAGCATCCTACATGCTGAACACGGCTACTAAATCATCAAATTTACAAAGCATCCACATGCTGAACACGGCTACTAAATCATCAAATTTACAACAGCATCCTACATGCTGACAGCTCTTAAAACATCAAATTTACAACAGCATCCTACATGCTAAATACACTTTGGGGTCACTAATAGCGATGTTAATAACACTCTAGGGACTACGTTAGTGTCCACGTTCCGTGTAAATTTCGGTATTCTAGATCAGATCGGTGGGCGTCTGTAGCTTAAGCGGTAGTAAGCTTGATCTCAAGCGTACCTGGTTCAATCTCCACTGCAGGCAGTTTGAAAGCAACTTTGATCGACGTGAATTTTTAACAAAGGATAAAAATAGACCTCACCGTTCAGAAAGCAATGGCAAACTACTGAACGTATAATTGGTGCATAGAAAATCAACGACTAGTTTACTGTGGCCGATGTGGGAAGTTCTGTAAAGCATATGCCACGATTTTCATTTTCAGGTCAGATCGGCCCCAATTTTCTCGGTGTCCGCTCAGTGCGCCGTGGGACCACAGGAGACCACGATCCTTTACTCGATGATCTACATCACAAGTACCTCTGAAGTTCAAGTAAGACTCGCATTACTCTGAAGTCTAAGTAAGACTCGCATTAATGACGAGGAAACTTATGATTAGAAAAGCAATTCCTCACTAAAGAATTCAGACCATGACTACGCTTGAACTCCTAGCAAGCGAACGAACAAAATAATGTCAAAATACGGCTATTAAAATATCAAATTTACAAGATCATCATACATTATAATACATCTCAACACTTACTTACCTTCCCAACACCCTCTCAATCACTTAGATCAAAAATGTAAAAAACGGTGTTGACACAACTATTAATCCCTGCTATGAAATAACCCTACTCATGGGAAGAACTACTATCGTACTACAACTCTATCGTTTTACTTTTCTGAATGAACGAGGTTCTCAAGAATCAAACGAACAAACAATACTATCCTAGTTAACAAAGCCTGTTTCCTGTAAACCAAGCAAATAACAATTTTAAGATCGATTCTCGCAAGACAGTTCGCGCGATGCCTTAGCATCCACATCGATAAGAAAATTGTAAGGTATTGGAATAGATATAAGGGTGAAAATCGAAGTTTTTTTTTCTCGAACAACTACCTTTTGGATCGCTTTGTAATTAAGAGTAATAAAAAAAAATTGAACGAGAGTACTAGTGTTGACGTTCCTGTAATTATATTTCACCTTTATTAAGATCTGCTCGTGTTTTAAGGGAAACCAGTGGCGGCTCGTGATCATTTTTGTTGGTGGGGCCAGAAATTTTTTCCCGGATAAATCATGGTTTCTGGTTGCTATATTTTAATTTCCGGCGTGATGCTGACCACATCACTCATCGTATGCCGACGGTCAATGAAAAATACAGGCCTAACACTGTATTGACCTATATACCACGACGTATGAAAGGGTTCCTTTACTTTTTATATTTTAATTTATAAAATAATAAATACACGATATACATTATTTTTGGTGGCGCCCACTGAGGGGAACCATATTGCAGGAGAGTCTTGCTAAGTGGATTAGAGTTCGGCTGTCATGCTCAATCCACGGTAAGGCCAAGGGTTTTTCTATCGGGAAAAGAATAATCCTAACCTGAATAGTTTCGCAACGACTGCACTAGCCAGGCTGTCATTAAATTTCTCAGGCTCTTGTCCTCCCCATGTCCTACACTGACATAAAAAACGGTACTACAGACAGTAACGAAGAGCCGCTGTAGCGTAGTTGTTAGTGAACTCGCTTCGCAAGGCTGGTGGTCTGGGTTCAGCTCCGCAATGCGCGTGGAATTTTTTCCCGACCGCGACGGCTCTCAGGTCGACCCAGCCTCAACTGGGTACCAGACATGCTCTGGGAAAGTAAAGGCGGCCGGCGTGATGCTGACCACATCACCCATCGTGTGCCGACGGTCAATTAAAATAAAGGCCTAACACTGTATTGACCTATATACCACGAGGTATGAAAGGGTTCATTTACTTACTTTACAGGCAGTAACGATAGTAACGGCCCGCCTGCCCAGCGTGTTCGATGCGCGTTAGACGACGGGTGACAAGCTCCCTGTGAGTGCGGGTTCAATTCCACGGGCTGGAAGAAAAACCAAAGGTTTTCCAGATTTACGGTGTTCATGACACCGAACCGAAGGGTTACGATGTCCATGGCTCCGAACCGAAGGGTTACGATGTCCATGTCACCGAGCCGAAGGGTTACGATGTCCATGGCACCGAACCGAAGGGTTACGATGTCCATGGCACCGAACCGAAGGGTTACGATGTCCATGGCACGAACCGAAGGGTTACGATGTCCATGGCACCGAACCGAAGGGTTACGATGTCCATGGCACCGAACCGAAGGGTTACGATGTCCATGGTACCGAGCCGAAGGGTTGCGATGTCCATGGCACCGAACCGAAGGGTTACGATGTCCATGGCACCGAACCGAAGGGTTACGATGTCCATGGCACCGAACCGAAGGGTTACGATGTCCATGGCACCGAACCGAAGGGTTACGATGTCCATGGCACCGAACCGAAGGGTTACGATGTCCATGGCACGAAGAGCTGAAAGCTCAAGTGCTTCTGGAGCAGAAAGAAAAACGACAGTAACGTCGACCATGGAAGGAAAGGTCGAAGTTATGAGAGCATGAGGAATGCTGATAAATATTTAAGACTGGAGTATTAGAAAGTTTATTACAACTGTTATAAGAAAGAGAAGATGGAGATATGTTGCACACACCTTGAGGAGAAATGATCAACGAATATCAAAGCAGGCATTGAAGTGGGATGCAAAGGGTTCAAGAAAGAGAGATCGACATAAGGAGACCCTGAAACGAACTTTGCTGAGAGAGGCAGGAAATATCGGTCTCAGTTTCATGGAGGAGATTGAGCGAGTTGCCCAGGATAGAGCGGTATGGAGAAATTACTTGCAGGCCCTATGTAACGTATAACGGTACGAGAGGAATTATTATTATTATTAGAAAGTGGACAAGCAAAAAGTCTAGAAGAGTGTACTGTAATGGCAAACGGCAGAATGATGCGAAGACGGTCATTGATTGATTTATCATATTTTAAGTATTTAAGCCATGATGGTGCAGTGGGTAAAGCACGTCCTTCCTAGAAGTGTGGTCCAAGATTCAAAGTCACGAGTTAGAGTCGGGTTGTTTTTCCGATCACAATTGTTACCAGGTCGATCCAGACAAAATTGAGTATCAGAGACATAATGAAAACTAAAAGTGACGGGTGGGATGTTGAGAGCAGCACCCACCACGCTCAGTTCTATACTCCTGATCCACAGCTTTGTACATTAGACAAGCCTATATTTGCACCATCCTCCAACTCAACAGCCATCTTAATGTTCCGTAATAGACAAGTTGATAGCACTTTGCACTAGTTCACGTGTTCCGTGATAGACAAGTTGATAGCACTTTGCACTAGTTCACGTGTTCCGTGATAGACAAGTTGATAGCACTTTGCACTAGTTCCCGTGTTCCGTAATAGACAAGTTGATAGCACTTTGCACTAGTTCACGTGTTCCGTGATAGACAAGTTGATAGCACTTTGCACTAGCTCCCGTGTTCCGTGATAGACAAGTTGATAGCACTTTGCACTAGTTCCCGTGTTCCGTAATAGACAAGTTGATAGCACTTTGCACTAGTTCCCGTGTTCAAGTTGAGCACGTTAAAGAACCATCAGTAGTTTAACTCCGAGAAGAGTAGGCTGGGAAGATACTGCCCGGGCAAAATGCATGAGAAAGATTTGAAAGAAAATTCCTGCAAAACATTTTCACCATCTTCAAATTACATCGGAACCATAGCCGGGGCTACGGAGTTCTTGCTCTTTCGGTGAGATCTTTCAGTGTAAGAAAAAGATCGAAGCACACATGGTTACTCACCAAAGTGCACTGATGATGGTCAAATCAATCAATCAATCAATAAACCAATCAATCAATCAATCAATCAGTTCACTTAAAATAATGCCACACCCCCCTCCTTTCAAAGATCGTATTGTGACATTGGTTCAATTACACAATTGTTCCCCGACGACATAAATGTCCTCCCCCCATCCCTCATTTGGAAGGTTCGAGTCCTCATTTCAGCATAGATTTCTATTGAAATCAACGGTAAATGAAATTGAATACCGTATTCTCACCGTTCAGAAAGCAATGACAAACTACTTAACTTTTAAGTGATGCATCATCAGGTTCCGTGCCGGCTCGCGTAGGCAAATATACTATTAATAATTCCTCTCGTACCGTTCTTCGTTCCGCTATACGATATACCGTTATTATAATATAATAATAATTCCTCTCGTACCGTTATACGTTACATATATTTTCCCATTACCACAAGTAATTTCTCCATACCGTTCTATCCTGGGCAACTCGTTCAATCACCTCCATGGAACTGAGACCGATATTTCCTGCCTCTCTCAGCAAAGTTCGTTTCAGGGTCTCTTTAGGTCGACCTCTCTTTCTTGAACCTTTGCATCCCAGTTATTGCCTGCAATCAGTGTCTCCTTATCGCTATATATCCTGGGTAACTCGCTCGTTAACAGTAGTTGATGGCAAAGTCCTTAAAGGATATGCAACGATTTTCATTTCATATTTCAGCCTATGTTGACGGGGCTCACAAGGGGAGCAAAGAATAGTAACACTGCGATCTACAAAGCATGTCGTAAGATGCGACTGAGGTAGGGGCCTAGGAAAGCTACCCCAGTAAATAAAAAGCATTGCAGAATTCGGATGTGCTAGTCTACTTGTAGACGCATAACTGGCACAACATATAATCGCTATAGGATCAGATCACATACAAATAACAAAGAGTGGTTAACAAGTTAACAAACCGAACACTCAAGAACTCACAGTAAATGTAACTTCAGAAGTAGAACCAAGCATAACACTATCAGAGATCAGAAATGCTGTAAATATGGCCCCACCTAATAAAACACCAGGCCCAGACAATATCCCGGCCGACCTAATCAAAGCAACTAAAGAGGTAGGAATCAGCTGGCTCCATAGACTATTCAACCAAGTCTGGATCACACAAGAAACACCAGAAGATTGGAGGAATGCTACAATTGTTCCCATCTGGAAGAAGAAAGGTAGCAAGAGGGACTGTACAAAGTATAGAGGCATAGCGCTACTGAGCCACACTGGGAAAATATTCTGCAAAATACTTGAAAAAGGCTCCGCCACATCATCGAGCCACAGCTTAATGACTCCCAAATGGGATTCAGGAAGAACAAAAGCTGTACAGACGCAATATTCGCCCTCAGACAGTTAGTAGAAAGGACTATCGAATCCGACAAACATTTACACGTTGCATTTGTAGATCAGGAAAAAGCGTTCGACCGCGTAGATAGGCACAAGTTGTGGAAAATACTAACAACCTATGGGGTTAATGAACACCTAATCAACCTTTGCAAGAACATTTATACTGACAGCCAATGTACGATTAGAACAAATACAGGATTATCAGAAAAGTTTCACGTAGGGTCAGGAGTAAGACAAGGCTGCGTACTATCCCCGCTGCTATTCATCACGTACATTGACCACATTTGTAAAATAGCTAACACCAGCGAAGGAAACAACCTCGGAGAACTCTTAAATGAATTTCTTTTGCAGACGATCAGGCAATCATATCAACAACAGAAGAACAGCTACAACAACACATCAACAGACTCCAGTTAGCATGTAACGAATACAACATGAGAATTAACATCGACAAAACAGAAGTAATGACATTCGCCAGAGAGGAAAACACTACCAACATCTCCATCGATAATCATCTACTAAATCAAGCAAAAGATTTCACATACCTGGGGAGCATTTTTTCAGCAAATGGAAGAATAACTAATGAAATTCAACACAGATGCAACAAAGCAAACCAAATGATAGGGCAAATGGCGCCAATTTTAAGATGCAAACACGTCACCATGAACACAAAAGAGCAATGTTCAACACAATCTTTCTCCCACATTATGTTACCAGTGCCAAACCTGGACGCTGACAACAAACGATAGAAGAAAACTAGTCACAACAGAGATGAAGTGTCTACGCAGAATGCTGGGTGTAACAAGAAGAGACCGGTTGAGAAATGAAGACATCAGGAAAAAGTGGGTACAACATCAGTACTAGACTTCATCAAGAAACAACAAATTAAATGGTTCGGTCACGTAAGCAGATTACCATCAGACAGTGCACCCCAAATAGCAATGCTGCTCCGATACAATGGGTACAAAGCAAAAGGCCGGCCACGCAAAAGATGGACCTCAGAGATAACAGAGGCGACGAAAGAGACTATCTACGAAGCGCATACTAGGGCCCGTTTTAGAAATCTCTTCCTGACCTGACGCTGTGAGGCATACAGGATTCGAGAAAGAAAGAAAGGTTAACAAGTGGTCGATATGGTAGCGTTTATTTTATATTTCAGCAAACCAAGCTGAGTGCAAGGGGTTCAAGATGACTACCGCCTCGCACTGTTCAGTTTCATCATCAATATTTCAATATTCGACTGGGAACTGAAAATAGTTAATGGTGGGATGATTAAGTGAGTTTGATTTCCAAATGCGCATTTTCTTATGAGTTGCGCGCGACTCAAGTGAGAAGTGTCAAAGTTCAATGAGTGCGGTTTCCACTCCCTGGTTCCAGTGCATGAACCTTATACGTAACTTGCTGGATGAGGTCGGCACAAACGGGGAAGCAGAAATCATAGCAATTATATCCTATAGAACTGCCTCCAGTATGCAGACTTGAGAAGAAAGAGGTGGCCCACTTACACCAGCGTCCAAGTTAAACTGTATGACGTGGCTGATAATCTGAGGCAGACGACTGCCTTTATTAGAGAATCCGAAATCCCAATCTAGTGAGAACGCAGAAGACAAACTGTATGGCGTGGCTGATAATCTGAGACAGACGGCTGCCTTTATTAGAGAATCCGAAATCCCAATCTAGTGAGAACGCAGAAGAAGAAAAAGATATGTAACCTTAGACGATGACGTACATCAGATAATCTCGTCTGTGGCTTAGGGGATAGTGATTCGGTCTTTTAACCCCGACGTTCTGAGTTCGAATCTCGCTGCTGACAATTTAGTTGCAAATTGTGTCGCGTGGAATTTTACAAAAGGACGATGGCAACACCCGTTCAGAAAAGTTCTGGCAAACTACTGAACGTAATAATGCCTAGAAAAGTACTGGCAAACTACTGAACGTAATAATGCCTAGAAAAGTCACAAACATCGTTAAAAAAAAGGTGTGGTTGATTCGCAATGTCCTGTAAGGGATATGCAATTAACATTTTTTTAGAAAGGGGTTTTTGGTAGCTAAGTGGTTAAGCCCTTATCTTGCGTTCTGAATGTTGTAGGCTCGAACCCGGACAACCCCGTCCTGTTATTGAGTGCATTTTTAAAAGAGACTCTAGGATTTTGCAGGAGATGCGGGTTCGTACTTTGTGCAATACTCTCTACGGGCTATTTCTGCAGCGAGGGACTGAGCCACAAAAGACAAAACCCAGTGCAATGAAGTCAATCCTTCATCTTCAGACAGTTTAGTCTTATCTAGAACATACATTTTTCTGTTGATTAAGGCGGGAGACCAACCCATAGAGACTCCCGCATAAAAGCTTTGAATGAAGAGAAGTTTTATTATTGAAGATATTGTAGAAAGTGTAGACCAGCACTATTTAACGTTGTTATACGAGTATGTATAACACACCACTTGGTCAGAATGAACCGAATACACCAGTTGCAAGAGCGTACAACCTGAAAATGGAATCATCAAGAGGAAGGGGAAGACCAAGAAAAGATGGGTTGATGGAGTTACAGACATCTTAAAACTCCACAATACCACACTATATCAAGCGACCGAGCGTGCATTATCTCGGAAACCGATCATCAGTTAAACCTGCTACGCCTAGCGGCAAAAAGCAGAGAAGGACAAAAGAAAGAAAGAAGATACGAGTATAATGGGGCGCATCTGACTGATGACTCGGGAGGCGCTGGGGGCATGTGGCAACTGCAATAATAATACTAATATAAGAATCATCATCATCCTGGCCACTTTGTCTCAGGGGTTAGTAGGTTTTGCGTCACCTAGTATGTTCTGTGCTGAATCACAACGTTTCTTGTGGCTGTAATGGCCTATTCTGGAGTGGCAATCCTTGCCATAGTTGCTACAGGTAAAACTGGAGACTGGAGCTGATACATAAGATGTTCTCTCTGTACTCTGCGCTTTCTTTTGCCTCCATATGTGATAGTGTTTTTCTTCTTTTCTTTTTGAGCCGCTCCTCGCTGCTGCTCGCCATGCTCGCCTGTCTTTGGCCAGCCACTCCCACTGTTCTTTGTCTATGTCGCTTGAATTTAGATCAAGCTTAGCCTGTGTCACTGTGAAAAGGCGGATATGACGGCATAGCACATACTGCAAGACTGCCAGTTGTTAGCAGGCATGAGAAACGAAACCTGGCCAGATAACACATAGTTTCGCCAGAAGCTGTACGGAGGAGGAGTCCTTAAAACAACAGCAGAAGTCATGAGAAAATTTGGTCCATCGGACTAGGCGGGGATCGAGAGAGAGAGAGATCACGCTTGCATGTGTCAATGAAACGTAATATAACAATAAAGTAATATTAATAGTAACATGTCTAAAAATAGTAACGGTTGAAAACTGAATCTGGTCTACAAGTCAAATTTTTATTTTTACATTGCGCTTACGAATACAACTGAATCATACTGTTATTTGCTTTTACCAACCCTTCAAGAGGTCAAAACCCTCATACAGAGAAAATCTACAGTAGACTGGAAGACAAACACTGGATATGATTATAGGAAAGATTCCCCCAAAGACCTAAGCAGAACAGACCAGGTCATTCTATTTAGCTCACGTAACGGACACTGCAAACTCAACAAACATATAGACTAGGAATACGTCAAACAGCTTTCTGCCAGTGTTAACAGGCGGAACAGACACCGGAGCATATCCTGCAAGACTGTCCTCTCCTGGGTGAGCTGAGAAGCAACATGTGGCCACACCCAGTCGACCTGAAAACTAAGCTTTGGGAAACCTGACAGACTTGAAGCTGACTGCCCAGTTTGTGGTCCACAGTAAATTAAGCAAGGCTGGTGGTCTGGGTTCAGCTCCCGCAATGCGCGTGGAATTTTCTCAACCACGACGGCTCTCAGGTCGACCCAGCCTCAACTGGGTACCAGATATGCTCTGGGAAAGTAAAGGCGGCCACATCACCCATCGTGTGCCGACGGTCAATGAAAAATACAGGCCTAATACTGTATTGACGTATATACCACGAGGTATGAAAGGGTTCCTTTACTTTACTTTACTTAGTAAATTAAGCGCATGACCAGAGATCGCTGAAGAAGAAGAAGAAGAATACTGTTATTCAGGAACACTATTTTTTTTTCTTGAAATTCTGATTAACGTTACTTTCGCAGGATAAAATAACGCGCCAGGGATGTATTATATGGACGCCCTTGGCGCCTGCGGGAACCTCGTTGGACATCGCTCGTGTAGGTAAATACAGTTATATTGAATTGTTTGACTTGCGTACAGCTTGTACGAATACTGGATCGCATGGGTATTCAATCTCAGAAACTAATGAAAGACGACAGAGGAGCGGTGTATGAACCTCTTTGCTTGGAGACAGTAAACTAGATTTGGTTTGAGTGTTGTATTAATCATGGATTGATAATGTAAATACCCCTTGTGGTTTATAGGTCAGCGAGGAGAAGAGCCATTGTTTTCCCTTGTATGTTGTAAAAGAGGGGATAGGAGAGGACATAGGCCGTAGTGTCAACGACCCGACATTGTAAGAAAAGCCGTGGATCCTGGCAACATAAGGCCGACTAGCTCAAACGGGAAAACCACAATTCCTGATAACTGGTTTTTGTAAGTGTTTGATAGAATACTGTAATGTTTTCTGCAATGTTACACAATCCTACGAGTTCATGGTTATTTATTGATGAAAAATGTTAATTAATAATACTGATATTCCTTAGAGTTAAACTTAATTTGTAACATAATATAACCTTGATTTAGCATGTTAATAATACTGATATTCCTTAGTGTTAAACTTAATTTGTAACATAATATAACCTTGATTTAGCATGTTAATAATACTGATATTCCTTAGTGTTAAACTTAATTTGTAACATAATATAATCTTGATTTAGCATTTTGTGTTGTTTTTAAAATGAATTTGTCTTTATCTAGCAATACTGGAATGCGAGGTCATATGACGGTTGTGGTCTTATTTTCTAGAATTTTTACCTGAGCTCGTCAACCTTATGTTATCGGTGGCCACGGAAAAGCAAAGAGCTACAGAAATAAAGTCAGAAAAAATCCAAACTGCTCAAGAAGATTCGGAAGCCATAGCGGTAGGAGACAGAAGAACTGTCAATGATGAAAAGTAGGGTGAAAAACTACAGGATAACGTTTGAAGCATAGCATAACGACATGCATAAGGGTAGATCTGAGGTAGAAAGAAAGATAGAGTCTCTGTGAGGTTAGATGCTAGCCTCTTGTTTTAAAGGTACTCGGTTCGCTCCCTCGTCAAGCCATCGAAATTTGTTTTAGAGATTTCTGATCGCAGTGTAGGTGAGATCGAGTCCCTTGTCCTATATCGGAGACAGACTATAAAACGTAGGTCTCGTGTTCAATTTGAGCACGTAAAAGAACCCTTGGCAGTTCAAAATCGAGTAGAGCAGGCTGAAAAGCCACTCCCCGTGCAAAATTCATTAGATACTATTTAACAAATAATATTCCTACACAAATATCTTCATCATCTTCAAAATTACATCGGGGACCCTCACAGGTGCTACGGAGTTCGTGCACTGCAGTTGAGATCTTCTTGTGTAAGAAAGAGATCAGAGCACACATGGTTACTCACCAAAGTGCAATGATGATGATCCTATCTATTAATAAATCAATCAATAGGAAGAGTCTTTATTTAAACTTATTGCCCGTCTGTCCAGCGTGTTCGTAGCGCGTTGGACTACGGTGACTATCCCTCTGTGTGTGCGGGTTCAATTTCGCGGGATGGCAGAAAAAGCCACAGACTTCCCAGATTTACGGTGTTCGTGGCACCGAACCGAAGGGTTACGATGTCCATGGCACCGAGCCGAAGACCTGAAAAGCTCAAGTGCTTCTGGATCGGAAAAAAAAAAATTCAACTTATTTATTGCTGCCTCGAGAATTTCTGGATAATTCAATGACTCCTTCCACCCCCTTCTTCCCCTTGTATTTCTAACGGCCTTTGAAACAACACAGGTTTGTAAACCATGCTGTTCATATACATAATTGAAATCGTTAATTATTTTGTCCCCATTATTTTCATTATAACACAATATCACACTGACATGTTATTTGTAGAGATTCATGTGTTGTGTACAAAGTGTCTGAGTTCTCGAGCGCATTGTGTGTCTGTGTGCGTGTGTATGTGTGTGTGTGATGTTGCTTGTCCCCTCCTGCGCACAGCAAGAGGGTGACTTATGATGGATAGAGAATCGATAGCCCCTAATAATATGTTGTGTTGGAGTAATCACAGTTATTAGACCAACTTATTTTAACAATGTTAATTTTTCTTATTTTTTTCCCAACCTTTGTTCATTTCGTTGTCGAACTGATCGATCGATTGATCGATTGATTGATTGATTGGACCATCATAATTAAAAATGTAATAATATGACCAATAACCAATTAAGGTCGTTGGGTGTCATGGTGGAGACATCCGCATCACAAGCCACAATCCTTACCTTCTTCTTCTACTTCGAATGCTCCGTATCGACTACTTATTAACCACTCTTTATGATTCATATGTGATCTGAGCCTAAGACCGATTGTACAATGGGTCAGTTATGCGTCTACAAGTAGGCCAGCACATCCGATTTCTGCGATGATTCTTAATTACTAGAGTAGCTTCCTTAGGCCCTACCTCAGTCGCCTCTTACGACATGCCTTGTAGGTAGCAGTGTTACTATTCATTTCTCCCCTTGCGAGCCTCGGCAACACACGGGCGAGTCGTTGTCTTCAACTAATCAAACTAATTTGGTATAAAGTTATGCAATGACCAGCTCGTGTTGTTGTTAATCCGAGATTTTCTCTGTCCTCCTCCTCCTTCTCATCTTCTTCTGTCATTTCTTTATAACATCTTTGAATTTCTGGTTCCTACATGTTCTTTGTATAACAATCTTTGAATGTTCTGGTTATGTTCTTTGTATAACAATCTTTGAATTTCTGGTACATGTTCTTTGTATAACAATCTTTGAATGTTCTGGTTCCATGTCTTGTATAACAATCTTGAATGTTCTGTTCACATGTTCTTTGTATAACAATCTTTGAATGTTCTGGTTTGTTCTTGTATAACAATCTTTGAATGTGAGTCGAGCCCATTATAAGTAAAATCTAAGCTTACATAACAACATTAACCATAGCCTTTTCAAGATTTGGTGTAAGAACCGTTTGTCCTTTCATTTTACTAGACCATAGTAAACAAGATCTCCAACTGCTAGCAAAGAATCGTATCACATGGAGATCTAAAACATCTGCCCTATGTGCCGCCTTTGGCACGAAAGGAACAAACTAACTAAGTATATAAGAGGTAGGAGGGTCAATTTCTTCCCTCACGTGTGGACCGTCGAGTGTTGGATTTAAACCACGCCCGTGTGTTGCCGGGACCAGCGAGTGAAGCAAAGAATAGTAACACTTCAATCTACAAGGCATTTTATAAGAGGGGCCTGAGGTAGGGGCCTAAGTAAGCTACCTTAGTAAATAAAAAGAACTGCTGAAATCGGATGTGCTGGCCTACTTGTAGGTGTATAACTGGTACAACGTACAATCGCTCTTAGACTCGGATCACATACAAATCCGAAGAGTGGTTAACAAGTGATCGAAATGGAGCCTTCGTCGTCGAAGAAGAAGAAGAAGAAGTAGCAATATTTGCTAAAACTAACGGTAGCATAATGTTTTTCTGTAACAGATCAATACCGAGGTACAAAAATTGTGATAAAGTTTGCGTGCCTGTCATTCAGTTCAAAGTTAGAGATAAACGGATGAGCCCGGCAGGAAACTAAAAGTGTCTTCTGATATTTGCACACACAACGAGCTTACTTCTTCTTCTTTTCAATCGTTCTTCTCGCCCATTTTAATCATTACTATTGTGATATATAAACAGCCTTTGCCAAGAACGGTTAGAACGTTGCGTTCCCGTTAAACCCATACTAGTGTAGGACCAGCACATCTGGCGTTTTCGGCCCTCAGAAATGTTTGAGTCTACCATGTCGACAATCAAACACTTTCCAGACATCGTGAGTACATTTCTCTTTAATGATCCGTTTATCGTTGTATATTATCTACGCCTAAGAGCATTTTGTACTTTGCAACATTTTTTTGACAAAGTACGGCGTTCCTTTTTGCATCGTATGATGAGCACTCTTTAATGATCTTTTTAACGCCGTATATTTTGGCTTGGTTCTACGCCAACGAGCACTTACTACATTACACGTTTACTGACTGGGCGAGTTCCGAAGAGCTTACAAATAATCTAATACAATGCATCACGAAATTTGGTATGTTCTGCTGAGCTACCGAATATAACTTTGAAATAGTAGTGATGTTGTTATATGTACTAAAATTACACAGGCTTTGCCGTTATATCAGGGGGGCAGCCAATGGATAGAGCTGACATTTTGAACACAATCATAGAGTGTAAAATCTAAAGAAGATTTTCATCTAAATCAATCTACGTCAACTACCAGATTGCAGGAGCTGGGATTAAAGATTGGTGTAGCAAGAAAAGAGAAGATTGGCGTAACAAGAAAAGAACAACACAACAGGTACGTGGGTATGCTCATCAATCAAAATCGAACTGGTACGGTCAGTCAATGGACGCTGTTGGAGATATTGTCAAGGAGATAGGAGCACCTATGGACATGTCCGGAGAGCAATGAAGATATTCCAAATTGAAACTGAAACTGAAGATAAAATTACCACGAGCAAAGTTATGAAAATTGGTGCAGTTTTATAATTTAAAAATTACTGAACCATTCCGGAATGAATTTGATGTCGATAAAACTGAGATTCATTTTTTCATTAGGAATATATAGACGACAACCAGATTGTCTTTAACTTAGTCTTCGCGGACTGGATAAAAACATGTGAAGGCTGCATGTTGCCGCAGGCCGCAGGTTGCTCAACAGGAATGTAATCTATCCGTCTCTTCTCTCTTTAAACTCAAATACTTTCTCAACAGTCGATACACGTGTAGCATTATTTAACAGCCTATGGGCTTACTTGCTACCCGATTGACAAGACATAGATTTACAACAGTTTCAAAATATGCATTCCCCTGGGAAATATCAACTTGATAAATGAAGTCGGCACTTTTGAATTATGTAGATGGAGATCTGTACTGCGTTACTTCCTTTCAATATAGACTTTCTGAAGAAGATAAGATGAGATATATTCTTTTTTTAGTGCAACTTTGGTGTAAGAAAAGTCAGTACGCAGATTCTCATCTTGTTGCTGATGTCAATCTCATACATATCTTCTTCTTCTTCTTCGAGCGGTCCACATCGACCATTTGTTAAACCACTCTTTGTGATTTGTATGTAATTCGAGCCTAAGAGCGATAGTACACTGTGTAAGTTATGCACCTATACGTAGGCCTGCACATCCGATTTCTGCAACGCTTGTTATTTACTAAGGTAGACTGCCTAGGTCCCCTAATTTAGTCATCTGTTACATGTCTTGTAGGTCACAGTGTTACTATTCCTTGTTCCTCCTGTGAGCCTCGGCAAAACATGGGCGTATCTCAAACACATCATTTTGTTTCTTGCTTTTTACAATTTTTTAATTAAACTAGAATTTGAGTCTTCTGTGATCAGAATAACATGTTACTTTCAACAATAGTCTACAGTGTTTTTGGGTGTGCTGATATCAGGAAGTGGAGAGCCGCTGTAGCGTAATTGTTAGTGAACTCGCTTCGCAAGGCTGGTGGTCTGGGTTCAGCTCCCGCAATGCGTGGAATTTTTCCCGACCACGACGGCTCTCAGGTTTCACACCAGCCTCAACTGGGTACCAGACATGCTCTGGGAAAGTAAAGGCGGCCAGCGTGATGCTGACCACATCACCCATCGTGTGCTGACGGTCAATGAAAAATACAGGCCTAACACTGTATCAGGAAGTAGCGTTCGTTATAATATGGACAGCTTGCAAACTTTTATTCCATGAAGTCTGAATTTATATGTTGGAACAAGGGGATCGATACCGAAGTGGATAACAGTCTAAGTGACTACATATCGTGGAAATTCCCGGGCTCAAAGTCAGCTGCCCATCACCCCTCAATATGTGTGTGAACATGGTACAGGAGACCCTGACCTGATCGTTCACTTGGGGACTTAATTACAAGCACCTCTGAAGTCGGAGGATAGTTCCCCTGGATGTGTTCCGATATAGTTGTTATGTAGGATTTCAACTAGGAGTCTCGCAAGGAGCAAAGAATAGAAGCAATGCGACCTACATGGCATGTCGTTAGAGGCAACTGAGGTAGGGTTCTAGAGAAGCTACTCTAGTAAATAAAAAGCGTCGCAGGAATCGGATGGGCTGGCCTACTTGTAAGCGCCTAACTGGCACAACGTACAATCGCTCTTTGGCTCAGATCACATACAAATCACAAATAGTGGTTAACAAGTGGTCGATATGGAGCGTTCAAAGTAGAAGAAGTTAGACAGAAAGACCTTATAGGCAGTGCACAAACTCCATAGCATCGGCGTGGTTCACCATGTGGTTTTGAAGATGGTGAACATTTTTTGTTGATGGTTGTACAGAACCTTGCTTGAATTACACTGAGAAACAAAGATTGAAGTGGTTTAGCTACTTAATAAGAATGCATCCATACTCCACAGTATACAGAGTCTTCTACAACAGAACATCAGGGAAGAAGGCAGAGAAAGACCACGAAAAGATGGTTAGATGGCATAACAGAATCCCGTGAAAAAGCAAAAATAACAATCACCCAAGCTACCAGAACAGCTCAAGACAAAAACAGAAAACCACGACGCTGGGCAACAACCCAGTAGCAGTGTGACGACAAAAGAAGAAGAACATTTTTTAAGGAATTGTGTTTTAACCTTTTTAATTCATTTTTCAAGAGAAATGGCTTTGCAAACATTTCTTATAAATTTCCATCTGTTAAGTGTTCTGTTACATGCTCAACTTGTACACGGGACCTACGTTTTATCGTCCGTCTCCGATAGAACTGGAACTCGATCTCACTTGCATTCAGATCAGGAATCTCTAGAAATATATTATTATATTTTAGAAATATATCCCACTTCTCTGGAAACGAACCGAGTACCTCTGGCACGAGAGGTGAGCATGTTACCTCCACTCAACAGAGACGCCCTTGACATAAACATATGCAAGCTACCACGTCTTTTATTTACATCTACACAAGATGGAGATCAGATGTTTTAGAAGAGCTGCAGGTGTGACAATAAGAGACAAAATTAAAAATGAAGAAATCAGAAGAGGACTGGATGTGAAACCAGTCATGCAATTCATAAAAGAAAAACAGATTAAATGGTTTTTACAATCTGGCAAGAATGACCAGGTATCGCCTATCACAGAAAACCACACATAAAAAGTATAACGAATACAGAGCAAGAGAAAGACCACGCAAAAGATGGAGTGACGGCATCAAGAACAGCCTTAAGAAATTGAATAATAGCTTGCACAGTGCATTAGAACAAGTGCATTTGCAGAGACCCCTTTTGACATAATAATAATAGACGTCCATCGCAAGCGATGATGACAACAATCTCAGACGTGTACTGTTGCAACTCTCTGGTCACTGGTGAATTAATTACAAAGTGCATTACATCAAGCACACACAAGATTACTACATTTCACCACAACACTTCTATATCGAAACACGTAAAAACAAAGTTTTACAAAATTCACAAACAATAACAATACACAGCAACGTTTCGACCAAAAGGCCTTTATCTAGCAAAGGATACAGCAGGAGTGACGAATTTAACTTCTTTATCAGCATACTACATATATAGGGTGTTCAAGATAATTGCAGCCACATTGACAAATCGAAAGTTGCCAGATAACCTATCGCGTTGTGTTTATGTACTATTTAAACCGGTTCTGACTAGCTCGTTCTACGTCACATTTGTTCATCGCCCCTTCCCGCACTACAATTACACACCATCACACAACCTTGACCTATACTACGTCATAACTGAACCTTCTCATTTCCATACATATATGCCAGATTAGCTCCATTCACATGCTGCTTTTAAGTTGAACACCCTGTAGAAACACAATAAATTCCTAACCTTATAGTAGTAGAATATATGGTTTAAGAATGAGATGAGAACAATGAAACAGATGGATAGACAAGTTAAAGAGATGCCTCTGCCCAGCGTGTTCGTAGCGCGTTGTACTACGGGTGACTATTCATCTGTGTGTGCGGGTTCAATTCCGCGGGATGGCAGAAAAAGTCACAGATTCCCCAGATTTACGGTGTTCGTGGCACCGAACCGAAGGTTACGATGTCCATGGCACCGAGCTGAAGAGCTGAAAAAGCTCAAGTGCTTCTGGATCGGAAAAAAAGAAAAGAGATGCCTCCACAACATGTGCAGAGTAATAGAAATGAGTTGCTAGAGTACTTAGTATACAATCTCGGAAGTCGGATAAGACACACCTGTATGACGGAGGACACTGATAAAAAGGAAAGCAGGACTTTAGTGACAAATCAGTCACAAGCGACATACCAGGCGTTTCTGATCAATGATTTAACTACGTCTGATCAATGATTTAACTACGTCGATCGAGTGATTTTAGGGCAGTTAGGATGTTTTTATCGTAGTCTACGTGTAGTGTGCTGTTAAGTAGTAAAATGTATCTCTCCTGTTGTATCCTTTGATTGATAAAGGCCTTTTGGTCGAAACGTTGCTCTGTATTGTTATTGTTTTTGCATTTTGTAAAACTACAGTACTTTGTTATTACGTGTTTCGACATTGCTACATAGTTGTGCTGCAGTCTTCCCTTATATCGACAACACTTCTATAAATAAGGAAATGATGGAAGAGAAGAAGACACAATGTGATTTCTTTCAGCTACACTATGTGTGTCATCATCATCATTGGCCTCTTTGTCTCAGGAGACAATAGGTGTTGCGTCACGTAGTATGTTCTGTGCTGAATCACAACGTTTCATGTGGCTGTAATAGCCTATTCTGGAGTGGCAATCCTTGCCACAATTGCTGCAGGTAAAACTGGAGACTAGAGCCGATGCATGGGATGTTCTCTCTGCTCTCTGTGTTCTCTTTTGCCTCCACATGTGATGTTGTTTTCTTCTTTCTTTTTCTTTTTAGCCGCCCCTCACTGCCACTTCGCCATGCTTGCCTGTCTTTGGCCAGCCGCTCCCAGTGTTTTTGTCTATGCCGCATGAAGTTAGATCACGTTTGCAGTTGTCAATGAAGCGTAATCATACGGAGTGATGTACTACGTGTGTACAATTTGTTAATCAACCGATCTCAGTCTGCGACGGAGATCACAGTAATTCAAAGGGGGAGAATTATTTCTCTACCGATCAATCGCCTACACGCTACATGCTATCTATCAACTAGGTCTGCGTCTCAGCAACGATTTTCTGCTTCGGAAGAGAACAAGGGGCCTGTTTCAGTGCGTCATCTTTCCTTTTGGAACTGAACATTGTACAATAAATGAGCACGACTACGGATTATTGGATTAAGTCAAGCGCGTGCTTACACCAGGAAGGAAACTGATATATTTTGTATTTCCACTCCTTTATTTATAGAGATATATTTTTTAAGTATATGTTTTGGGTTACATGAGCTTTAAGAATCCGTGTTTGAGAATGTATAGTATGTTCTTTACTTCAAAGTCTGCTTTTCTATCTATTCATTCACTTATAGTCTGTCTATTCAGTCGCTTACAGTCTATCTATTCCTTCACTTATAGTCTGTCTATTCAGTCGCTTAGTCCATATATTCATTCACTTATAGTCTGTCTATTCAGTCGCTTACAGTCTATCTATTCCTTCACTTATAGTCTGTCTATTCAGTCGCTTACAGTCTATATATTCCTTCACTTATAGTCTGTCTATTCAGTCGCTTACAGTCTATCTATTCCTTCACTTATAGTCTGTCTATTCAGTCGCTTACAGTCTATCTATTCCTTCACTTATAGTCTGTCTACTTAGTCGCTTACAGTCTATATATTCCTTCACTTATAGTCTGTCTACTCAGTCGCTTACAGTCTATATATTCCTTCACTTATAGTCTGTCTACTCAGTCGCTTACAGTCTATATATTCCTTCACTTATAGTCTGTCTACTCAGTCGCTTACAGTCTATCTATTCCTTCACTTATAGTCTGTCTACTCAGTCGCTTACAGTCTATCTATTCCTTCACTTATAGTCTGTCTATTCAGTCGCTTACAGTCTATATATTCATTCACTTATAGTCTGTCTATTCAGTCGCTTACAGTCTATCTATTCCTTCACTTATAGTCTGTCTACTCAGTCGCTTACAGTCTATATATTCCTTCACTTATAGTCTGTCTACTCAGTCGCTTACAGTCTAATATTCCTTCCTTATAGTCTGTCTATTCAGTCGCTTACAGTCTATCTATTCCTTCACTTATAGTCTGTCTATTCAGTCGCTTACAGTCTATCTATTCATTCACTTATAGTCTGTCTATTCAGTCGCTTACAGTCTATCTATTCATTCACTTATAGTCTGTCTATTCAGTCGCTTACAGTCTATCTATTCCTTCACTTATAGTCTGTCTATTCAGTCGCTTACATTCTATATATTCCTTCACTTATAGTCTGTCTATTCAGTCGCTTACAGTCTATCTATTCATTCACTTATAGTCTGTCTATTCAGTCGCTTACAGTCTATCTATTCCTTCACTTATAGTCTGTCTATTCAGTCGCTTACAGTCTATCTATTCCTTCACTTATAGTCTGTCTATTCAGTCGCTTACAGTCTATCTATTCCTTCACTTATAGTCTGTCTATTCAGTCGCTTACAGTCTATCTATTCCTTCACTTATAGTCTGTCTATTCAGTCGCTTACAGTCTATATATTCATTCACTTATAGTCTGTCTATTCAGTCGCTTACAGTCTATCTATTCCTTCACTTATAGTCTGTCTATTCAGTCGCTTAGTCTATATATTCATTCACTTATAGTCTGTCTATTCAGTCGCTTACAGTCTATCTATTCCTTCACTTATAGTCTGTCTATTCAGTCGCTTACAGTCTATCTATTCCTTCACTTATAGTCTGTCTATTCAGTCGCTTACAGTCTATCTATTCCTTCACTTATAGTCTGTCTATTCAGTCGCTTATAGTCGTTCTTGTCAAAGATCAATTATATATCACAATAAGAATGATAATCACAATAAGAATGATAATCACAATAAGAATGATAATTACAATAAGAATGATAATCACAATAAGAATGATAATCACATTAAGAATGATAATTACAATAAGAATGATAATCACAATAAGAATGATAATTACATTAAGAATGATAATCACAATAAGAATGATAATCACAATAAGAATGATAATCACAATAAGAATGATAATTACAATAAGAATGATAAAATTAGCCTCGAAGAACGAACACTAAAAAGAAGAATTTTTCATTTCATGAATTCAACTTTTAGTAATCTTCATTTTCTCAACCAATCTTTGTTACTGACCTTATCCTTAATGCAACTTATACCAGTCTATGTTATGACTTTGTTACTGACCTTATCCTTAATGCAACTTATACCAGTCTATGTTATGACTTTGTTACTGACCTTATCCTTAATGCGACTTATACCAGTCTATGTTATGAATACCACATTTCATATATTGTATTTTGAATGCGATTTAAAAAAAATATCTTTTCGTTAGACACCTCAAACACCAATAATTCTTACTATATCATAGGTTCCCAAACTTTTCCTGACCACCGTCCACTTTGCGAGGCATACATTTTTTAACGCCCCCTCCGCCCCCACCCCTATTATAACAGTTTCCATTGTTCAAGCAGTTTGATATTTTCGATGTAAATAGCAACTAATGATACATGACTGCTTATGTCGTTAAATTATTGAAAAGTAGTGGTCAATATGTTCTTCATCTTGAACACAGTTATTCAATAGCAAAATTCTGAAAATAATTTATTAAAAAAATATATTATTAATTTCTTCTATAAGGAGTTATCGACCCCTTGATCGCCTGAACGACCCCCTCCTTCCCCACCCCCAATGCATCTGAACTCACTATCGCCCCTCTCCCCCTCCCAAGAAGCATCAGCGCCCACTGGGAGGCAGTACCCTCCACTGTGGGAACCTATGATCTTTATCTGTCTATATCCACTTCATGTCCAGATTGACACATAAGACTTCCACAAGAGACTTCCACTGTTGCCGTTCTGCTGCCTTTCTACCAACCATCTCCCACGTCAGACCACACTCCTTCAACTCTCCACCGTTCTTCTCCATGTTTCCTTTGGACGTCCAGGCCTTCTCTTCCTATCCGCTGTCCATCTGAGAGCTGTTCTAACCAATGACTAACCAATAACCAATGTGCTAAATATTTGCATGATTCTTATAATATAACAATTACCAATAATTAGAGTGATAAAATTTGCTTATTATGTTACAGGGGACATTTGCTATAGATGAAAATACTACCAATATCTACATCGATAATTGCACATTAAAAAAAGGCAAAGACTTTATATACCTAGGAAGCATTTCTTCAGCAAACAGAAGAATAACTAACGAAATCCAACATAGATGCAACAAAGCAAATCAAATGATAGGACAAAAAGCACCAATTTTAAAATGCAAACATGTCACCATGAACACGAAAACAGGATTGTTCAACACAATCTTTATCCCCACATTATGCTATCAGTGCTAAACCTGGACGCTGACATCAAATGATAGAAGAAAACTAGTCACGACACAGATGAAGTGTCTACGCAGAATGCTGAGGGTAACAAGAAGAGACTGGTTGAGAAATGAAGAGATCAGGAAAAAAGTGGGTACAACACTAGTACTGAGCTTCATCAAGAAAAAAAACACTGAATGAATCGGCCACATCAGCAGAGTACCAACAGACAGTGCACCTCACAGAGCAATGTTGCTGCCGATACAATGGATACAAAGCAAAAGGACGGCCACAAAAAGGTGAACCTCAGCCTGGGCTACAACCTCCAAGACACAATTTGCAAAGCTAAGCAGAGTTCAAAACCAGGCCTCACGGATCATCACTGGAGCCATGAAGTCTACCCCCATAGAAGTACTAGAAACTGTGACAGGGCTCCAGCCAATGGAGGACAGACAGGACATGAAGGTTCTTCAACAAGGAGAAACATTCAGAGACTGACAAACCACCCAATGCACCTCCGAATCAACAGCTACGGTAGGGGCAGATTAAAAAGAAGTAACTTCGTGGCAAACTACAAAGAACTTGCTCACAAAGACGCAATATTGGCACTGGCTCAGCAAAACACATCCAACCAGTCAGCACCTCCCTCCCTGGGCATGCAGTCTCCCAGAGCTCTCAGAAGAAATAAGTGGCATTGGCAAGAAAGGAACACAGACAGACCTGGAGAGAAGGCTCATTGCAGAAAAACATATAAATGAAAACTACCCAATGGACTCATGGACACATGCATACACAGATGGCTCTGCTACAGATGCCACCCACAATGGAGGAGGGAGTTGTCCTCAGAAAAAAATGGAGAAGAGCTAACCTTAGCTCTGGCCACCGGCAAGTTCTCAACCAATTTCAGGGCTGAGGTAGAGGCCCTCAGTGCAGCTGCAAAAATGGCACTACAAAATATGAACCAAATACATGGAAAAATAGTGCTCTTGACTGACGCACTGTCCGCTATCTCAGCCCTGAAATCTGAAAGGAACACAGAACTAAGTGATCTCAGGTCAACCTTAGCCCAGTTATCTCATGAATACGCCGAGTGGTTCAGGCCCAAATTTGGGGTGTAAAGAATGGAACCACTGTTACCTGCCATGCATGTCATACGAGGCGACTAAGGAGGTTTGGCTGAAATCGGATGCACATGTCCTAAACGTGTAGAGGTCTATGCGTTTAGGGGCCTACAAAACCAATGTGCAACGTATACACGTTCTTGGCAAAGACCAACCATATCACAAAGAGTGATTAAAATTGGTCGTGAAGAACGACGCGGAAGAAGAAGAAGAATTCATGAATCGGAGAGGTAGTAATCCAATGGATACCCTCACTGCAAGATCAAGGGAATGAGATGCTGACAGACTGGCTAAAGAGGAGCAGGAATGCCCCAAGAAAACAACCTGGTTAGCTATGAAGAAGCAAAAACCATCGCCAAAGGCACTACAGGGCAAAGTGGGATAAGAACACCCAAAACACAATAAGGATGATGGATATTACCAACTGTCCAGAAGGGACCAGACAGCTAACTTCGCCTTCGGACGGGTCACAACAGAATGAGACACCACCTGTATACCAAATTCAAGATATGCACCAACGACCTGTGCCCCTGTGGCTTAGCAAGTATGACAACAGAACATATCCTACAGAACTGCCCCCAGTATGCAGACCTGAGAAGAAAGAGGTGGCCCACTTACACCAGCGTCCAAGACAAACTGTATGGCGTGGCTGATGATCTGAGGCAGACGGCTGCTTTTGTTAGAGAATCCGAAATCCCAATCTAGTGAGAACGCAGAAGAAGAAGAGATAAAAGAGACGACGAAAGACACTATTTATGAAACGCACACTAGGACTTGTTCTAGAAATCTCTTCTTATCTTGACGGTGTGAGACAAACTTGGATTGGAGAAGAGAAAAAGAAATATAAAGTTGCAGGGGAGAAAACCACAGTAAAATCACATAACTTCAGGACAACCACGATTCTCTCCCTCCGGATGCTGCATTTTTCTTTCTCAGCCACCAAATATTTCTTCATTTCCCTCCTCCCCCCTCTCTGCATTCTTGTAATGATGTTGATGCCAATATTTTTTTTTTTTAGCAGTGATGTAGAGTACTTGCCAACTCCCAACCTAACGTCAAGAAACAATCATTGCTTCTCATACATGCAGATTGCCAACTCCCAACCTAACGTCAAGAAACAAACATTGCTTCTCATACATGCAGATTGCCAACTCCCAACCTAACGTCAAGAAACAATCATTGCTTCTTATACATGCAGATTGCCAACTCCCAACCTAACGTCAAGAAACAATCATTGCTTCTTATACATGCAGATTGCCAACTCCCAACCTAACGTCAAGAAACAATCATTGCTTCTTATACATGCAGATTGCCAACTCCCAACCTAACGTCAAGAAACAATCATTGCTTCTTATACATGCAGATTGCCAACTCCCAACCTAACGTCAAGAAACAATCATTGCTTCTTATACATGCAGATTGCCAACTCCCAACCTAACGTCAAGAAACAATCATTGCTTCTTATACATGCAGATTGCCAACTCCCAACCTAACGTCAAGAAACAATCATTGCTTCTTATACATGCAGATTGCCAACTCCCAACCTAACGTCAAGAAACAATCATTGCTTCTTATACATGCAGATTGCCAACTCCCAACCTAACGTCAAGAAACAATCATTGCTTCTTATACATGCAGATTGCCAACTCCCAACCTAACGTCAAGAAACAATCATTGCTTCTTATATATGCAGAGAACATCATTCATACAATATAAGATACAATTTCTCTTACCCTTTTCATACCTTGGGTTATAAAGTGTCTATCACTCCATATTTCTAGGCCCTAGTGGGCAGAAGGTACTACTACCTTGTGCCCACTATGGTCAGAAATGTGAACCCAATTCCTTTCCTCACGTGTAGAACTACAAGTGTGAGATTGAACCCACAACACTATTGTGTGCGAGTAGATAGCCGAACGCACTATGCATTACTATAACCCGTCCCATCATCCCACCTATAACTGGCTGGTATTGTGAGGTCGAAAGTCTCATAACAGTACGTCATTATGTGATCAGTTTTGTCTTCTTAGTCTTTTCTTCTTCTTCTGCGAACGCCCGCTGTCAGTTCAAGCGGAAGTCATGACGCCTGGTATGCGCTTCTGAATGAGTTTTGCGTGAAGCCTACTTAACCGTTTTACCAGTGTCCCTCACTATGCAGTCAGCCTTTGCCATCTTCAGAGGTACTTAAAGATTAGATCCTTCGAGTGTGATCGTTACAGGAAACATGTTGTCCACGAAACACTTGCCCTGAGTCACGTACCATTAGTACTTTTACGTCCAGCGTCTTAGTCTATTAATTAATCTTAGTCTTAGTAATTAATCTTAGTCTTAGTAATTAATCTTAGTCTTAGTAATTAATCTTAGTCTTAGTAATTAATCTTAGTCTTAGTAATTAATCTTAGTCTTAGTAATTAATCTTAGTCTTAGTAATTAATCTTAGTCTTAGTAATTAATCTTAGTCTTAGTAATTAATTTTAGTCTTAGTAATTAATCTTAGTCTTAGTAATTAATCTTAGTCTTAGTAATTAATCTTAGTCTTAGTAATTAATATTAGTCTTAGTAATTAATCTTAGTCTTAGTAATTAATCTTAGTCTTAGTAATTAATCTTAGTCTTAGTAATTAATCTTAGTCTTAGTAATTAATCTTAGTCTTAGTAATTAATCTTAGTCTTAGTAATTAATTTTAGTTATTATTCAACATGTATCATGACATCTCCAGTTTAAAGCCGAAGGATTGTATTCATTGCACCGGGTTTTACCCCTTATGGCTCGGTCCCTCTTCGCAGAAATGGCACGCCACCTGCCGAGAATATTGCACAAAGCACGAACTCCGTAGCTCCAGCAACAAGCATGTATTTCAGTGTGATTAGAATAACAACTATCATTACGTATTGGTTGCAGTGGCGGCTCGTGATCATTTTTGTTGGTGGGGCCTGACATATATTTTCGAAAAAATCATGTTTTCGGTTAGGATATATCAAATAATAAACACATGTTACACCTTATTTTTGGTGGGACCCGGCCCCATTGCCCCATAATGACGAGGCGCCACTGGTTGATTGATATATCTACTGGGGTGTTTCTCTCTTGGTTTTCCTCGTCTTGTCGCATCTTTCAGTACGCATATCTTGCTCAATCGAGATAAAGAATAATCTCTAACCTTTAGAGTGTATGCTTTCTCTTAGAGTATTGATGATGTCGCTTTTGTCTTTAGAAGATCCATTCTAGATCGATAACTACATGAACTCATCATTATCACTATCACAACTTGTGGTCCCGACTCAAATTCCACATGAAAAATAAGAATTAACTCCTTTCTGAGAGTCTTGTGAACAATTTAAGTAACTTTACTGACATTGAAGAATTTAGCGTAACATTATTCGAAGTTAATGAAATCAGTTTGGTGACGTATCATATGGAGTTCAAGAATGATCAAGAAAAAAACTAAGATAATGATATTTTAACTCAAATATTTTCTCTTCTTTGAACGCTCCATATCGACCACTTGTTAACCACTCTGTGTGATGTGTATGTGATCTGAGCATAAGAGCGATCGTATGTTGTGCAGTTATGCGCCGACAAGTAGACCAGCACATCCATTTTCTACGATCCTTTATATTTACTAGAGTTCATAGTTTATAGTTCATAAGTACAGTTCCAACTTCACTGCAACGGGTCACCCCATAATTGCTCCGTTCCTGTGCCAATGAAAATCACACGAAATGCTAACAACTGTGAAATGTTTCCTGTGTGAACTAATTCCAGAATGAAACAGCCGCGTACCGCCACAAAAACAACCTGCACCGCATAAAATACATATGGCGTCGCGAATGTAGCAACACAAAACTGTTCATCTTGAATTGCAATTCTTGTCGAAGGAACATCAATCACGACAAAATCCAGCTTTCTGCACCGCAATATAACTGCATACGGCAGATTGAGCTTGTTCGTCATAACCGCTGTCCGCCATTTTCTGAATACACACTAACACACAACAAACGCACGGTTGACACAGCAAAAAGCATTCCATGTAACATTCATAGCTCACAGCGTTGCTCAAAGCACTAACTCAGTAGCTCGGCAAACGAAACCGGAAAATACCCGACCAAACATGTCGGAAATGCGCTAACAAAGTCGTTTTCAGAATCAAACAGTTCTGACTCTGAATGGCCATCCCGCATTCCGCCATTCTGGCCAGGTTTTTTAACTAGAGTAGCTTCCTAGGTCCTACAGCAGTCGCCTCTTACATCATACCTTGTAGATCGCAGTGGTACTATTCTTTGCTTCCCTTGCGCCCCGACACCAGACAGGTGTAACAAGATATAAAGATTGTCCTTCTATACGAGCGAGACATGGAGAAGAATATAGGGGAACACCAAGACGATTCAGACATTCATTAATAGATGTCTTTGTAGGATACTCCATCTTCGATGGTATGACATGATCACAAACAGGGAACTGTGGGATAGAGTGGGACAACGACAGATGGAACAAGAGATAAGGAGCAGAAGGTGGCAATGGATAGGACACACACTGAGAAACCTAAACATCATCACGAGACAGGCTTTCCGATTTAACTCCCAGGGAAATAGAGGTAAGGGAAACCCAGGAACACATGGAGACAGTAGTTGGAGACGGAATGCAAGAAAATTGGAAGAGATCTGGAAAAAGATGGCATTAGATAGGCGAGCATGGGAAGAGGCCTTGTTTGCTGAGCAATTCTATTTGCTTCTATAATAAAGCCCAGAATGAGGAAAAAACAGTACGTGTAACTACAAGTGCCTCCGGGTTTAGTAAAAACTCAACAATTGTGCTGAGAACGATCTATAAAAAAGACAAACACTAATGAACAATTTACATTTCACCCATTAGTCGATACTGTTCAAGTACGCCATCGTTTCCAAGAACAAACAGTCGTAGATTAGCGAAGCTTTGCCTTGGTCGTCAAAGCTACACAAATAAGGCTGGAGGATGAAGACGTCTCTAGTTATTAAAATAACCTCAAAGCTGATATATTGGAACAATTCTTAACCATTCATCTTCAGCTGATATATTGGCTGGAGGTATTTTTAAGACGTCTCAATCCGATCTACTGGCTAATTAAGTAATATTGCAATATGAGTGCGTCCGTAATAACACAAATTAGAGTGAAACTGTAGCCGCCGAGTGCCGGAGCCCGCAAGGAAAGCAAAGAATAGTACCGCTGCGACTTACAAGACATAACGTAAGAGGCATTGAAGTAGGATTTATGTTTGATTTTGTAAGCTATTTTTCCCTTTCTGACAAAATGATCCCTAGGTATATAAAGTCTTTGACTTGCTTTAATTAATGTTTGTTGCCCGTCTGCCCAGCGTGTTCGTAGCGCGTTGGACTACGGGTGACTATCCTCTGTGTGTGCGGGTTCAATTCCGCGGGATGGCAGAAAAAGCCACAGATTCCCAGATTTACGGTGTTCGTGGCACCGAACCGAAGGGTTACGATGTCCAGGCACCGAGTCAAAGAGCTGAAAAGCTCAAGTGCTTCTGGATTGGAAAAAAAAAAAAATATTAATGTTTGCCAATGGAGATATAGTAGGGGTTACCTCTCAAGCGAATGTCATTACTTCGGTTTTGTCAATGTTTTATTCTCATGTTCAGTCATTGTCTGTTAATTTGAGTCTGTTAATGTATCTGTTTCTCTGCTGTTGATCTGATTGCCTGATCGTTAGTAACAAGAAATTCGTTTAAGAGTAACCTCTTAAGGCTAATGTTTCCCTTTCACAGGATTGGTAGACTATTTTTACAGATTTGATCAATATTGATGCAGTGAGACATCCACACAAATTTCACCAAGGATTAAGGCAAAATTAAAATGTTAAAGTCAATCTTAGTTAGTAGTTTGCTACACGGCAATTTAGAAGACAGATTCACATAAAACGTAGGTCGCTGAAGCGTAGAAGTTACGTGCTCGTCTCCCGTGCTAAAGGTACCATATTCGCTCCTTTGTAGAGCCATCTAAAATATTTTTCAAGAGATTCCCGATCTCAGTGTAGGTGAGATCGAGTTCCAAGTCCTAGAGAGGGAAACGATAAAACGCAGGTCCCGTGTTCAATTTGAGCCGTAAAAGAACCATTAGCAGTTTAAAATCGAGAACAGGCTGGAAAGCCGCTGCCTGGGCACAATTCATTAGAAAAAATAAAACTTCAAAAATATCTTCCCCATCTTCAAAAATTACATCGGGGACCTGACGGTGCACACCGAAGTGCAATGATGATGTCTATTAATGTATGCGAATCTTGATGGTCATTAACACTTGGGCATCCTCATGTGTGTCTATTAATCCTGCCGGTGCACAGCCATCACTGAAGGGCCATTTACTCACTGAGTACCCATGAGAAGGGCTGATTAATACTCTCCTCACCCGAAGTGCACTGTCTGGATGTTTCCAAAACCTACTGGTCCAATCTGAATCGTTTCAAACTGCTGGTGACCCAGTGCCCAAAGTCACATTAATCAATGAGCGGTGCACACGATGATGATATGTCCTATTAATCACTGCTTCCCCGAGCATGATGATGGTCCTATTAATCAACCTGACTGGTGCACACGAAGTGCATGATGATGTCCTATTAATCAACCTGACTGGTGCACACCGAAGTGCATGATGATGGTCTAATAATCAATCTATTGAGTAAATTAATAATCTCTAGAATTTTATGAACATCTTTCAAAATTTCCCTAAAAGTATCTTTTTGTGTCCGAGGAACAAGCAGTTCTTTTTCGGACCATTTGTACGCTCTAAGCATTCCAAAATATATTTACCTGAGCTTTGTGTTTGCCAGACTGCATCCGCCAGCCCCCACACACCAGGTACGATGAAAAACACATACTGGTCTGTTGGTAATGGTTTCCATAGTAACATGACAACAAGTATAACTAAATTTAGAAGCATGGCCCACGTGATGAGGACTGAACGTTTGAGGTATTTTCCCAGAATTCCAGCAACAGGTGACATTATGGTGTCGCAGATACCGTAACACAGCATTGTATAACCGACCCATCCAATTCCTATAGTACAGGTAACGTACACCTGAGACAGGTAGAATACAATATTTACTGTATAATATATGACGTATTTAGAACAGGTAAGTTATGCGGCAAAAACAAATGATAACGGATAAAACGAACATGACAAAATATATTTGTATCTATATATCTGTCTATTCTCTAATCCTGTTTTGCCTTTCATCGTGAGGTTGAAAAAGGAGACTCCTGGAGCAATCCTCTCTATGCACTTTGTCTTTCCTTCTCTTCTCCAATCCTGATTTCCATCACAGCTTCAGGGTAAGAAGAGATTTCTAGCACGGCTTTTGTGCATGCTTCATAAATAGTATCTTTCGTCTCCTCTCTGTTATCTATGAGTCCATCTTTTGCTTTGCCGACCTTTTGTTTTGTATCCAATGTATCTGCTATATTTATCAATAGAGAGAAAGTAGAACATGTGAACATATTTGAATATCTTGGTTCATTGCTAACAACAGATAGAAACGAGATGAATGAAATTAAAAGAACAAACATGGCTTTATAAAATAATTAAACAACTAAAACAGTATGGAACGGAACTGACAGGAAAACAAAGATAAGAATACTAAGAGCATGGATATTCCTAGTGGCAACGTATGGGTGTGAAGCATGGACATTTACTAAGAGCAGAAAAACATATATATGCTTTTGAATATAAGTGTTACAGACGAGTCCTTCGTATATCTTGGACAGAGAAGAGAACAAATAGATCTATGTAGAAAAAACTCAAAATCAAAGAAAACTGGCTGATGCTACAAATAAGAAGGAGAAAACTGTGATATTGTGAACGTATGAAAAGACACGAAGGGCTGGAGAAGACCATAATGGAAGGAGGCATACCGGCAAAGAGAAGAAGAAAAGACCACGAAGTAGATGGATTCAGGATGTAACTGATGGTTTGAACATGACTGCTGCAGAGGCGGACATCTGGCTATGGAAAGTGAAATTCGGAGGACTGTTGGGGTGGCAAAGTTCTACTCAGGGCAAGATATTTGATGATGATGAACTTACACCTGAGATTCATGAAACAATTAATGTAAACCTGAGATGGGCGTATCCTACTATAAATAGACAAACAGAAGACATGTAGATAGATAGATAGATAGATAGATGGATGGATAGATATATATGTATATACATGGAAAGGAAGATAAATAAATAGCTAGATATATAAATCCCTGATCTATGTCTGCTTGTAGCTCTATTTTCATAGCAACACACGTACGCACGCACACACATACACCCATATATATATATGTACACATACACACACCCATCGTGCTCGTGCTTTGTGCAATACTCTCGGCAGGTGGCTTGCCATTTCTGCGGAGAGGGACCGAGCCATAGGGAGTAAAACCCGGTGCAATGAAGAGTCAATCCTTCGGTTTTAAAACCCTTTAAACCTTTATTTCGTACAGAAACCATTGTCTAGCTCTACAGACGAACGTTTCTAATAACACAATTGGAAAAATGTTTTCTCTAAACCGTGTCTTTTGCACCAGAGTGGTTACCGGGGCCCAAATTGGGATGTAAAGAATAGAATCACTGTTACCTGCCATTGCATGTCGTAAGAGGTGACGTAGGAGGTTGGGCGTGGGGCTAGCTGCTCCACCCGTAAACCACCTTGATAGCTACAGAAACCACAACGAAGGAAATTCATAGCTCGCCACCCGAGGAAGAAGAAGGATGGCCTTCTTGGATGCGGAACTATGCTTCCCTGGGGGCGAAGGATGAAGAAGAAGCCATGTCTTTCGATCGAATCTGATCTGATTACTCGGTTTTCAACAGTCGACGCTGTTTATGAAAGACACGATTTAGTGAAGCTCTTTTTTTCTTTAGAGTTAGCTTGTTTTGTTCTTAAAAACGTTCGTTTCTATGTCTAGGCAATGGCTGCCGTAAGAAATAAAGCTTTGTGGTTCGAATCCTGTTTGGTCATTTGTTATTTTCTGAAGCCCCTAATACTTGTTCATTATCTGTTTATTGATCAAATGTTATAAATAAGATATCTTCATCTTTATTGAGATCAGAATCAAAGTTATTCAGTGCTACATAGAACTAATAGTGACATACGGATGCGAGTCATGGACAATGCACAAACAAATCGAGAAATCTCTGGGGGCCACATAGATGTGGTTTTACAGAAGAATGATGAGAATCCCATGGACTGCTAACATGACTAATATGGAGATGTTGCATGAGACAGAGAGAGAAAATTTTGAATAGCCTGGCTTCAAGGCACGGTAGAGCGTCAACATCTGAGTTGAATGCAACCACGAACTACAGAGATTTGTGGAGATCGTTGATCGCCTACGCCAGCCGGCACGGCACCTGATGATAATGCGTTAGGTCAAGACACAGATAAAGCTTATCATCAATGTAAGAAAGAGGCAGTCATTAATTTTCGAAAAAGACATAGAAAGGAGGTTTAGAACACATTGTAAAATCGAGGGTAGCCGAGACAGAGGAAGAGACAGAGAGAGAGAGAAAACCTTGGATAGCCTGACTTCATGACACGAAAGAGCGTCAACATCTGATATGATAGCAAACACCAAAGACAGATTCGTGGAGATCCAAGTGAGCGCCTACGCCCGCCGAAACGGCACCTGATGATGATGATCTTTACAAACACCAGAGACAGAGATTCGTGGAGATCCAAGTGAGCGCCTACGCCCGCCGAAACGGCACCTGATGATGATGATATTTTACCTTTGTGAACTCTGCAAAGATCAGACCTTGCTCCACTCCAATATACAAAAATAATGGTATTAGGAGTATCATGTGAAGGCTGGTCTTCAGAAGTCTTATTGTTGATAAGAGAAGCACAGTTGCTGTTAATCTTGGGGCACCATCACGTTCCTGATAAAATAAAGATAAAGATTAACCTCAAAATCTATAATGATGTAGGAACATGTAGTGTTAGAGACCTCACAAGACTTGATTTTATCATTTTGAGGTAAGATACCAGGGGCTGATTGATTGATGATTGTCCGAAGTGTCCATTTATTAAGATTATATATTTTTCTTTTATCTTGCTTCTTACTTCTTCTATTCTTCTTCTTCTTCTTTTCTTCTTCTTCTTCTTCTTCTTCTTCTTCTTTTGCGTTCACTCGTTATGAATTCAGATTTAGTCAGTACCTGGTATGGGGCTTTGACTGATTAAGTCAGTACCTGGTATGGGGCTTAGAGCTGATTTTGCGCCCGTATCTGACCGTCAGTACCGGTGTTCGTAGCGACGGTTGGACTGACGAGGTGACTATCCCTCTGTTTGTGCGGGGTTCAATTCCGCGTGATGGCAGAAAAACCACATATTCCCCAGATTTACGGTGTTCTATGGCACCGAACCGAGAGGTTACGATGTCCATGGCACCGAGCCGAAGAGCTTGAAAAGCTCAAGTGCTTCTGGATCGGAAAAAAAAAAGACTGATTTTTGCCTGAATGTCTTCTTTCCTTATCACTGTCCCCTGTATTCTCAACTTCAGATTGAGTACTTTTCCTAGATTAGTGAGATAGTAAATGATTTCTTTCTTAAATTATTATAATAATTTTGTGCTGTTATACGTAACAACTGTTATAAGAAAGTGAAGATGGAGATATGTTGGGCATGCTACGTGAAGAAATGAGCAAAGAATCCCAAAAGCAGACGTTGAAGTGGGAAACAAATAGTTCAAGAAAGAAAGTACGCACTAGGAAACCATGAAACAAACTTTACTGAGACAAGAAATATCAGATTAACTTCCATAGAAGAGATTACACGAGTTTCAGGATTGAGCGGTATGAAGAAATTGCTCTCAGAGCCTACTTAACGTAGTGAAACATGTACAAACAAAGTACTATAGTTTTACAAAATACATAAACAGTGACGATAAACAGCAACGTTTCGACCAACAAGGCTTTTATCAAGCAAACGAACAAACAGGAGTGACAAATTAAAATGAAACACAAATGGACGACCAAAGACAAACGTATCTAAGGAAAATCTGGAATAAAAACGAATAACGAAATAAATGTAACACAAAAACACACATAAAAACTAGAAATAGAACGGAAAAGAAACAATGAAACATCTAGTAAATATATAACTTGAATACATGCAACATATACCCATATAGATTACAAAGCATGGGAAGAGAAAGTACTAAGAGCATAAGAATGTAATACGTTGAGCCCGCGTGGTCGCAAGGTACCATACAAAGAAATCAACCGATTCTCCAGAGCAAATCGACTACGATCATCAGAGGAACATGATCGGATGGCTGTGACCTGGACATCGCAAGCTCCTGAATGGCCAGTATCATTGAAATGGGTAGCTACAGGGTCACAGAGCATTGGCGTATATCGCGCAAGTGTTGGGCGAATCGGTCACTGAGTCTACTTAACGTATAACGGTACAGCAAGAATATATGTGAAGGGCCTTTTTCTGTATTTACAGACTTTCAATAAAAAGGAAATACTAGTGTGATATCCTTTCATGCGTAGCCTAGGCAGTTGATATGGGAATGTCCTTGCCCATTTTGCACAAACCCCCATCCTTCTCTACCCTATTGTTTCATCCAAAGGAAAGACAACACCAATACGTTTGGAATCAAGGAGAGTTTGCAGGGTATGCTTGAAGATGGAATGGGGAAAAACACATAACCATTAACTACCTTAGGGTCCCTCCCTCCGGATTTGTGATCAAAATCTACTCATCTAGCTTTCTGTAAACCCTCGCTGACCCACACGGCAGTAGGGATCTTCTATCAGGGTTTACTCCTCTAAACCATAGCTATCCCCTCCCTCTCCCCAAAGCAGTAGAATATATATATATAAGAAGGATATAGTAATAAAAGTATTTTTTTTTTGGCGATTTGCAACTATTCCTGATAATAGAATTTTTGCGATTTGTAACTATTCCTGATAATATAATTTTTGCGATTTGTAACTATTCCTGATAATGGAATTTTTTGAGAAAAAATCATCCAGGTTGTGTGTGTGTGTGGTGTGCGTTGCTAGGAGACCATCAATAAATACACAAACCTTGATTGGCTGAAGACATACTATGTTTATGATAAGTCCAATCACAGCAAACGCCATAAATATACCAAGCAGATTATATCTCAACGTTTTGTCCAGCTCTTTGCTGTTTGTCTGAAAGTCTGCTGGTATGCTTGACGATGGACAGAACTGAGATCCACAGTCTTCAGTTTCCCGGAGCTTGGAAGAATTGGAGATGGTGTATGCATGGTCATCATCGGAATATTTCAGAACAGCTGATGATATTATATTTCCCCATACCTGTAAGGAATATGTAATGATATGTGAAATAATTATGTAGCAAATGTAATGAAATGTAAATATGTAAGTGATATGTAATGATAACAAATATGAATATGTAATGAATATGTAAAATATGTAGAAATGTAATGAAATGAAATGAATATGTAACTTTTGAAATATGATAATTTGCAAATATGTAATGAATATGATAATGAATATGTATGGAATATGTAAGGAATAATATGTGAATATGTAATGAAATGTAAATATGAATATGTAATGAGAATATGTAATAGAGAATATGTAAAAATAGCAACTAATGTATAAATATGTAAATGAAATGTAATGAATATATGTAAGGAATATGTAAATGAATGAGCATCTAATGAATATGTAATATGAAATGTAACAAAATAGGGATAATAGAAGTGTAATGACTATGTAAACAATGTTTATACATGCGATAAATACAGATCAATTGAAATTTGAAGAAAAACAAATGGTGGATACAACTCAGATCACGACAACAGAAATACATTAAACAGAAAAGCGCAGACCACAGTCTTCAGACTTAGAACAGGACACTTTCGGTCTTAGAGTACACCTCCACAGAATAGGTCTTAGGGACTCAGCTACCTGCACATATAGAGCACCAAAGCAGTCCCCAAAGCACATTTTGCACCACTGCCCCAGCTTGAGCAGCATGAGAATGGAAATGTGACCAACAGGAATAACTCTTCAGAACAACCTACGGGGGACCGGTGACGACTTTAAACGCAACGTCCTGTTTATGACATCCAGTGAGTCGTATAGCAGAGTTCATAGTAGAAAGAAAAGAAGAAGAAAATTTGCTAAGAAACAAAGAATATTCCAGCTTTCTTATTCTTCTTCTTCTACTTTGATCAGTTTCACATCCGCAGCAGCAGTTTTTTCCGGCCTCCTATGAATTCAAGAGTATTTATGGCACATTCTTCACGGCCTTTGTCTGACTGCATCTGTGATATATATATAGCGATATGTAATCCTCTCGTACGTTACATGGGACTTGCAAGACATTTCTCCATACCGCTCTGTCCTGGGCAATGCTGTCACCCTCTTCCATGGAATTGAGTCCGATGTGACATAGGAACTATCTTCATCTCGTTGTTTGTTTTGTATTGTTTAATTGATAAAGGCCTTCTTGTCGAAACGTCGCCGTTTATATATAGGCTTCTTATATTTCAAGTCCCTATTCTTAGTTTTTTGAAAGCGACGTTCCGCACGGGGCATGCTACTACTTGAAGACTGTACTGTATATTTCCAGTTTCAGCATTTTTATTTCCTCGAGTAGACGGTAGTCAATGTCTCCAGTTTCAGCATTTTTATTTCCTCGAGTAGACTAGTCAATGTCTCCAGTTTCAACATTTTTATTTCCTCGAGTAGACGGTAGTCAATGTCTCCAGTTTCAGCATTCTTATTTCCTCGAGTAGACTGTAGTCAATGTTTCCAGTTTCAGCATTTTTATTTCCTCGAGTAGACTGTAGTCAATGTCTCCAGTTTCAGTATTTTTATTTCCTCGAGTAGACTGTAGTCAATGTCTGCAGTTTCAGCATTTTTATTTCCTCGAGTAGACTAGTCAATGTCTCCAGTTTCAGCATTCTTATTTCCACGAGTAGACTGTAGTCAATGTCTCCAGTTTCAGCATTTTTATTTCCATGAGTAGACTATGTCTCCAGTTTCAGTAGACATGAGTAGACTAGTCTAATTTGAAGAACATAGAAAGGAGAAAAATGGAACGTGAAACAGTTGAGAAGAATTTCCCAGCAAATCACGTTGTCTAGTCCCTTGGGTGCAGCGCATAGATCCAAACATGAGCTAGGTCCGAATTTCTTTATTTTCTTCTTTTCTTTCTTTGTCTCTCCTTCATAACCGCTTTTCATTTATCTAAACGAATCTAGTCACAACAATATTGTTACTGTCAATTATGTACAACGTATTACTTGACCTCTGACCTGTGTACTCTGAAAAGCCATGAAGAATATACCGAAGAAAGTGCTCAAGATACTATCCAAATTTTTACCTGAGAAGAAAAAAAAAAAAATTAATAATGTCTTTGTCAAATGAAATGAAAATCGTGGCATATCCTAAAGGACGTAGCCATCAACCAAAGTAAATGAGTCGTTGATTTTTCTAGGCACCACTTATACGCTCAGTAGTTTGCCATTGCTTTCTGAACGGTGAGGTCTTTTTTTACCTTTTGTAAAATCCCACGGAAACGAATTTGCTTCCAAACTTGCCCACCCTGGGGTTTGAAAAAGGTACGCTTGGGTTTGTGATCGAGCTCATTACCACTTGAGCTACAGACGCTCACCTTTCTCAAAGATAATAATACTAATTCATCTGGTACCATTATACGTTATATAGGGACTGCAAATAATTTCTCCATACCGCTCTATCCTGTGTAACTTGCTCAGTCTCCTCCTTGGAACTGAGATCGATATTTCTTGCCTCTCTCAGAAAAGTTCGTTTCAGGTTCTCCTTAGGACGTCCTCTATTTCTTGAACCCTTTGCATCTCACTTCAATGCCTGCTTTGATATTCGTTGATCATTTCTTCTCAAGGTATGCCCAACATATCTCCATCTTCTCCTTCTTATAATGGTTGTTACTATTGGTTGACCAGACATGTCTCTGATTTCATCACTTCTCATGACATCGTTTCATTTTATGTTCATTATTTATCGCAGATATCTATTTTCAAATGCTTTGAACTTGCTTTCTATATCATTAGTCATTTTCCAACTCTCGCGGGCATATGTTAGGATATGTTGTCAAACACACTCTCTAACTAAATCAGAAAAAAGTAAGATCACAACATGGGAAATGAACTGTTTAACCCTTTAGCTGCTAAGGACGTATATACACGTTTTCCCACTCACTTCTAAAGACGCATTAGCACGTCTGTTATTATCTCTTCTCTGTGGGCTATAGACGTGTTAACACGTTATACATTTCTACTGTCACTGCTATAGACGTATATTCACGTTTGTGACCTAGAAACAAAGAGGCTATTTTTAGCTCAGCCTTTGGAAAGTATGTAGCAGAAAAATGGTTAAGAGAAGCTGTCAATGTTACAGGACGGGACAGATTGAACAACAAGAATATTAGAAATGTTGCTGGAGTCACACCAAGGAGTCAGATCCAAGGAGTCACCAGTCAAAGGAGTCACCATGGAGTCACACCAAGGAGTCACCATGGAGTCACACCATGCATCCAACATATTAGAAAACAACACATAAATGGTTCGGTCACCTAATGAGAATGAAACCAGATCTATTATTATCTCGCGCCTATAACAACCGGTAACTAGGAGAGAGCCCAAAGAAGATCAAGAACACGAGGGATAGATAATATCATAGAAATCCAGCGATATCTAAGACTACAGATACAGATGCAACACACATTGCACAGGATATAAAACTGAAACTCCCCACGCCGCTTCACTGCTCATGTGGATAAGACAAGAGAGGACAATAGTTTCAATATGTTATGTTATGTGATAGATGTCATAGCACATTGGGCACTCCCATTCGTGCTCTGTCCTCCATTGCAACAGCCATCCTAACGTCCATTTGCTCACCGTACCCACGAGAAGTTGATTAGCATCTCTTCTCTCTCTACCGCGAAGACGACACTGTTTGGCATGCCCAAACTTAACTCTTAATTCTCGGACTCGCTCCAGTGTCTGAGACTCGTCCATATCATATAAATGTCTGCGAACCGCATTGATGACATCGGCTATGTCCATACTTTTGCCCACTTGAATCGGGGCATTGTTTGCAAGAAAGTCCGCACTCTCGTTGCCCTGCACTCCAGCATGTCAATGATTTCATTGTTTTATAGAGGTAGGGGGTGCCCGAGTGGTTACCGGGCCCAAATTTGGGGTGTAAAGAATAGAACCACTATTACCTGCCATGCATGTCGTAAGAGTCGACTAAGGAGGCTTGGCTGAAATCGGTTTGCACGTGTCCTAAACGTGTAGAAGCCTATGCGTTTAGGGGTCTACCAAACCAATGTGCAACGAATACACGTTCTTGGCACAGATAAAACCTATCACAAAGAGTGATTACAATTGTTCGAAAGGCTCGAACGCAAAGAAGAAGAAGAGAGGTAGGGGGATGGGAATTGGTTGAAATCTAATTAAACTTAGCAAATTCACATCCAATCATTGCAACTAATCTTGAATTGGTTTTATCTGGTTGTGTTGACGATAATAAATACAATTTCCTGTAGCCTTTTCAGATCTTAGGGTATAAAGTGCCCATCACTTCATGCTCCATGACCTCAGAGATAACAGAGGCGACGAAAGACACTGCTTATGAAACCCACACAAAAGTCCGTTCTAGAAATCTCTTCTTACCCTGAAGCTGTGAGACAAATCAGGATTGGATTGAGAAGAAAAGACAAGGTGCATAGAGAGGCTCGCTCCAGGTGTCTCCTTTTTCGACCTGATGCTGAAAGGCAAAACATGATTAGAGAATAGATAGATTGCCAGAGATAAAGCACGCAAAGATAAAGCACACTGACAGAGATAAAGCACGCAAAGATAAAGCACACTGGCAGAGATAAAGCACACTGGCAGAGATAAAGCACAATGACAGAGATAAAGCACACTGGCAGAGATAAAGCACGCAAAGATAAATCACACTGGTAGAGATAAAGCACACTGGCAGAGATAAAGCACAATGACAGAGATAAAGCACACTGGCAGAGATAAAGCACACAGACAGAGATAAAGCACACTGGCAGAGATAAAGCACACAGACAGAGATAACGGACACAGACAGAGATAAAGCGCACTGGCAAAGATAAAGCACACACTGACAGAGATAAAGCCCACTCACAGAGATAAAGCACACACTGACAGAGATAAAGTACACACTGACAGAGATAAAGCGTACTAGCAAAGATAAATATTTATTCTGTGTTTACCAGTCAGAGATGCAAAGTGGGCTGCTAATGTCGTCACATAGACACCTTGAGCGTTCCACACTAGGCCTGTAGCTAGGCCCTCAATGAAGGCTACAGGAAGCAGTAAATAGGCCTGTAATAAAAGAATGAATATTATATCGATGAATGTTGTATACATCTGCAACTTCGATCTTATACCAGTACACTTTATCACCATCATCATTATCATCACATCATCATCGCATCACCAATTATCAACGCATCATCATCATCAACATTTCATCATCATCTCATCATCATCATCATCATCATCATCACCATCATCATTATCATCATCACCATTATCAACATCATCATTATCGTTATACTCATCCTCATCATGATTTTTTATTGATTGATCGATAGGACAATCATCATCATTGCACTTCGGTGAGTAAACATGTCTGCTCCGATCTCTTTCTTATACAGGAAGATCTCAGCTGCAGTGCACGAAATCCGTGGTACCGGCGAGGCTCACCGATGTAATTTTGAAGATGATGTAGATATTTTTGTAAAAATTTAAAAAAATCTTTTCTAATGAATTTTACCAGTGCGGCGACTTTCCAGCACGCACTTCTCAATGTTAAACACCGTCAATTGTTCTTTTACGTGCTCAAATAGAAAAACGCAACCTACGTGTTATCGTCTGTCTCCCATAGGATTAGAAACTCGATCTCACCTACACTGAAATCAGGGATCTCTGCAAAAATATTCAAATGACTCCACGAGGGAGCGAACATGGTACCTCTGGCACGAGAGACGAGTATCTAACCTTTAAACCTCAGAGATCCCGAAGAATACAGAAAAAGGATAAAGAAACATCAGAAGGGTTATCAACAAGAAATTGAAATTGGACAAGTAACTAACAAAAGAATCAATCAATAAAGTGCCATGCCTGCCGGCGTAGGCGATCATGTCTCTCTACAACTCTCTCTGCTTTGTGCATGTAATTAGTTCTGACGTCGATCTTGTGTCGAACCATGATGTCAGGCCATCGAGCATCTTCTCCCTCTGTCTTCCGCGATCTCTTCTTCCATGAATTTTACCTGTTGTTACCAAATGTTCTAAAACTTTCTCTTCGCATTATATGCCCGAAGAACCTTGATAACAAAAGAATACGGTGAGAAAAATCAAAACTGAGAAGACAAAAGAGAAAAATTTTGATTATAACTTAAAGTTAGAAAACAAAGTCTTAAAACCGAAAGATTTACTTCATTGCACAGGGTTTTATCCCATAGAGTTCCGTCCGGTTGGCAGAAATGACATGCCGAGAGTTTTGCACAAAGCACAAACTCCGTAGTTTCAACAACAATTCTAGGGTTCTAGTCCTAAAGGGACAGTTTGTTGAGCATTGTGTTCTGGTTTGGGTGTATAGTCCTGAGAAAGAATTTTGTGCTGATCTGGGTGTAGTCCCCATAAGTACTTGGGTGTTATCAAGTAGTTTGACAATGGAGGTTCGGGCGGTTACGGAGGCGGTGAAATGGTTGACATCACACAATTACTCTCGTGTTTTCATACTCAGTGACTCCATAAGCATGATTCGTAAAGTCGAATCAGGAATGGTGAGACGCAACTGGGTGGAGGTACTGGTACAGACAATGATCAGAGAAATCACCTACATTTTTGTCCCTGGGCACGCAGGAGTTATGGGAAATGAACGAGCTGATAGATTGGCTGGCTTGACTACAATATCAGAAGGAGCTGCCATAGATCGAAGTGACATTCTTCACGCATTGAGAGAGTCTTTCCGAATAGAGGAGTTTCAGGGCTGTGAATCCCACTCGCTGACCAGATTGAAAGAGATGGGTGTCAATATTGGTGCAGCCCGAAAAGAACGACATACTAAATATGCAAAGAGATTGATTAATCAACATCGAACTGGCGTGTTGGGTCGCTTTACGCTGCTGGATTTGTTGAGGCGGAGATCGGAGCACCTATGGACATGTCCATGCATATGAATCCTCATAAGATAACTGATAACTTGTGTGTTGATCTGGGTGTATTCATGAGAAGGACTTTTGTGCTGATCTGGGTGTAGTTCCCATAAGAACCTTGTGTTGATCTGGGTGTAGTTCCCATAAGAACCTTGTGCTGATCTGTGTAGTTCCATAAGAACTTGTGTTGATCTGGTGTAGTTCCCATAAGAACCTTGTGTTGATCTGGGTGTAGTTCCATAGAACCTTGTGCTGATCTGGATGTAGTTCCCATAAGAACCTTGTGTTGATCTGGGTGTAGTTCCCATAAGAACATTGTGCTAATCTTGGTGTAGTTCCCATAAGAACTTTGTGCTAATCTTGGTGTAGTTCCCATAAGTACTGTTGTGTTGATCTGGGTGTAGGCCTGAAAAGGAATTTTCGTGCTAGTCTGAGTTTAGCCGTGAAAAGGTCTTTGAACTGGATTTGTTTTGTTTTTACCTTACATATTATTAGGTGCGAAGCAGATCGACGATGACAGACATTAAAAAACATTTTAAGACGAACAACACACATTTAAGGTCTACCTTCGGATAGAAGTTTGCACCAATAAACAAACATTGACAGAACCAGGACAACGTCATGGATCCTTTACATCCTAAGCGATTAATAATGGCTGGAGACACCAGACAAATGGTGAATGTCCCAGCAGTAAGAGCTCCCATGGTATAGGTGCCAAGGTTAGAGTTTAGGCTGCTTTGAATGTCCTGTTTGGAAGTTTAGAAGTAATTTGTAGATTTTATTATTATGAAATTGTTCTTAAATGTTGGTTGGTGCTGTGTGTTTGTTTATTTGTTCGATACGTTTTTAAATATTTCAACATAGCTACAACCATTTCCAACATCATTATCGTCGCTGTCATCAGCATCCTGATCACCAACATTGCTGTCATTAGCATCCTCACCACCAGCATTGCTGTCATAAGCACCCTCATCACCAATCTTGCTGTCATCAACATCTTCATCACCAACATTGCTGTCATAAGCATTATCACCACCAACAAAGATGTTATTAGCATCTTCACCATTAGGATCGCGGTCATCAGTATCACCACCGTCAGTATAACCACCATCCCACATCGCTGCTTTCAGTATCACCACCGTCAGTATAACCACCATCACACATCGCTGCTTTCAGTATCACCACCGTCAGAATAACCACCATCACACATCGCTGCTTTCAGTATCACCACCGTCAGTATAACCACCATCACACATCGCTGCTTTCAGTATCACCACCGTCAGAATAATCACCATCACACATCGCTGCTTTCAGTATCACCACCGTCAGTATAACCACAATCCCCATCGCTGCTTTCAGTATCACCACCATGAAAATTAATGTCATCAGCATCCTCACTATCAGTATCATCACCATCTGCATCGCCATCATCAGCATTGCTGACATCTACATCTTCCCCACCACCCCCAGCATCGCTTTAATCACCACCATCATCAACACTCCCATCAGATTCACTACCATAAGCACCGCCATTGCCACCACCAGCACCATCATCATCCTCATCAGCTTCACCGCTATCAGCAATGTCGTCATAATCCCCCAGTATCACCACCACCACAATCATCATCAATATCACAACCTACATACCCAACACCACAACCCTGAGTATCGTCATCACTACTCCCACCATCATCTTGTCATCATCATCATCATCCCTATCAGTATCGCTATCATTACCACCACCACCACCATCACCATTTATAGTTGCTACATTCGTCACAATTAACATCATCATAGTAACAATCTGATTAACATATTCTTACATAACTGAGATCATATTGCTTACATATCTGACTTCATATTGCTTAAATAAATGAATCATATTGCTTACATAAATGAATCATATTGCTTACATAACTGAAATAATATTGCTTACATAACTGAGATCATATTGCCCCATATCTGACTTCAAATTGCATATCATAAATGAATCATGTTTCTTACATAACTGAAATAATATTGCTTACATAGCTGAATCATCATTCCACATAGACTGACATCATATGCTTACATAACTGACATCATATTGCTTACACAACTGACATCATATCACCCCGGGCAGACCCATAAGTCCTCAGTCACCCTCAACCAATATCAAAAGGTATTTATACAGGTGATTTCCAATTATAAATAAAATAAAATTTGCTGTTACTTTCTCAGACCTTAGGGTATAAAATCACCTCATTTTCCATCTCTCCCATGTGTATCCAGGACTCGCAAGGAGCAAGAAAAAAAACACTCAACCACCACAAAGCATCACGAATCTGAACCCAGTCACTTGTGAACGATTTTCACTAGATCTCTATACATGTTGCTGGAGCGCCTGTGTGTTGCTGGGGACTCGGAGGGGAGCAAAGAATAGTAACACTTCAACCAACAAAATGCAGGCCGTATGAAACGACTGAGGTGGGGGCCTAGGAAGCTACCCTGGTAAATAAAAGCTGAAATCGGATGTTCTGGCCTACTTGTAGGTTGCATAACTTGCACAACGGACAATCACTCTTAAGCTCAGATCACATACAAATCACAATTAGTGGTTTAACAGGGTGTCGATATAGAGAATTCGAAGAAGAAGAAGACTTCCCATCTCTATGCAGGAGGCAGGAAGGTCAATTCCTTTCTTTACACGTGAAACGTCTAGTATGGGATTGCTCTCAACCGTCTTATGTCAGAGCCGATAGGCTAATGTTTATGCACTAAGTTAATCCGTCCCACGGTTTCGAAGTACAACCACAATTCAGTTATAGTTACACGTACAACTAAAACCACAAGACAATATTTTAGTTACAGCTTCAAGAACACTTATAATTCCAGCAACAACTATGAGAACAACTAACCCTAACCCTACAAAGTAACTCACCTGTAAGGTTGCTATTACGGTAACTCACCTGTAATACTACTACAAAGATAACTCACCTGTAATACTACTACAAAGATAACTCACCTGTAACACTACTACAAAGATAACTCACCTGTAACACTACTACAAAGATAACTCACCTGTAATATTACTACAAAGACAACTCACCTGTGACACTACCACAAAGACAACTCATCTGTAACACTACTATAAAGATAACTCACCTGTAACACTACAAAAAAGACAACTCACCTGTGACACTACTACAAACATAACTCTCCTGTAATGTTACTACAAAGACAACTCACCTGTAACACTACCACAACAACAACTCACCTGTAACACTACTACAAACACAACTCACCTGTAACACTACCACAAAGACAACTCACCTGTAATGTTACTTCAAACACAACTCACCTGTAATATTACTACAAACACAACTCACCTGTAACACTACTACGAACACAACTCACCTGTAATATTACTACAAAGACAACTCACCTGTAATATTACTACAAAGACAACTCACCTGTAATATTACTACAAAGACAACTCACCTGTAATATTACTACAAAGACAACTCACCTGTAATGTTACTACAAAGACAACTCACCTGTAATATTACTACAAAGACAACTCACCTGTAATATTACTACAAAGACAACTCACCTGTAATATTACTACAAAGACAACTCACCTGTAATGTTACTACAAAGACAACTCACCTGTAATGTTACTTCAAACACAACTCACCTGTAATATTACTACAAACACAACTCACCTGTAACACTACTACGAACACAACTCACCTGTTATATTACTACAAAGACAACTCACCTGTAATATTACTACAAAGACAACTCACCTGTAATATTACTACAAAGACAACTCACCTGTAATATTACTACAAAGACAACTCACCTGTAATGTTACTACAAAGACAACTCACCTGTAATATTACTACAAAGACAACTCACCTGTAATATTACTACAAAGACAACTCACCTGTAATATTACTACAAAGACAACTCACCTGTAATGTTACTACAAAGACAACTCACCTGTAATGTTACTACACAGACAACTCACCTGTAATATTACTACAAAGACAACTCACCTGTAACCCAGTAAAAGCTGTATAAGTAAACAGCCACACAATGCTGTTGACGAGAATATTAACTTTAATTTGACGAACATGTTGTGCCGTCTCCTCAACTCCCCGTGCCACATGCAAATCTTCCTGAACATTAATTTGCAGTCTTTTCGTCTCCTTTAACTCCTTTGTGCTGTCATCCTTCTTGCTATCTTTCTTCATCCTTTCAACTTGTTTTCATTACCTCCAACACAACTCAAGAAAACTAGTAAAAATGCGGATAATTAAACCTCACACGGCCCAACAGTCTTTGCTCAACAAGAAGAAGATTGTAACATTTGATATCTGCGATTGTGGTACTGCTGGTATCTGGGATTGTGGTACTGCTGGTATCTGGGATTGTGGTACTGCTGGTATCTGCGATTGTGGTACTGCTGATATCTGCGATTGTGGTACTGCTGGTATCTGGGATTGTGGTACTGCTGGTATCTGGGATTGTGGTACTGCTGGTATCTGGGATTGTGGTACTGCTGGTATCTGGGATTGTGGTACTGCTGGTATCTGGGATTGTGGTACTGCTGGTATCTGGGATTGTGGTACTGCTGGTATCTGGGATTGTGGTACTGCTGGTATCTGCGATTGTGGTACTGCTGATATCTGCGATTGTGATACTGCTGGTATTTGCGATTGTGGTACTGCTGGTATTTGCGATTGTGGTACTGCTGGTATTTGCGATTGTGATACTGCTGGTATTTGCGATTGTGATACTGCTGGTATCTGCGATTGTGGTACTGCTGGTATTTGCGATTGTGGTACTGCTGGTATTTGCGATTGTGGTACTGCTGGTATTTGCGATTGTGATACTGCTGGTATTTGCGATTGTGATACTGCTGGTATCTGCGATTGTGGTACTGCTGGTATTTGCGATTGTGGTACTGCTGGTATTTGCGATTGTGGTACTGCTGGTATTTGCGATTGTGATACTGCTGGTATTTGCGATTGTGATACTGCTGGTATCTGCGATTGTGGTACTGCTGGTATTTGCGATTGTGGTACTGCTGGTATTTGCGATTGTGGTACTGCTGGTATTTGCGATTGTGGTACTGCTGGTATCTGCGATTGTGGTACTGCTGGTATCTGCGATTGTGGTACTGCTGGTATCTGCGATTGTGGTACTGCTGGTATTTGCGATTGTGGTACTGCTGGTATCTGCGATTGTGGTACTGCTGGTATTTGCGATTGTGGTACTGCTGGTATCTGCGATTGTGGTACTGCTGATATCTGCGATTGTGATACTGCTGGTATTTGCGATTGTGGTACTGCTGGTATTTGCGATTGTGGTACTGCTGGTATCTGCGATTGTGATACTGCTGGTATTTGCGATTGTGGTACTGCTGGTATCTGCGATTGTGGTACTGCTGGTATTTGCGATTGTGGTACTGCTGGTATCTGCGATTGTGGTACTGCTGGTATTTGCGATTGTGATACTGCTGGTATTTGCGATTGTGGTACTGCTGGTATCTGCGATTGTGGTACTGCTGGTATTTGCGATTGTGGTACTGCTGGTATCTGCGATTGTGATACTGCTGGTATTTGCGATTGTGGTACTGCTACAACAGCTAATGGAATCTATGTCAAAAGTTTCTAACGTATGAATATAGTAGAGAACTGTCATAGGCGTTACCAGAATCATTATATGGTAGGTTCCATTGAAATATCAACAGATTGTACTGGTCACTGTTTTCTGTAAATAAAAAAAATGTGAAAGTATATTGATTGATTTGATAGGATCATCATCACTGCACTTCGGTGAGTAACCATGTGTGATCGGATCGCTTTCTTACACAGGAAGATCTCAGCTGCAGTGCACGAACTCCGTAGCAACGGCGTGGGTTATAAAGCCCAAACATACGACAACAGATGATCGTTAAAGAGTATTAAACACACGAGACAGCCAAAATGTGATTGTTTGAATGACTAGTCCTAGAAGGGTTGAGAATGTTCTTAAACCGGAACGACCTCACCTAGTCAGAAAGGTTGCAAAGTAGTAAATACTATTTGGCGTAGATTCAAGAACAAATATACGGAATTAAAAATATCATTAAAGAGTGCTTCTCATACGATGCGTGTGGAACGACGTTATCACAGGCAGAAAAGGGCAGTAAATCCGATAGAGAAGTTGCACTTTACTAATTGTCACTGGCCGTAAAAGTTCCGAGGATACGAGGACTTAAGGCAAGTGGTTCGAACTACAGGTTTAATGTAAAGATCATACTTGAAAGATCTAATCTTCAAGTACCTCTGAAGTACCATCCTCACCACCAGCATTGCTGTCATAAGCACCCTCATCACCAATCTTGCTGTCATCAACATCTTCATCACCAACATTGCTGTCATAAGCATTATCACCACCAACAAAGATGTTATTAGCATCTTCACCATTAGGATCGCGGTCATCAGTATCACCACCGTCAGTATAACCACCATCCCACATCGCTGCTTTTAGTATCACCACCGTCAGCGTAACCACCATCCCACATCGCTGCTTTCAGTATCACCACCGTCAGTATAACCACCATCACACATCGCTGCTTTCAGTATCACCACCGTCAGAATAACCACCATCACACATCGCTGCTTTCAGTATCACCACCGTCAGTATAACCACCATCACACATCGCTGCTTTCAGTATCACCACCGTCAGAATAATCACCATCACACATCGCTGCTTTCAGTATCACCACCGTCAGTATAACCACAATCCCCATCGCTGCTTTCAGTATCACCACCATGAAAATTAATGTCATCAGCATCCTCACTATCAGTATCATCACCATCTGCATCGCCATCATCAGCATTGCTGACATCTACATCTTCCCCACCACCCCCAGCATCGCTTTAATCACCACCATCATCAACACTCCCATCAGATTCACTACCATAAGCACCGCCATTGCCACCACCAGCACCATCATCATCCTCATCAGCTTCACCGCTATCAGCAATGTCGTCATAATCCCCCAGTATCACCACCACCACAATCATCATCAATATCACAACCTACATACCCAACACCACAACCCTGAGTATCGTCATCACTACTCCCACCATCATCTTGTCATCATCATCATCATCCCTATCAGTATCGCTATCATTACCACCACCACCACCATCACCATTTATAGTTGCTACGTTCGTCACAATTAACATCATCATAGTAACAATCTGATTAACATATTCCTTACATAACTGACATCATATTGCTTACATAACTAACTGACATCATATTGCTTACATAACTGACATCATATTGCTGACACAACTGACATCATATTGCTTACATAACTGACATCATATTGCTGACACAACTGACATCATATCACCCCGGGCAGACCCATAAGTCCTCAGTCACCCTCAAACAATATCAAAAGGTATTTATACAGGTGGTTTCCAATTATAAATAAAATAAAATTTGCTGTTACTTTCTCAGACCTTAGGGTATAAAATCACCTCATTTTCCATCTCTCTCATGTGTTTCCGGGACTCGCAAGGAGAAAAGAAAATAACACTCCAACCACCACAAGGCATCACGAATCTGAACCCAGTCACTTGTGAACGATTTTCACTAGATCTCTATACATGTTGCTGGAGCGCCTGTGTGGTGCTGGGACTCGCAGGGGAGCAAGAATAGTAACACTTCAACCAACACAATGCAGGCCGTATGAAGCGACTGAGGTGGGGGCCTAGGGAAGCTACCCTGGTAAATAAAAAGCTGCGCAGAAATCGGATGTTCTGGCCTACTTGTAGGTGCATAACTTGACAACGGACAATCACTCTTAAGCTCAGATCACATACAAATCACAATTAGTGGTTTAACAGGGTGTCGATATAGAGAGTTCGAAGAAGAAGAAGAAGAAGAAGACTTCCCATCTCTATGCAGGAGGTAGGAAGGTCAATTCCTTTCTTTACACGTGAAAGGTCTAGTATGTGATCGCTCTCACAACCGTCTTATGTCAGAGCAGATAGGCTAATGTTTATGCACTAAGTTAATCCGTCCCACGGTTTCGAACTACAACCACAATTCAGTTATAGTTACACGTACAACTAAAACCACAAGACAATATTTTAGTTACAGCTTCAAGAACACTTATAATTCCAGCAACAACTATGAGAACAACTAACCCTAACCCTACAAAGTAACTCACCTGTAAGGTTGCTATTACGGTAACTCACCTGTAATACTACTACAAAGATAACTCACCTGTAATACTACTACAAAGATAACTCACCTGTAACACTACTACAAAGATAACTCACCTGTAACACTACTACAAAGATAACTCACCTGTAATATTACTACAAAGACAACTCACCTGTGACACTACCACAAAGACAACTCATCTGTAACACTACTATAAAGATAACTCACCTGTAACACTACAAAAAAGACAACTCACCTGTGACACTACTACAAACATAACTCTCCTGTAATGTTACTACAAAGACAACTCACCTGTAACACTACCACAACAACAACTCACCTGTAACACTACTACAAACACAACTCACCTGTAACACTACCACAAAGACAACTCACCTGTAATGTTACTTCAAACACAACTCACCTGTAATATTACTACAAACACAACTCACCTGTAACACTACTACGAACACAACTCACCTGTAATATTACTACAAAGACAACTCACCTGTAATATTACTACAAAGACAACTCACCTGTAATATTACTACAAAGACAACTCACCTGTAATATTACTACAAAGACAACTCACCTGTAATGTTACTACAAAGACAACTCACCTGTAATATTACTACAAAGACAACTCACCTGTAATATTACTACAAAGACAACTCACCTGTAATATTACTACAAAGACAACTCACCTGTAATGTTACTACAAAGACAACTCACCTGTAATGTTACTTCAAACACAACTCACCTGTAATATTACTACAAACACAACTCACCTGTAACACTACTACGAACACAACTCACCTGTTATATTACTACAAAGACAACTCACCTGTAATATTACTACAAAGACAACTCACCTGTAATATTACTACAAAGACAACTCACCTGTAATATTACTACAAAGACAACTCACCTGTAATGTTACTACAAAGACAACTCACCTGTAATATTACTACAAAGACAACTCACCTGTAATATTACTACAAAGACAACTCACCTGTAATATTACTACAAAGACAACTCACCTGTAATGTTACTACAAAGACAACTCACCTGTAATGTTACTACACAGACAACTCACCTGTAATATTACTACAAAGACAACTCACCTGTAATCCAGTAAAAGCTGTATAAGTAAACAGCCACACAATGCTGTTGACGAGAATATTAACTTTAATTTGACGAACATGTTGTGCCGTCTCCTCAACTCCCCGTGCCACATGCAAATCTTCCTGAACATTAATTTGCAGTCTTTTCGTCTCCTTTAACTCCTTTGTGCTGTCATCCTTCTTGCTATCTTTCTTCATCCTTTCAACTTGTTTTCATTACCTCCAACACAACTCAAGAAAACTAGTAAAAATGCGGATAATTAAACCTCACACGGCCCAACAGTCTTTGCTCAACAAGAAGAAGATTGTAACATTTGATATCTGCGATTGTGGTACTGCTGGTATCTGGGATTGTGGTACTGCTGGTATCTGGGATTGTGGTACTGCTGGTATCTGCGATTGTGGTACTGCTGATATCTGCGATTGTGGTACTGCTGGTATCTGGGATTGTGGTACTGCTGGTATCTGGGATTGTGGTACTGCTGGTATCTGGGATTGTGGTACTGCTGGTATCTGGGATTGTGGTACTGCTGGTATCTGGGATTGTGGTACTGCTGGTATCTGGGATTGTGGTACTGCTGGTATCTGGGATTGTGGTACTGCTGGTATCTGCGATTGTGGTACTGCTGATATCTGCGATTGTGATACTGCTGGTATTTGCGATTGTGGTACTGCTGGTATTTGCGATTGTGGTACTGCTGGTATTTGCGATTGTGATACTGCTGGTATTTGCGATTGTGATACTGCTGGTATCTGCGATTGTGGTACTGCTGGTATTTGCGATTGTGGTACTGCTGGTATTTGCGATTGTGGTACTGCTGGTATTTGCGATTGTGATACTGCTGGTATTTGCGATTGTGATACTGCTGGTATCTGCGATTGTGGTACTGCTGGTATTTGCGATTGTGGTACTGCTGGTATTTGCGATTGTGGTACTGCTGGTATTTGCGATTGTGATACTGCTGGTATTTGCGATTGTGATACTGCTGGTATCTGCGATTGTGGTACTGCTGGTATTTGCGATTGTGGTACTGCTGGTATTTGCGATTGTGGTACTGCTGGTATTTGCGATTGTGGTACTGCTGGTATCTGCGATTGTGGTACTGCTGGTATCTGCGATTGTGGTACTGCTGGTATCTGCGATTGTGGTACTGCTGGTATTTGCGATTGTGGTACTGCTGGTATCTGCGATTGTGGTACTGCTGGTATTTGCGATTGTGGTACTGCTGGTATCTGCGATTGTGGTACTGCTGATATCTGCGATTGTGATACTGCTGGTATTTGCGATTGTGGTACTGCTGGTATTTGCGATTGTGGTACTGCTGGTATCTGCGATTGTGATACTGCTGGTATTTGCGATTGTGGTACTGCTGGTATCTGCGATTGTGGTACTGCTGGTATTTGCGATTGTGGTACTGCTGGTATCTGCGATTGTGGTACTGCTGGTATTTGCGATTGTGATACTGCTGGTATTTGCGATTGTGGTACTGCTGGTATCTGCGATTGTGGTACTGCTGGTATTTGCGATTGTGGTACTGCTGGTATCTGCGATTGTGATACTGCTGGTATTTGCGATTGTGGTACTGCTACAACAGCTAATGGAATCTATGTCAAAAGTTTCTAACGTATGAATATAGTAGAGAACTGTCATAGGCGTTACCAGAATCATTATATGGTAGGTTCCATTGAAATATCAACAGATTGTACTGGTCACTGTTTTCTGTAAATAAAAAAAATGTGAAAGTATATTGATTGATTTGATAGGATCATCATCACTGCACTTCGGTGAGTAACCATGTGTGATCGGATCGCTTTCTTACACAGGAAGATCTCAGCTGCAGTGCACGAACTCCGTAGCAACGGCGTGGGTTATAAAGCCCAAACATACGACAACAGATGATCGTTAAAGAGTATTAAACACACGAGACAGCCAAAATGTGATTGTTTGAATGACTAGTCCTAGAAGGGTTGAGAATGTTCTTAAACCGGAACGACCTCACCTAGTCAGAAAGGTTGCAAAGTAGTAAATACTATTTGGCGTAGATTCAAGAACAAATATACGGAATTAAAAATATCATTAAAGAGTGCTTCTCATACGATGCGTGTGGAACGACGTTATCACAGGCAGAAAAGGGCAGTAAATCCGATAGAGAAGTTGCACTTTACTAATTGTCACTGGCCGTAAAAGTTCCGAGGATACGAGGACTTAAGGCAAGTGGTTCGAACTACAGGTTTAATGTAAAGATCATACTTGAAAGATCTAATCTTCAAGTACCTCTGAAGTACCATCCTCACCACCAGCATTGCTGTCATAAGCACCCTCATCACCAATCTTGCTGTCATCAACATCTTCATCACCAACATTGCTGTCATAAGCATTATCACCACCAACAAAGATGTTATTAGCATCTTCACCATTAGGATCGCGGTCATCAGTATCACCACCGTCAGTATAACCACCATCCCACATCGCTGCTTTTAGTATCACCACCGTCAGCGTAACCACCATCCCACATCGCTGCTTTCAGTATCACCACCGTCAGTATAACCACCATCACACATCGCTGCTTTCAGTATCACCACCGTCAGAATAACCACCATCACACATCGCTGCTTTCAGTATCACCACCGTCAGTATAACCACCATCACACATCGCTGCTTTCAGTATCACCACCGTCAGAATAATCACCATCACACATCGCTGCTTTCAGTATCACCACCGTCAGTATAACCACAATCCCCATCGCTGCTTTCAGTATCACCACCATGAAAATTAATGTCATCAGCATCCTCACTATCAGTATCATCACCATCTGCATCGCCATCATCAGCATTGCTGACATCTACATCTTCCCCACCACCCCCAGCATCGCTTTAATCACCACCATCATCAACACTCCCATCAGATTCACTACCATAAGCACCGCCATTGCCACCACCAGCACCATCATCATCCTCATCAGCTTCACCGCTATCAGCAATGTCGTCATAATCCCCCAGTATCACCACCACCACAATCATCATCAATATCACAACCTACATACCCAACACCACAACCCTGAGTATCGTCATCACTACTCCCACCATCATCTTGTCATCATCATCATCATCCCTATCAGTATCGCTATCATTACCACCACCACCACCATCACCATTTATAGTTGCTACGTTCGTCACAATTAACATCATCATAGTAACAATCTGATTAACATATTCCTTACATAACTGACATCATATTGCTTACATAACTAACTGACATCATATTGCTTACATAACTGACATCATATTGCTGACACAACTGACATCATATTGCTTACATAACTGACATCATATTGCTGACACAACTGACATCATATCACCCCGGGCAGACCCATAAGTCCTCAGTCACCCTCAAACAATATCAAAAGGTATTTATACAGGTGGTTTCCAATTATAAATAAAATAAAATTTGCTGTTACTTTCTCAGACCTTAGGGTATAAAATCACCTCATTTTCCATCTCTCTCATGTGTTTCCGGACTCGCAAGGAGAAAAGAAAAATAACACTCCAACCACCACAAGGCATCACGAATCTGAACCCAGTCACTTGTGAACGATTTTCACTAGATCTCTATACATGTTGCTGGAGCGCCTGTGTGGTGCTGGGACTCGCAGGGGGAGCAAAGAATAGTAACACTTCAACCAACACAATGCAGGCCGTATGAAGCGACTGAGGTGGGGGCCTAGGGAAGCTACCCTGGTAAATAAAAAGCTGCGCAGAAATCGGATGTTCTGGCCTACTTGTAGGTGCATAACTTGCACAACGGACAATCACTCTTAAGCTCAGATCACATACAAATCACAATTAGTGGTTTAACAGGGTGTCGATATAGAGAGTTCGAAGAAGAAGAAGAAGAAGAAGACTTCCCATCTCTATGCAGGAGTGTCATAGTTCCCCAGATGGCAGCGGAGAAGTGGACAGTTAGCCAGATAGTTAGTGTAGTATAATTAGATTATTTAATAGTTGAGACTATGTGTTGTACTCTCTATGTAGAAGTGCAACACATAACTACGAGACATGACGCTTTGTGTAGAAAAGAGTGACGATTTAGTAACGGTTGCGAAGGAGTGAAAAAATAGGAGAGACAACATAAACAATTGACAGATGGACGTGTTCTTAAGCAAGAACGTTTATGCTTATAGATCAATAAACATGTCGCATGCCATCAAGCATTGAGTTTGTATATTATTACCATATGTTATGGATCATCAGTCATCATGAGAGAATGGGAATTGTAGGACCATAAACCAACAAATGCTCTTATAATAAATTATCACATCTTTGAATAAGACCATCATCAAAGATAGCAACCTACATGTATACTAAGATAGCACCCTACTTCAATACCAACGATTGCAACCTATCTCAATGCCAACGATTGCACCCTACTTCAATGGTGTCAAGAATAAACAAAACAACAACTGCCCACCGTGTTTAGTCACGTTCGTGGACCAGAATCTATGTAAGTCAATTTTTATATCTGTTTACACGATTCGTTTGGTATGCCTAGTATTCTGCTCCCTATGCCCTATTGTCAGGGAAGGTGACCGGCGTGTTTACCCCCCCGGTCAAGGATTTCATCTATACTCTTCAATCAAAGCCCTCATTTTCAATTTTATTGTCCTTCCTACAGGGAAGGTGACCGGCGTGTTTACCCCACGGTCAAGGATTTCATCTATACTCTTCCATCAAAGCCCTCATTTTAAATTTTATTGTCCTTCCTACAGGGAAGGTGACCGGCGTGTTTACCCCACGGTCAAGGATTTCATCTCTACTCTTCCATCAAAGCCCTCATTTTAAATTTTATTGTCCTTCCTACAGGGAAGGTGACCGGCGTGTTTACCCCACGGTCAAGGATTTCATCTACTCTTCAATCAAAGCCCTCATTTTAAATTTTATTGTCCTTCCTACAGGGAAGGTGACCGGCGTGTTTACCCCACGGTCAAGGATTTCATCTATACTCTTCAATCATAGCTCTCGTCTTAATTTTATTGTCCTTCCTACAGGGAAGGTGACCGGCGTGTTTACCCCCGGTCAAGGATTTCATCTATACTCTTCAATCAAAGCTCTCGTCTTCAATTTTATTGTCCTTCCTACAGGGAAGGTGACTGGCGTGTTTACCCCCCGGTCAAGGATTTCATCTATACTCTTCAATCAAAGCTCTCGTCTTCAATTTTATTGTCCTTCCTACAGGGAAAGTGACCGGCGTGTTTACCCCCCGGTCAAGGAAACCATAACATTTTTGCTTCAATTAACGGACTTTACTTTTTCCTGTGTCCAGTATATGGGAAGTTATGCATATTTGATCACGCTATACAATGATTGACAATTGAGGTGTAATGTGAGCATTCCACACTTTGGTACTTGATGTATTATTTATAGAGTAAGTATACCTTTTTCATTTGCTTGCCTTTTGTAATTGCCACAAAGATTTTTTTTCAGCTATACATTCACTGGTGTGTGACACTGTATTTGCGTATAATGTACCATATATAATGTACGAATGAATTTATAGCCTTCTTACTGATGTTCTATGGATATAATTTTTCGTATTTGTGGGCTATGTTAGCTGTTGACTATATTTTAATAACAGTTTGTACACTTTGAGTCGATATAATCGCAGCTTTTCTGCTTTGGATACGAACGATACTTGTACCAGGGTGGACTGTTCTTTAATATGTCTCACAGAGCACTAGAGAAATAGGGCCGGTGAGGATGCGACGTTGGAGGTACTGCCTCCTGTGCTGGCACCTCCCGCAGCCTTGGTGGAATCTCCGGTTTTGGATGGATATGGCTGTTCATCTGTTCCTGTGCCGTCTTATCCTACTGCATGGAACGTCCCTCGTCCTCCATGTCGGCCCCACGGACATTTGGGGTTCGTGATGGTCCCTCTGGGGATGAGTTTGAGCGGGACATTCGACATTACTGGACGTACTATGGGCTGGAAGGTCAGGATAGGGTCAATGCGCTTTTCGAGCACGTCTCCGATTCAGTCCGTAGGGAACTTGCCATACAAATGATGACGGTGAAGGACCCAGAGTCCCTGTTGACAGGCCTCCTGGGTGTGTTTGGTGACAATAGATCAGCTCATGCGCTACTGTCTGCTTTCTTTCGCTCTTCTCAGAATAGCGAAGAGACGTGCCTTGACTATTCCCATCGGATAGCGGAGCTGTTCATGAAAGTCACCACGGCTCAGTCTAGGGAGGATCGATTCCCTGGACCCCAACAATCTTCGGATCACTTTGTGGCATCCCTTAGTAACAGGTTGTGTTCCAGCATGCTTATGTCCAAAGTTGCAGGAGCACCCTCCGCTACCTTCCTGCAATGCAGAGATGAGGCGTTGCGATGGGAGTCAATCCCATCCCGCGTCAGATCCCAATACAATTTCTGGGATGCGACGTCGCGTAGACGATCTGGAATACAGGGTAACTGGACGCTACCCAGAGCTCCCCAGACGAATCTCCGCCAGACCACCACCCACCACGTCTCGTTCAGATCGGCAAAATTTCTTTTCCAATAATCCACCAAAACGTTGTTCGCGAGGCGATCGGAGAGGGTACATGGGAAATGATTTTAGGTGTTTTTCTTTCCACAGCCAACTCACTGGACAGCGCGCAAACCCCGGGTGCCCAGGGATGGGGCCCATGTGAACCAGATCCCTGATAGAGATGGGTTGTTTGGTCATGAATTGGGCGAAGAACAAAATTTCTTGCAAATTTCAGAAGATAGGTGCCAGGCGACGCAAAACAGCAATATAATAGTATCAAACGTTGATAGGTCAGGTGGCACTCCAAATTTCTTATTTGATTTTCCCTGTATAGTGGACGACAATTGTCATGAACGGTCCATGTTACTATCCGCTGTTGATAGGTCATGTGGTGAGTCAGATGTTTCACAAAATTTTCTCTGTATAGCAGAGGATGCCTCTCAGGATAGAAATAAATTTGTATCTGTGGTTGATGGGTCTATTGCTGTGCCTGACGCTCTCCACAATTTGCCCTGTATGGCGGCAGATAATTTTAAGGACCGGCAAAACCATCAGTCCTTCGTTTGTGAAACGAGAGAAGAGCCAAGGATCTTACAAGATTCTCTTTGTGTACCAGAGGACAATTCTCAGGGAAGTCACACCTATGATACGATTGAATTAATTGGTTGTGAGACGAGTCAGATACAGGGTGTCGTACAAGCAGTGCAAGGTAATAATATGATAGCTTCAGTCGTCGATGGGTCAGTTGAAGATCCAAATTTCCTGCACAACAATCCTCGTTTAGCGGAAAGCCAGTCCGAAGAACACCAAAACCATAGGATGAATGAGCCATTCGTTCGTGAGGCGAGTAATGTGCGGGATAAAGGACAAGATAATCCCTGTGTGACTAAGGATGAGGACCACGGTACGAAGGATGGTGACATGATGGAATCAGTCGTTCGTAGTTCGGGTGAGGACGTAAAGGTGGTACAAGATAGTCAACCTACGCCCTCCCACCCCGACAGCGCGCATCCAATAAGATGTTTACGTTATGTAAATTTTAATCACTCAGGATTTAAACATGAGGGAATTCGTCTATTTCTACCTCATGGACTACAAAGAGTAGAGTCTACGAGCACGAAAGCAACTCGCGCGAGATCCAAGTTTATTAAAACAGGGTTTAGGAGAGTCAACAAGGTTCAGGCGAAAAAGAATCAGCAGGGACATGACAAAACGGTACGTGTTATTGCGAAAAATTATAAACACGTAAGGGATAGTAAGGGCGGTAATTTAAAGCGCAATTGTGCTGACCAATGTAACCAGTATGGTAGAGTAAGGCGAAAAGCGAGGTGGCCTAGGACCATCTTGGGTGGAGATACAAAAAAACACAGTTTAAAACAGGAACAGTTTCCAGATCACCAGTTGAATACATTAACAGTGTCTAGTTCCAGTGACACGTCAACGACAACACAAGTTAGTGAAGTCACTAAGATTGCGCGCAACCAAGAAGAAGTAAATACTCCGGGATCCGGCGAGTGTGACTGTGAGCATGCAAATAATGTTTGTCTTCCAGTAGACAATAGCATGGAGCGTAGTGAAAATAAACACAAATCACTACGTATTGGTTTAAGAATGCATGGGTCTGATAATAAATCTTTGAGCTCAGATTATGAGCGAAATACTAATTACGACGCACTATGTAATTTGCAACTCGGGACACATACCGAGCCAGTGATAATTGAATTCGATGCGCAAAAGCGTGTGCAATTTGACCAACACTTTGTTGGTTGGGGGAACAATGCGTTGTTTCATGGTAGGGATCGTGTGGATTCCACGGTCAGGTCTGTGAAATGGAATACTATAGTGGTGATGGCGTTATTTATACTATTTTTTAGTGCTAGGGCCCTGTGTTCGCATCAGCATGGTTTGCGAGGGTTGTGTCTTTCAATTTACGAGAAAAGGCCTAGTCCTTGCCTTCTCTATTTCATGCTGGGGGTCTTTGTTGTTCTTGACAATATCTTTCAGGGTATACATTGTGGGGATGGCACACGTGATATCAATGACCCCAGGGATGGTCCCGTGGGAAAGATATTTGATCATGTCGAGTACAAACATGATTCATGTGGCTTCTACGATACCGCATTGAACACGAGAGCTGCCCACACCTGGCCTAGGTTTTTATTGGGATCCTGTGAAATGAAGGGATGGATGGTGATAGATATGTCGAGGATAATGTTAAAACAGGCAAGGATATTTGAGTTTTGGACAAGTCCTGGGTATGGGAATATGGATTATACTACCTCATGTATTGCAGTATATTTGTATACTGTTTGGATATATTCTTTGGGGTTGAGGGCGGATGATCAATAGCCCAGGTGGGTTATATTATATCACTCCACATGGTTGGAGATTCTGTGAAAAATATTTGCATTGTTATTTGTGATATGGATGTTTATTATGACGACGTGGTGAACTTCTTTCATTGCGGTTCTAAGATGAGAGAAAGGGAGCATTGAAGTTATCGTTAGGATCCCTTCCTCTGCTACAGGGAGGCTGATTATAATTATCTCACAGAGGTCGGTTGATGTTGATGGCAAACATTAACTTTTCACCGTTTATTACTGGATATGGTTATATGATGTCGATCCGAGTATTTTGGATTCTTGGATTATTTATGCCCCGGGATTGGGGTTGAGTTAATATTATATATGATGTTAGCAATTGGGCATCATGTATAAGTTGTTCCAAGATTGTTGGTCATATGTTGAATCTTGGGAGTTCATTATTTCCCCTGGGCATTGGGGGTTGGTTGATATTACCTCGTTGAGGATATATAACGTGAAAAGTTAACGTTATATATATGTTTTTTTCTTTTTCGATTTGTAACTTGTTTTTTTGTTTGAGATTTCAGATAATGTGACAGGACTCTGACATGCAAGAAAGACATAGTGATTAGTGACATACTGATGCAAGCTGCCATCAAGTCAATACCGCCTCATGTGAGGATTGGATGTCCCAGTACAGCCACCTCACATTGGCCAAGTGTTATGCTGTTGGGTCGCCGTCGTAGACATACGGCGCATATTTTTCCAGATTAATTATAATTATGCTGATTAATTTCTATTACATGGTTTCAGCACACAAGCACAGAGGGTTGACTGTTGTTGTTAACCATGGTCACCTATGACCAGTTGATGAGTCACGTTCAACGACGTGTGGTGACTAGTTCCCATTTGCTCGTTCAACTTGGGTCTTCCTGAGATCCCGTCAGGATTTTCTTTTTCTTTCGACCATGGTTGGCTGTTATAGTTAGTTGTTGTGGAGCCACGTTAACACGTGAGGTGACTAGTTCCCTTCAGCTCTCACCACTCTAATCACCCTACTGAACACTACCTGTGCGATTTTTCTTGACATTTCGCCGTCGGGACGATGGCGAGGTCTCAGGGGTGTCATAGTTCCCCAGATGGCAGCGGAGAAGTGGACAGTTAGCCAGATAGTTAGTGTAGTATAATTAGATTATTTAATAGTTGAGACTATGTGTTGTACTCTCTATGTAGAAGTGCAACACATAACTAGACATGACGCTTTTGTGTAGAAAAAGAGTGACGATTTAGTAACGGTTGCGAAGGAGTGAAAAAATAGGAGAGACAACATAAACAATTGACAGATGGACGTGTTCTTAAGCAAGAACGTTTATGCTTATAGATCAATAAACATGTCGCATGCCATCAAGCATTGAGTTTGTATATTATTACCATATGTTATGGATCATCAGTCATCATGAGAGAATGGGAATTGTAGGACCATAAACCAACAAATGCTCTTATAATAAATTATCACATCTTTGAATAAGACCATCATCAAAGATAGCAACCTACATGTATACTAAGATAGCACCCTACTTCAATACCAACGATTGCAACCTATCTCAATGCCAACAATTGCACCCTACTTCAGGAGGTAGGAAGGTCAATTCCTTTCTTTACACGTGAAAGGTCTAGTATGTGATCGCTCTCACAACCGTCTTATGTCAGAGCAGATAGGCTAATGTTTATGCACTAAGTTAATCCGTCCCACGGTTTCGAACTACAACCACAATTCAGTTATAGTTACACGTACAACTAAAACCACAAGACAATATTTTAGTTACAGCTTCAAGAACACTTATAATTCCAGCAACAACTATGAGAACAACAAACCCCTAACCCTACAAAGTAACTCACCTGTAAGGTTGCTATTACGGTAACTCACCTGTAATACTACTACAAAGATAACTCACCTGTAATACTACTACAAAGATAACTCACCTGTAACACTACTACAAAGATAACTCACCTGTAACACTACTACAAAGATAACTCACCTGTAATATTACTACAAAGACAACTCACCTGTGACACTACCACAAAGACAACTCATCTGTAACACTACTATAAAGATAACTCACCTGTAACACTACAAAAAAGACAACTCACCTGTGACACTACTACAAACATAACTCTCCTGTAATGTTACTACAAAGACAACTCACCTGTAACACTACCACAACAACAACTCACCTGTAACACTACTACAAACACAACTCACCTGTAACACTACCACAAAGACAACTCACCTGTAATGTTACTTCAAACACAACTCACCTGTAATATTACTACAAACACAACTCACCTGTAACACTACTACGAACACAACTCACCTGTAATATTACTACAAAGACAACTCACCTGTAATATTACTACAAAGACAACTCACCTGTAATATTACTACAAAGACAACTCACCTGTAATATTACTACAAAGACAACTCACCTGTAATGTTACTACAAAGACAACTCACCTGTAATATTACTACAAAGACAACTCACCTGTAATATTACTACAAAGACAACTCACCTGTAATATTACTACAAAGACAACTCACCTGTAATGTTACTACAAAGACAACTCACCTGTAATGTTACTTCAAACACAACTCACCTGTAATATTACTACAAACACAACTCACCTGTAACACTACTACAGACACAACTCACCTGTTATATTACTACAAAGACAACTCACCTGTAATATTACTACAAAGACAACTCACCTGTAATATTACTACAAAGACAACTCACCTGTAATATTACTACAAAGACAACTCACCTGTAATGTTACTACAAAGACAACTCACCTGTAATATTACTACAAAGACAACTCACCTGTAATATTACTACAAAGACAACTCACCTGTAATATTACTACAAAGACAACTCACCTGTAATGTTACTACAAAGACAACTCACCTGTAATGTTACTACACAGACAACTCACCTGTAATATTACTACAAAGACAACTCACCTGTAATCCAGTAAAAGCTGTATAAGTAAACAGCCACACAATGCTGTTGACGAGAATATTAACTTTAATTTGACGAACATGTTGTGCCGTCTCCTCAACTCCCCGTGCCACATGCAAATCTTCCTGAACATTAATTTGCAGTCTTTTCGTCTCCTTTAACTCCTTTGTGCTGTCATCCTTCTTGCTATCTTTCTTCATCCTTTCAACTTGTTTTCATTACCTCCAACACAACTCAAGAAAACTAGTAAAAATGCGGATAATTAAACCTCACACGGCCCAACAGTCTTTGCTCAACAAGAAGAAGATTGTAACATTTGATATCTGCGATTGTGGTACTGCTGGTATCTGGGATTGTGGTACTGCTGGTATCTGGGATTGTGGTACTGCTGGTATCTGCGATTGTGGTACTGCTGATATCTGCGATTGTGGTACTGCTGGTATCTGGGATTGTGGTACTGCTGGTATCTGGGATTGTGGTACTGCTGGTATCTGGGATTGTGGTACTGCTGGTATCTGGGATTGTGGTACTGCTGGTATCTGGGATTGTGGTACTGCTGGTATCTGGGATTGTGGTACTGCTGGTATCTGGGATTGTGGTACTGCTGGTATCTGCGATTGTGGTACTGCTGATATCTGCGATTGTGATACTGCTGGTATTTGCGATTGTGGTACTGCTGGTATTTGCGATTGTGGTACTGCTGGTATTTGCGATTGTGATACTGCTGGTATTTGCGATTGTGATACTGCTGGTATCTGCGATTGTGGTACTGCTGGTATTTGCGATTGTGGTACTGCTGGTATTTGCGATTGTGGTACTGCTGGTATTTGCGATTGTGATACTGCTGGTATTTGCGATTGTGATACTGCTGGTATCTGCGATTGTGGTACTGCTGGTATTTGCGATTGTGGTACTGCTGGTATTTGCGATTGTGGTACTGCTGGTATTTGCGATTGTGATACTGCTGGTATTTGCGATTGTGATACTGCTGGTATCTGCGATTGTGGTACTGCTGGTATTTGCGATTGTGGTACTGCTGGTATTTGCGATTGTGGTACTGCTGGTATTTGCGATTGTGGTACTGCTGGTATCTGCGATTGTGGTACTGCTGGTATCTGCGATTGTGGTACTGCTGGTATCTGCGATTGTGGTACTGCTGGTATTTGCGATTGTGGTACTGCTGGTATCTGCGATTGTGGTACTGCTGGTATTTGCGATTGTGGTACTGCTGGTATCTGCGATTGTGGTACTGCTGATATCTGCGATTGTGATACTGCTGGTATTTGCGATTGTGGTACTGCTGGTATTTGCGATTGTGGTACTGCTGGTATCTGCGATTGTGATACTGCTGGTATTTGCGATTGTGGTACTGCTGGTATCTGCGATTGTGGTACTGCTGGTATTTGCGATTGTGGTACTGCTGGTATCTGCGATTGTGGTACTGCTGGTATTTGCGATTGTGATACTGCTGGTATTTGCGATTGTGGTACTGCTGGTATCTGCGATTGTGGTACTGCTGGTATTTGCGATTGTGGTACTGCTGGTATCTGCGATTGTGATACTGCTGGTATTTGCGATTGTGGTACTGCTACAACAGCTAATGGAATCTATGTCAAAAGTTTCTAACGTATGAATATAGTAGAGAACTGTCATAGGCGTTACCAGAATCATTATATGGTAGGTTCCATTGAAATATCAACAGATTGTACTGGTCACTGTTTTCTGTAAATAAAAAAAATGTGAAAGTATATTGATTGATTTGATAGGATCATCATCACTGCACTTCGGTGAGTAACCATGTGTGATCGGATCGCTTTCTTACACAGGAAGATCTCAGCTGCAGTGCACGAACTCCGTAGCAACGGCGTGGGTTATAAAGCCCAAACATACGACAACAGATGATCGTTAAAGAGTATTAAACACACGAGACAGCCAAAATGTGATTGTTTGAATGACTAGTCCTAGAAGGGTTGAGAATGTTCTTAAACCGGAACGACCTCACCTAGTCAGAAAGGTTGCAAAGTAGTAAATACTATTTGGCGTAGATTCAAGAACAAATATACGGAATTAAAAATATCATTAAAGAGTGCTTCTCATACGATGCGTGTGGAACGACGTTATCACAGGCAGAAAAGGGCAGTAAATCCGATAGAGAAGTTGCACTTTACTAATTGTCACTGGCCGTAAAAGTTCCGAGGATACGAGGACTTAAGGCAAGTGGTTCGAACTACAGGTTTAATGTAAAGATCATACTTGAAAGATCTAATCTTCAAGTACCTCTGAAGTCGGCGAAGACTCGCCTACGTGACGAGGGACACCAGTCAAATGGTAGAAGCAGGCATTCACGCAAAAACCAGTCAGAAGCAGCATACCAGACATCATGGCTAACTCCTGAATTTACAGCGAGCGAACGTAGAAGAAGAAGAAGAAGAAGGAAGAGGATATTAGCTAAGCACTGACAATATGTATGGGAACACACTCTGAGCGACGAGGAGAAGATAGTAATAGTGTCCTAAGTATTTAATACATATATACATATATGGAACTGCAAGTTATATAGTATTAAAACTAAATTACGAATTTTCAATTCAAATATTGGATCAATCCTAACATATGCTAGCGAGAGTTGGAAAATGACTAAAGATATAGAAAGCAAGTTGAATGCATTTGAAAATAGATGTCTGCGAAAAATAATGAACATCGTAAATGGAACAAATTCAGGAAGTGTTGAAATCAGAGAAATGTCTGGTCAACCACTAGTGACAACTGTTATAGGAAAGAGAAGATGGAGATATGTTGGATATACTTGAGAAGAAATGATCAAAGAATACCAAAGCAGGCATTGAAGTGGAATGCAAAGTGTTCATAAAGAGAGGACGACCTAGGGAGATCATGAAACGAACTTTGCTGAGAGATGCAAGAAATATCGATCACAGTTCCATGGAAGAGATTGAGCGAGTTGCACAGGCTAGAGGCTTGTGAAGAAACTGCTTGCAGGCCCTATGTAACGTATAACGGTACGAGAGGAATTATTACTATTATATATATATATATATATATACACACTAACCTAGCAGCACCTAACTGACACAACCAAATAAACACAGAACGTCCTTAGTAAACAATGATATGTCCAGATAAACAAGAAATATATATATATATTGTGGTATTGTAAGTTAGCTGGATTCTTTAGCCTAATCACAGATTGTTCCGTATCCTCACAGACAATTACACTAACAATGTAATTACAACACGGACGTTTGTGAACAAGTATGAAAGACAACATATCATTGGCTAGTCTATGACTCAACTAAGTGTTACCTAGCAACAAGATGGTGGTTAATTATTCTGGGTGACATTTTGTCTAGCGAGTAATTTCCTTTATATTTAGCTTATAACTGGGATTAAGTGCAGCATCCAACACGAAAAACAACCTGTAACATAATGCAGATTGCAGTCAAGGGTCAAAAGTTATGTACTGTGTGCAGTCAAGTCTGATATCCATTCTTTCTCGCAAATACTCTCTATGACTATTATATTTTACGTTTAGAAAAGATTTTTCTTCTTCTTCTTCGAGCCGTCCATAACGACCACTTGTTAACCACTCTGTGCGGTTTGTATGTGATCTGAGCCTAAGAGGGATTGTACATTGTGCCAGTTATGAGCCTACAAGTATGCCAACACATCCGATTTCTGCGATGCTTTTTTAGGAAGCTGCTAGGATATTTACTAGGGCAGCTTCCTACGTACATCGCTCGTCTCTTACGACATATCTTGTAGGTCACATTGGTACTATTCTTTGTTTCCAATGCGGGTCCCGGCACCAGACAGGTGATAAGTCATTTCCATCTACAGGGCGTTTGTAAAGTCGCTGTGCAGTGAATTTTGAAAATATTTTAGTAATTGCGTCACGAATGATGGAAATTTACTATCATAATATTCTAAGTTCCATAATCCTGTGTGCAGCAGTACACAACAATCCGTTGTTATATTCAAGATTTCATTGCTGAAATTGTCAAACCAGATCCAACAAATATCACAGACCAGTAGCGACTCGCCATTAAGGGCCAGCAGGGCCGGGCTCCACCAAAAATAATGTATAATGTGTATTTATTATTTTCTAAATTAAAATATAACAACCCAAAACCATGATTTTTCCGAACATTTTTTCTGACCCTACCAACAAAAATGATCACGAGCCGCCACTGTCACAGACTATTTTCCGGAAGGTTTACGAAAATATGCAGACGCGAGTCAAAACATATCTTGAGGTTTACGGTGGACATTTTCACAACAGCAGAAGAAATCCAAGCTCTGAGAAATCTAGGAACAGAAATGATAACAAAAGTTTTAAACGAAATATATGACAGTGGTTTTATTTCAACAGATCCTCTAAAGTCCATATTTATTGCTTTGCCGAGGAAACGAAGAGCAGTCGAATGTGAAGATCGCCACACTATCAGTCGTATGAGCCTGGTCAGGGAGTCTTGTCTCGCTCAGGGCAGATAATTAATTTGGAATATTACAGATCGCATTCTAGATGCCCTCTCTTTACTTGTACAAGCAAAGACAGTATCTAACAGACAAGATGGTTCTAGTGATTATGTCAATCAAAGTCCATCATGTCAGACTCCTTCTTCTTCTTTTGTCGTCACACTGTTACCGGGTTGTTGCCTAGTGTCGTGGTTTTCTGTTTTTGTCTTGCGCTGTTCTGGTGGCTTGTGTGATTGTTATCTTTGCTCTTTCACAGGATTCTGCTACGCCATCTAACCATCTTTTCCGTGGTCTTCCTCTTGACTTCTTTCCCGATGTTCTGTTGTAGAAGACTCTGTATACTGTGGAGTTTGGATGCATTCTTATTAAGTGGCCAAACCACTTCATTCTTTGTTTATCTATGTAATTCAAGCACGGTTTTGTGCCAACTTTCTTTCTTATGCTGATGTTGGTGATCATGTCATACTTCAAGTTCTGTTAATTGATTCATCTTCTTGTGTTTTCATTCTTGAACACTTTTTTGTTTGTGTAAAATAGAATATTAAACATTTTCTGTTTCTTCGTTTGTTCTACATCCACTACTTGTTAAACAGCACTTTGTGGTATGTTCTACATCCACTACTTGTTAAACAGCACTTTGTGGTATGTTCTACATCCACTACTTGTTAAACAGCACTTTGTGGTATGTTCTACATCAGCTACTTGTTAAACAACACTTTGTGGTATGTTCTACATCCACTACTTGTTAAACAACACTTTGTGGTATGTTCTACATCAGCTATCTATACCTGTTAAACAGCACTTTGTGGTATGTTCTACATCCACTACTTGTTAAACAGCACTTTGTGGTATGTTCTACATCAGCTATCTATACCTGTTAAACAGCACTTTGTGGTATGTTCTACATCAGCTATCTATACCTGTTAAACAGCACTTTGTGGTATGTTCTACATCAGCTATGTATACCTGTTAAACAGCACTTTGTGGTATGTTCTACATCAGCTATCTATACCTGTTAAACAGCACTTTGTGGTATGTTCTACATCAGCTATCTATACCTGTTAAACAGCATGTTGTGGTATGTTCTACATCCACTACTTGTTAAACAGCACTTTGTGGTATGTTCTACATCAACTACTTGTTCCTTTCTTCCTTTCGTTCGCTTGAAATATGTCTATATATTCAATGTTGTCTCTTGTATGAACTTAACTGTCTTTTGTAGCTCACACAGAGGTCCGTGTAGTTACTTTTTAAAAAACTCTGTGTGGCATGTATGTGATTTGTTCTACATCTTTCTTCTTCTTTCTTTTGTCGTCACACTGCTACCGGGTTGTTGCCCAGTGTCGTGGTTTTCTGTTTTTGTCTTGCGCTGTTCTGGTGGCTTGTGTGATTGTTATCTTTGCTCTTTCACGGGATTCTGCTACACCATCTAACCATCTTTTCCGTGGTCTTCCTCATCTACATATATGTGATATGTTCTACATCATAGACTTGTTAAACAACTCGCCTCCACAACCATCAGTCCGATGCGCCCTAATATACAAAAATATTGAATATCCCTCTCTCTCTGCCTTTTTAACCCAGATTGGAGCATAGACCTTCAACCAACTCATGCCAAGTCTTCCTATCTCTAGCTATCTCCTGCAGCTCCCTCCAGCTCTTCTTTATATTGTTGATCTCTGCCTCTAAATCTCGTATTGGATAGCCCTGGTCAAAACAAATAACCATCGCATGGACTAACCAATCCCTGTTTATCTGCTGGCATCTGTCTATCTACCTAATCATGTGCACAGATATCGAACATTTTAGCATTTGAGAAATCGATTGAAAAATGTACTTAAAAAAACCAAATTGTGACATAATTTGTTTTTCAGACATTACTGTTGTCTAGAGAGTAATTCAATCTTGAATAGACATTGATTTACCGACCTCTGTAATGAGGAAACACAAGAAAGACGCTAATAGCAAAACAAATAATTTCGCAACGAGAGTCATTACTGTGATATGTAATGTTGTTTGTGCTACAGAAATATGGACAATAAATAAGCAGGTAGAAGACACGGTTGAAGTATTTCGAAGTTGGATGTACAGAAAAATAGAGATAATTGAATATAATTAAGAACAGATAATTTCCTAAACATAAAGCTGATAATCTTTCAATCAAATGTGAAGTCAGTGCTGTTGGATGGCTCGGAAACACGGATGACATTTAAATAAACCATCAGGAAACTACAGACCTTCATAAATGGATGTTTACGTAGAATAGAGGGACTGAGATGGTAGGATTACGAACGAGGAACTCGGATAAAGAACTAAGCAAATACCAGTAGAGAAAGAGCTATGGAAGAGACGTTGGCAATGGATAGGACATTGAGAAGATCGACCGGAAGCACTGCAAGACATACACTGTTTTGGAACCGGCAGGGAAAGAGGAGTAGGGGAAGGCCTAATTGGAAGAGATGGCAATAGAGAGAAAGAGCTGGAAGAAGTTTGTTGAAGACCTGTGCTCCGTTGGGAGTTAAAAGATAAAAAAGACAATTTCCTATAAAAATAATCCACATCTGAAACAAGGTGTACTGATAAATATTTGTTTTCTTTCAAACATACATATGTTAACTCTTTAATTACGGCAAGCTATCTGACAAACCAGAGGGTTGATTCTTTTTTCCGACAAGCATCATCATCAGGTGCCGTGCCGGCTGGCGTAGGCGATCATGGATCTCCACAAATCTCTGTCGTTGGTGTTTGCTATCAACTCAGATGTTGACGTACTACAGTGCCATGAAGTCAGGTCATCCAACACTTTCTCTCTCTGTCTTCCTCTGTCTCGTCTACCCTCAATTGTACCGGTTGTCCCGATGTGTTCTAAACCTCCCCTCCTCATCACATGCCCGTAAAATGATGACTGCCTCTTTCTTATATTGATGATAAGCTTTTTCTGTGTCTTGATCTCATTCAACACCTCAACATTAGTCATTTTAGCAGTCCATGGGATTCTCATCATTCTTCTATAAAAACACATTTCCCGACAAGCCTACTCACGAGATAAGATGTTTTACTTAAAGAAATGATTCACAAAATATATTTAATATTATTTGTGTAACTCCTTATAGAATACAGCAAAAGGGTATCGGTAGCTAACTTGTTAATCCATTTGTTTTGCTTTCAAAATGTCATAAGTTCTAATCCAAACCACATCGTTCTGTTTAAAAGTTCATTTTTTCCAGAGATCTCTAGGATTGTGGCCGGAGCTAAGGATTTCTTGCTTTGTGCAATACCCTTCACAGGTGGCGTGTTATTTATATGGAGAGGGACTGAGCCACACTGGAAAACCCGATGCGATGAAGTAATCGTACGTCTATAGGCCCTTGTAAATATAGTAACTAAATTATTAGTAAACGAGATTTCAACTCTACAGATTCTCTTACTTGAAGTAGAACTCTGGTATTTAACCCATTCACTCTTCTGTGCTGTTATACTGTCTCAAGTTATTTATAAAGATGTATCAAAGCTGTTATACTGTCTCAAGTTATTTATAAAGATGTCTCAAAGCTGTTGTACTGTCTCAAGTTATTTATAAAGATGTCTCAAAGCTGTTGTACTGTCTCAAGTTATTTATAAAGATGTCTCAAAGCTGTTGTACTGTCTCAAGTTATTTATAAAGATGTCTCAAAGCTGTTGTACTGTCTCAAGTTATTTATAAAGACGTCTCAAAGCTGTTATACTGTCTCAAGTTATTTATAAAGATGTCTCAAAGCCGTTGTACTGTCTCAAGTTATTTATAAAGATGTCTCAAAGCTGTTGTACTGTCTCAAGTTATTTATAAAGATGTCTCAAAGCTGTTGTACTGTCTCAAGTTATTTATAAAGATGTCTCAAAGCTGTTGTACTGTCTCAAGTTATTTATAAAGATGTCTCAAAGCTGTTGTACTGTCTCAAGTTATTTATAAAGATGTCTCAAAGCTGTTATACTGTCTCAAGTTATTTATAAAGATGTCTCAAAGCTGTTGTACTGTCTCAAGTTATTTATAAAGATGTCTCAAAGCTGTTGTACTGTCTCAAGTTATTTATAAAGATGTCTCAAAGCTGTTGTACTGTCTCAAGTTATTTATAAAGATGTCTCAAAGCTGTTATACTGTCTCAAGTTATTTATAAAGATGTCTCAAAGCTGTTGTACTGTCTCAAGTTATTTATAAAGATGTCTCAAAGCTGTTGTACTGTCTCAAGTTATTTATAAAGATGTCTCAAAGCTGTTATACTGTCTCAAGTTATTTATAAAGATGTCTCAAAGCTGTTATACTGTCTCAAGTTATTTATAAAGATGTCTCAAAGCTGTTATACTGTCTCAAGTTATTTATAAAGATGTCTCAAAGCCGATATTCCTCACCCTTCGTCCCAGGGAAGCATAGGTCCGCAACCAAGGCCTTCCAAACCTGCCTATCCAAGGCCATCTTTTCCAGATCTCCACCTTGCAGGGTCCTTCTTCTTCCTCGGGTAGCGAGCTATGACTTTCCCTGGTTGTGGTTTCTGTAGCTATCTAGTGTTTTTTACGGGGCGGGATAGCTAGCCTCACGCTCAATCTCCTAAGTCACCTCTTACGACATGAGTGGCAGGTAACAGTGGTTCTATTCTTTACACCCCAATTTGGATCCCGGTAACCACTCAGACGTCAAAGTCGATATTCTAGCTAATTAAGTAAACGTTGCAATATGCGTGCATCTGGGAGTAACAAAAATTACGTAGTAAAAAAGTTAACATGTGATAGATTTTGTTAATAGTGCTGCAAAAGGTTGTTAACAAAACATTGAGAAACATTGAATCATAAACAATATCATATCTTGTCTTAGAAACTGAAATATTATATTCGAATTACGCCTAGGTGGTGCCGAGGCCCACTAGGAAGCAAAAATAGTACCACTGCAACCTACAAGGCATAGGTGACTGATGTAGGCCCTAGGGATGCTACCCTAGTAAATAAAAAGAAACGCAAAAATCGGATATGCTAGCCTACTTGTAGGCGAATAACTGGCACAACGTACTATCGCTCTTAGGCTTAGATCACATACAATCACACAGAGTGGTTGATAAGTGGTTGATATGGAGCGTTCGAAGTAGTAAAAGAAGCAAATGTCACTTATTAGAGATATTTCTGTTTTCACCCATCAAAGATACAGTACCAAGAATGAAAGATAGAAAGAATTAATGAATTGCAAACGAAAAACTAGAACTTACACAACAAAGGTCAGAGAAAATGACAATTGGTGTGACAAGAGAAAACAAGTTATGATCTACAAAATCGCCCATGCAGTGCTGGGGGCCAGCTAGATAAGCAAAGATTTGTACCACTGCGACCTACAAAGCGTGTCGTAAGAGGTGACTAATGTAGGGGTCTAGGAAAGCTACTCTATTAAATAAAAGCTTCGCAGAAATCGGATCCGCTGGCATACTTGTAGGTAGACACATAACTGGCACAACGTATAATCGCTCATAGGCTCAGATTACATACAGATCACAGAGAGTGGTTAACAAGTGGTCGATATGGAGCGTTTGAAGAAGAAGAAAATCGACAAAATATAACAAGGGAAACAAGAAAGAAAACATAAAGAAATAAAAACAATATTTACAAGTCCAATTTATAAGGTTTGAAGATCATCAAAAGTTAGAGACAGAGCTCGCCCGAGTGGTTACCGGGTCCCAAGTTTGTGGTGTAACGAAAAGAACCACTGTTACCTACCACACATGTCGTATGAGGCGACTAAGGAGGTTTGACTGAAATCGGATGCACATGTCCTAAACGTGTAGAAGTCTATGGGTTTAGGGGCCTGTCAAACCAATGTGCAACGTATATATGTTCTTGGCAAAGATCAAACATATCACAGAGTGATTAAAATTGGTCGTAAAGAACGAACGCAAAGAAGAAGAAGGAGAGACAGAGCCGTAGAGAGAGAGGGATAGAGAGAAATAAGAGAGAGAGAGAAAATGGATAGAGAGAGAAGAGAGAGAGAGAGAGGGATAGATAGAAAGAGAGATGGATAGAGAGAGAGAGATAGAGAGAGAGAGAGCAGGAAATGTTCGAAGAAATAAAAGATAAAACAAGAACTTTTAAGGACTACGGGTGACTAGTCCTCTGTAAGTGCGGGTTCAACTCCACGGACTGGCAGAAAAGCTACAGGTTCCCCAGATTTACGGTGTTCGTGGCGCCGAGCCGAAGGGTTACGATGTCCATGACACCGAGCCGAAGAGCTTTCAGTTCAAGTGCTTCTGGATCGGAACAAAAAAATTAATTAATTAAAAAAACTAATACTAAATACAATTAAAAAAAAAAAAAAAAAATAGCTGGTAAGAACTCTGACAAAACAAGAAGAAACTTTCAACAAATGAAAGCAGTGGTGCACGAATATTTGCATAAATAAAGACGAAAAGAACAATGTAGATAACGTTGAAACAATCACAAGAAAAGAACCAGGAACATCGTTAGATGAAGTTGTATTTTCAAGAACAGATGAGAACAAGAAAAATCTCCAGGAAGTTATAATATTTCAGCAGAGTTTATCCAAGTTGAAGGACAAGAAAAGTTGAAGAAGTACAAAGAATAAAACGTATATCACGCAATATGTAGGAAATTAGTGCAAAAATGAATTTATCACACAGACTGGAAAACATCAATATTTGTCACAATGCTTAAAAAATGGGAGATGCAAATTATATCTTGTCTTCTTCTTCTTTTGTCGTCACACTGCTACCGGGTTGTTGCCCAGTGTCCTGGTTTTCTGTTTTGGTCTTGCGCTGTTCTGGTGGCTTGTGTGATTGTTATTTTTGCTCTTTCACAGGATTCTGCTACGCCATCTAACCATATTTTCCGTGGCCTTCCTCTTGCCTTCTTTCCCGATGTTCTGTTGTAGAAGACTCTATATACTGTGGAGTTTGGATACATTCTTATTAAGTGGCCAAACCACTTCATTCTTTGTCTCTCAATGTAATTCAAACAAGGTCCTGTGCCAAATTTCTTTCTTATGCTGATGTTGGTGATTCTTCCTTTTCTTGTGTTGTTGGTAACTTTTCGCAGACAACGCATTTCACATGTAGTTATTTTTTGCGACTGCACTTTGCTCATTGTCCATGTTTGGCTCTGGTAACACAAAGTAGGTATAAAAATGCTGTTGATCATCTGTTGCTTAACTGCCTGTGAAATGTTTGGGTGCCTTAACAATGGGGCTAGCTGGTAGGTTACAGCATTTGCTTTTGCACTCTAGCCTTTTCTCTTATCGCTGTACGTTACATTGGGCCTGCAAGTAATGTCTCCATATCGTTCTTTCATGGACAATTCGTTCAATCTCTTCTATGAAAATGAATACTATATTTCTCATCTTTCTCAGTAAAGGTCATTTTAGGATTTTACTAGAGTCATTGTTTCTTGAACATTTGCAACGCACCACACAAAGCATTCTTTGTGATTCTTTGATAAATTATTCTCTGAATATGACCAACATATCTCCATCTACTCTATCAACAGTTGTTGCTAGTGGTTTACCAAACATTTCTCTGATTTCATCACTTCTCCTGAATTTGTTCCACTTCATGTTCATTATTTTTCGCAGACATTTTCAAATCCATTTAACTTACTTTTTATATCTGCAGTCATTTTTGGTTCTAATTCTCGCTGGTATATGTTACAATTGATACTTCTTCTTCTTCTTCTTCTTCGAACGGTCCATATCGATCACTCTGTGTGATTTGTATGTGATCTGAGCCTAAAGCGATTGTACGTTGTGCCAGTTATGCGCCTATAAGTAGGCCAGCACTTCCTATTTCTGCGATGCTTTTTATTTACTAGGATAGCTTCCCTACCTAAGTTGCCTTGTAGGTCGCAGTGTTACTATTCTTTGCTCCCCAAGGAACTCCGGCAACATACGGGAGAGACTGATACAAAATTAGAATTGGAAATTCATAACCTGCAGTTAAATATTTTATTTAACATTTGTGTAAAACTTTGTTAAATTGCGTTGACAATTCGCATCCAAAATGTAGATCCATATTCAAGCTAGATTAACTACTAATATGCATTTTATTGTGTAGAAATTCCGGAATTGTGCAATAGACTGAAATAAATGGAATTCTCATTACGTTCAATACGTATCATAGAACTATATAGTGATCAGATGGCAGCTGTAAGAACATGCAATGACACATCCGATTGGTTTGACATTAGACGCAGTGTCATATAAGATTGTATTATATCGCTTTGTCTGTGCAGCATGTACGCTGATTGAAAAATAAAAATAAGGAATTTTACACTAGAAAGAAAAACAAAACCAAAAAAACAGCACGATTCTTTTGCAATGGGTGGAAGAAAAATACTTGAACTAAGGTTTGCTAAATATACAGTGTTATCTTTAACGAAAAGAACGACATACTAAATATGCAAAGATATTGATTAATCAACATCGAACTGACGTGTTGAGCCGCTGGACACTACTGGATTTGCTGAGGCGGAGATCGGAGCACCTATGGACATGTACAGAGTGCTATGATGATAGTCCTTATATAACTGATAACAGTGTTACTATCCGTAGAGGTTAGGAGCTCGCCTCTAGTATAAAAGGTTCTCGGTTCGCTTCTTTGTGGAGCTATTGGAATGTTATTCCAGTGTGTCCTGATCACAGTGTGGGGGAGGAAGGGGGTATCGAGTTCGTAGTTCTATCGGAGTAGGACGATAAAAGTGATCTCGTGTTCAAGTCGAGCACGTAAAAGAATGATTGACAGTACAAAGTCGAGAAGAACAGGCTGGAAAGCCGCTACCAGGGCAAAAATTCTGTAGAAAGATTAAAAAGTATAATTCCTGCAAAATATTTTCACAGTCTTCAAAATTTTATCAGGGAGCCTCACTGTTGCTACGGAGTTTGTGCACTGCTACTGAAATCTTCCTGTTCAAGCAAGAGACCGAAGCACTCATGGTTACTCATCGAAGTGTAATGATGATGGTTCTATCAATCAATCAATCAATCAAGTCTGAGAATGTGTCAAAGAGATATGTTGACAAAGGTCTGTTCCTGAGAAGATGTTCTTGAAAACCGGGAGGTTCTTCCAGAAGAAATAAATCAACGCTTGGAGGCTGAGTCGCGAGTTGGGGAATCCAGAGGTGTGAAAACAAGTATTCACAAAATAGATGAGAATTACTCCTGTTGTTCGTTTTCTTGATAAAGGCCTTGTTGGTCGAAACGTTGCTGTATTTTGTCATTGTTTTTGTAATTTGGAAAACTACAGTACTTTGTGATTACGTGTTTTGAAAACAAGTACAAAACTACTCAAACAGTTCATGTCTAAAATGGCTTAGAAGATGGGTTTGTACCCGGAACATTCTCACAAATCCTTCCTTCCTTTCGTTCGCTTGAAGTTTTGTCTTTATATTCTATGTTGTCTCTTGCACAAACTTCACTGTTTTTGTAGCTCACACAGTGGCCGGTGTAGTTTTATGTCAAGTGTTGTTTCGTTAGGCCAGTGAGTTTGCCTCAGTATATAATATTCGGAACAGTCTGGAAGTATGTGCTCTGCAGTCTGATGTGTCTGTCCACATATACACATGGCTGAATTGTCAATCTTGAATTTTGTATACATGTGGCTGCGGAGCCGATTGTGTCCTGTTCTAAGGTGCAGAATGATGACTTGTTCCAATCTGTTCATACTATAGTAATCGTATTGTGGTGGTATTTGGGTCCTTCTGATTGATTTAATCATCCTTTTCTGTTGGTGGTAGGTAACTGACACAGCCCGCTGCTCACCTGCAGCAAATTCCTTGGTCAACCGATCTGCTGTTTCATTTCCTGGTATTTCACAGTGAGACGGTATCCACTGCAAGACGACCCTTCGCTGTTTGGACAGTTTAGAGAGTATGGTCTGTAGATCTGGCAATTTTCTGGACTGGAGTGCTTGGAGTTTTGATTTTGCGATTCTCCCAAATGAACTGGATCAAAGTGCGCTGAGCCGCAAATTGAAGATCATGAGATCTGAAAGAAAGTAGCAGAATCAAACGACTGCGTTGGGGTTGACGGAAACTCTGTGGTCAAGCAGTTAAGCAGAAAGTCTTACGTTTTGAAAAACCTGTGTTCGAATTCGGACCAAGTAGATCGGCTCATTTGTGCACCTTTTCGTAGATTCCTTAGAAATATTGATGGAGCAAATGACTTGGTGCTTTGTGCATTACTTTTGGCAGGTGATGTGCTGTTTTTGCGGAGAAAGACCCCAAGTTTGTTGAAGTCCTACGTTTGTTGAAGTCCTACGTTTGTTGAAGCCCTACGTTTGTTGAAGCCCTACGTTTGTTGAAGTCCTACGTTTGTTGAAGCCCTACGTTTGTTGAAGTCCTAAGTTTGTTGAAGTCCTAAGTTTGTTGAAGCCCTACGTTTGTTGAAGTCCTACGTTTGTTGAAGTCCTAAGTTTGTTGAAGTCCTAAGTTTGTTGAAGTCCTACGTTTGTTGAAGCCCTACGTTTGTTGAAGTCCTAAGTTTGTTGAAGCCCTACACTTCACGAAAAGTGGAGATGAATAAATAAGTAAACAAGTAAATAACCATCTTCTGGGTCATTTATTTAAAAAAATGTTTGCACTTTGAACATTGTGAACTTTGACATGTATCATGGGATGTATCTACGACACAAGAGGTTATAAGATTACTGCAACCTTATCACGGACATATCTGTGTTTTGTAGATCAGAGAAGAAATCAGCGTTCTTTATTTCTCTACACTTATAGGATGAAATCTACAACACGGGCACACTCACAAGCTCAGACCAAGCAGGCCAATTAAACAGCCGAGTTCGTTAATTTGATCGTTCGAGTGAACGGAAATGTTAGTCCATGCAGGTCGTCGCTCGGTGCCTTCTCTGGTGAAAATCACATATAGGTCACACATAGTGATCATCTGGTGGTTGTTCTAGAGCAGCGGTTCTCAAACTTGGCGTTACCGTGGACCCCCATGTAAATACAATTTGCCGTCACGGACCCAAAAAAGTATCTATATATGAAAATTTTCAAACGGTGGAGTTATTATTACACCACACCAGCAGTCAAGCTCACTCCAAATTCTCAGACTGAGGGATATTTTAAATGATCTTTCATTTTGTCCTGTCAGACATTTAGTCTCTTATCCGGTTCGGGTTCTTTGATTTCACAGAGGAACTAGTTTACCACTGTTTTTATACAAGTTTTTAAAATGTAGTTTTCTTTTTGAAATATCAAAGATCTTAATATTTGTTCACAAATATTTGTTGAGGACCAGCTGTGAGTATCTCGCGGAGTCACAGTTTGGGAAACTCTGTTCTAGAGCAATCGCGAAAGTGGTTCTTTGGACTATAATCACATGCAGATTGTCCCTTGTAATCAATAAGTGATGTTTTTTGGAGAGTCTACCCCGCCAGAAATGAGAGGATACTGCAGTGGTGACCAATAGACCCTACCTGACTACGAGTCTCTGCCCTTCTGCCCAGCGTGTTCGTAGCGCGTTGGACTACGGGTGACTATCCCTCTGTGTTGCGGGTTCAATTCCGCGGGATGGCAGAAAAAGCCACAGATTCCCCAGATTTAAGGTATTCGTGGCACCGAACCGAAGGGTTACGATGTCCATGGCACCGAGCCGAAGAGCTGAAAACTCAAGTGCTTCTGGATCGGGAAAAAAAACTACGAGTCTCAGGAACATTAACTTATTATACTAACTAACTAATAGCCGTCCATCGCAAGCGATGATGACAACAATCTCAGACGTGTACTGTGCACCTCTCTGGTGTGTGCGGAGGTGACTGTAGAGTCAATCCTAGAACAGAATCCCGACCACAGGTGGGGCATACATGATCAAGGTTAGACATGTGCGTGTTGTGCTCTGTCTTTTCGCGCTGCTCGTTTTCTCTGTGACTCAACAATACGATGATTCTCAGCTATTCGGGTTCCTCTTTTGTTGTTACAGCGCCACATTTGGCGATCTTGCGCAAGATTCCCAGCACGTATTGTCTATATCGAAGCATTTCAGAGACACTTTAAGAGTGTCTTTAAAGCGTTTTTCTGTCCACCAGCTAAACGTCTGCCCCCTTCAAGCTCGCCATACATCAACTGTTTTGGGATGCGTTTATCAGGCATTCGAGCAACGTGACCGACCCATCTCAGTTGGGCCTTCTGCAACAGGGTGTTGACGCTTGGGATCTTTGCTCTTGTGAGGACTTCGCTGTCTGAAATTTTGTCCTGCCAGTTTATTTTTAGTATTCTGCGTAGACAGCTTGTGTGGAAATGGTTTAATTTTCTTCCGTGTCTGCTATACACTGTCCATGTCTCGCTTGCGTGCAGCAGCGTGGTTAGCACTATGGCCTGGTAAACTTTCAGCTTTGTGACTATGCTTATCCCCTTCCGTTCCCACACAGTGACACATAACCTTCCGAACGCAGCACAATATTATACTATAGCACATACGCATAACACGTAATTACAAAGTAATGTAGTTTTACAAAAACAATGACAATGCACAGCAACGTTTCGACCAAATGCTGTCTATTGTCATTGTTTTTGTATTTTGTAAAAAAAAGAACAGTACTTTGTTATTACGTGTTTCGCCATATGCCATAATTATACTGCAGTCCCCCTACCTGCCCATATTGAGATTCACTACACGCATAGAGTTGTTGGAGGTTTCTGGGTCTGAAAGAAAAGCCATGTACTGTCTCCAGCATGCTACAGGAAAAGAGTGAAAACTCATAATTTCTGTGGTTCGACAACAACAACAATGATCCTAGATTTGTCATCACTTGCTCGTGAATATCTTGTCATCACTTGCTCGTGAATATCTTGTCATCACTTGCTCGTGAATATCTTGTCATCACTTGCTCGTGAATATCTTGTCATCACTTGCTCGTGAATATCTTGTCATCACTTGCTCGTGAATATCTTGTCATCACTTGCTCGTGAATATCTTGTCATCACTTGCTCGTGAATATCTTGTCATCACTTGCTCGTGAATATCTTGTCATCACTTGCTCGTGAATATCTTGTCATCACTTGCTCGTGAATATCTTGTCATCACTTGCTCGTGAATATCTTGTCATCACTTGCTCGTGAATATCTTGTCATCACTTGCTCGTGAATATCTTGTCATCACTTGCTCGTGAATATCTTGTCATCACTTGCTCGTGAATATCTTGTCATCACTTGCTCGTGAATATCTTGTCAGCACTTGCTCGTGAATATCTTGTCAGCACTTGCTCGTGAATATCTTGTCAGCACTTGCTCGTGAATATCTTGTCATCACTTGCTCGTGAATATCTTGTCAGCACTTGCTCGTGAATATCTTGTCAGCACTTGCTCGTGAATATCTTGTCATCACTTGCTCGTGAATATCTTGTCATCACTTGCTCGTGAATATCTTGTCATCACTTGCTCGTGAATATCTTGTCATCACTTGCTCGTGAATATCTTGTCATCACTTGCTCGTGAATATCTTGTCATCACTTGCTCGTGAATATCTTGTCATCACTTGCTCGTGAATATCTTGTCATCACTTGCTCGTGAATATCTTGTCATCACTTGCTCGTGAATATCTTGTCATCACTTGCTCGTGAATATCTTGTCATCACTTGCTCGTGAATATCTTGTCAGCACTTGCTCGTGAATATCTTGTCATCACTTGCTCGTGAATATCTTGTCATCACTTGCTCGTGAATATCTTGTCAGCACTTGCTCGTGAATATCTTGTCAGCACTTGCTCGTGAATATCTTGTCAGCACTTGCTCGTGAATATCTTGTCATCACTTGCTCGTGAATATCTTGTCATCACTTACTCGTGAATATCTTGCTAACATTATTATTCATAGGCGGATGTTGAATCACACAGGTTATAATTATTCCCATCTCTGTCATGAAAATGTTCAATTAACAGCTAAAAACCGATGAACGGCAAATATGATTTCAGAATGTCGTGTCACTTCAAGATCGTTTGTTCCCACAATTTGAACTAGAGGATGCACATATTTTTTACTGTTACAATATAATTTAGAAATTACTACAACATCCTCTTTTCCTCTTGTTATCTTTTATTCATCTTTCTTTCTCTCTCTCTTTCATCAATTTCTCTTCTTTATTGAACGCTTCATATCGACCACTTGTTAACCACACTTGGTGATGTGTATGTGATCCGAGCTTAAGAGCGATTGAACGTTGTGCCGGTTATGTCCCTACAAGAAAGCCAGCAATCCGATTTCTACGACGCATTTTATTTACTAGAGTAGCTTCGCTAGGCCCCTACCTCAGTCACTTCTTATGACATGCCTTGTAGGTCACAGTGTTACTATTCTTTGCTCCCCTTGCAAACCCCGGCCGCACACAGGATAGAAGAATAACATGTATTTATGTTTGAATATAATGTAGTAGTCCATAAAGAGACACGTTTTCTGGGCAGATGACGCTCAACAACCCGGGAGAGCAGGTCGACTAAGGGTCGCTACTCTAACTGAAAGTAGCAACTGCTGCCTTGCAGGTTTTGGCTGGGGACAGTCAAAGGCTGACGGAGAGCGAACCCAGTAAACACTGGTTGAAATCGGACACTTCACGGAATGATAAGCACTAGAGCTCCAAAAGGTACTGAACAATGTGATGTAAAACTGCGTTCTTGGCAAAAACTGTGTATATATCACAATGAGAATGATAAACATGGCTGAAAAAGAACGATCGAGAGAGAGAGAAATATAATGTACTGTTACTAACACAGCCTAGGATTCTCTTGTTATCTTTTATTCATCTCTCTTTCTCTCTCTCTCTTTAAATTTCTCTAATTTAGTCTAAATTTAAGCTAAATTAAAAATATTGAGAGCATGCATTTTCCCAGTGGCTACTTATGGTTGTGAATCATGGACTATTACACAAAAATTAAGAACGAAAATCCAGTCCTTCGAAACTAAATGCTACAGAAAGATCCTATGAATACCATGGACAGAAAAAAGAAAGAACACTGATGTCCTGAAAGAACTAAATGTTAAAGAGAATTGGCTGATAAACAACATACTATACAGAAAAGTTACATACTTTGGTCACATCAAGCGTCACGATGGTCTGGAGAGAATAATATTAGAGGGCAGGGTCCCAGGACGCAGAGGCAAAGGCAGACCAAGAAGAAGATGGCTACAAGATATTAAAGAAACCATGAACATGACCATCGACGAAGTGGGTGAACTGGCAAGAGACAGAGTGAATTTCAGATGTGCTGCAAAGAGAGCAACGTTCTATAAAGGGCACGCACCTTGATGATGATGATTTTAGTCTATCACCCAATCTCTCTATTTTATTATGTTAAAACTCTCTCTTAAACATCTTTCTCTCAATCTTTTTCTCCCTCTCATTACCTCATTCTTTCAACAGCTCCTTACCAATATTGTTCCCTCAATATGCCTCACTTTTATTTATCTTTGTCTCTGTCAATGTCTCTCATTCTACTTCATGTCTACTTCCGCAATCTGTCTATCTCTTTCCCTCTCTCTCTCTCTCTCTCTGTTAATCACTGTCTCAAATCTCTCTTTCAATCTTCTACAAACCTCTGTCTCAATCTTTATTTCAATCTCAATCCTAGGCACACTCTTTAAAACTCTTTCTCAACATCTCTTGTCCCCAAATCATTTGCTCTCAATCTCTCGTTTTTGTTCTCCTCTGAAAAGACTGATGTCTTATCTCAATACCTATCTCAATCTCTACATATTTATCACTCTTAGTCTTTCCCGCACAATCTCTTTCTTCCTCGTCTTCAATTTCTTTCTTTCTCTCTTAATCTGTTTCATTATCTTTCTCTCTTTTAAACCCCCCTCTCTCAATCTTTCCGACGACATCTCTCACATGCTCTTTCTTATTCGATTTCTTCCATTCTTTTAAAAACTATTTCTCTACCGATGCACTGAAATCTGCAAATCTGAGGTGATCAGACCAGACCAGATCTGGAGAAAACCGTGGATAGGCTGTGGTGATACTAAGTAAATTGACGTTGAAGGTCAAAGAGACGGGTTATAATATCACATAAGTAAGTAAAAATGTAATTAAAGATAAAACTAACAAGAATCCAATGTTTCGATCATCGATCAAGGACATAGACAGAATAAACACTAAATAAACTAGAACACGCACAGAATAAACACTAAATAACTAGAACATCAGAATAAAACAAAATAAACTAGAACATAGACAGAATAAACACTAAACAAACTAGAACATAGATCTTATCAGGACATAGACAGAATAAACACAAAATAAACTAGAACAGCACAGAATAAACACTAAATAAACTAGAACATAGACAGAATAAACACTAAACAAACTAGAACATAAATCTTTATCAAGGACATAGACAGAATAAACACAAAATAAACTAGAATATGCACAGAATAAACACAAAATAAACTAGAACATGCACAGAATAAACACAAAATAAGCTAGAACATGCACATAATAAACACAAAATAAACTAGAACATAGACAGAATAAACACAAAATAAACGAGAACATGCACAGAATAAACATAAAATAAACTAGAACATGCACAGAATAAACACAAAATAAACTAGAACATAAATCGTTATCAAGGAGATATATAGACAGAATGAACACAAAATAAGCTAGAACATGCACAGAATAAACACAAAATAAACTAGCACATGCACAGAATAAACACAAAATAAGCTAGAACATGCACAGAATAAACACAAAATAAACTAGAACATAGACAGAATAAACACAAAATAAACGAGAACATGCACAGAATAAACATAAAATAAACGAGAACATGCACAGAATAAACACAAAATAAGCTAGAACATGCACAGAATAAACACAAAATAAACTAGAACATGCACAGAATAAACACAAAATAAACTAGCACATGCACAGAATAAACACAAAATAAACTAGAACATGCACAGAATAAACACAAAATAAGCTAGAACATGCACATAATAAACACAAAATAAACTAGAACATGCACAGAATAAACACAAAATAAGCTAGAACATGCACAGAATAAACACAAAATAAACTAGAACATAGACAGAATAAACACAAAATAAACGAGAACATGCACAGAATAAACATAAAATAAACGAGAACATGCACAGAATAAACACAAAATAAACTAGAACATGCACATAATAAACACAAAATAAACTAGAACATAAATCGTTATCAAGGAGATATATAGACAGAATGAACACAAAATAAGCTAGAACATGCACAGAATAAACACAAAATAAGCTAGAACATGCACAGAATAAACACAAAATAAACTAGAACATGCACAGAATAAACATAAAATAAACGAGAACATGCACAGAATAAACATAAAATAAGCTAGAACATGCACAGAATAAACACAAAATAAGCTAGAACATGCACAGAATAAACACAAAATAAACTAGAACATGCACAGAATAAACACAAAATAAACTAGAACATGCACAGAATAAACACAAAATAAGCTAGAACATAAATCGTTATCAAAGATATATAGACAGAATGAACACAAAATAAGCTAGAACATGCACAGAATAAACACAAAATAAGCTAGAACATGCACAGAATAAACAAAAAATAAACTAGAACATGCACAGAATAAACACAAAATAAACTAGAAAATAAATCGTTATCAAAGATATATAGACAGAATGAACACAAAATAAGCTAGAACATGCACAGAATAAACACAAAATAAGCTAGAACATGCACAGAATAAACACAAAATAAACTAGAACATGCACAGAATAAACACAAAATAAGCTAGAACATAAATCGTTATCAAAGATATATAGACAGAATGAACACAAAATAAGCTAGAACATGCACAGAATAAACACAAAATAAGCTAGAACATGCACATAATAAACACAAAATAAACTAGAACATAGACAGAATAAACACAAAATAAACGAGAACATGCACAGAATAAACATAAAATAAACTAGAACATGCACAGAATAAACACAAAATAAACTAGAACATAAATCGTTATCAAGGAGATATATAGACAGAATGAACACAAAATAAGCTAGAACATGCACAGAATAAACACAAAATAAACTAGCACATGCACAGAATAAACACAAAATAAGCTAGAACATGCACAGAATAAACACAAAATAAACTAGAACATAGACAGAATAAACACAAAATAAACGAGAACATGCACAGAATAAACATAAAATAAACGAGAACATGCACAGAATAAACACAAAATAAGCTAGAACATGCACAAAATAAACACAAAATAAACTAGAACATGCACAGAATAAACACAAAATAAACTAGAACATGCACAGAATAAACACAAAATAAGCTAGAACATAGACAGAATAAACACAAAATAAACTAGCACATGCACAGAATAAACACAAAATAAACTAGAACATGCACAGAATAAACACAAAATAAGCTAGAACATGCACATAATAAACACAAAATAAACTAGAACATGCACAGAATAAACACAAAATAAGCTAGAACATGCACAGAATAAACACAAAATAAACTAGAACATAGACAGAATAAACACAAAATAAACGAGAACATGCACAGAATAAACATAAAATAAACGAGAACATGCACAGAATAAACACAAAATAAGCTAGAACATGCACATAATAAACACAAAATAAACTAGAACATAAATCGTTATCAAGGAGATATATAGACAGAATGAACACAAAATAAGCTAGAACATGCACAGAATAAACACAAAATAAGCTAGAACATGCACAGAATAAACACAAAATAAACTAGAACATGCACAGAATAAACATAAAATAAACGAGAACATGCACAGAATAAACATAAAATAAGCTAGAACATGCACAGAATAAACACAAAATAAGCTAGAACATGCACAGAATAAACACAAAATAAACTAGAACATGCACAGAATAAACACAAAATAAACTAGAACATGCACAGAATAAACACAAAATAAGCTAGAACATAAATCGTTATCAAAGATATATAGACAGAATGAACACAAAATAAGCTAGAACATGCACAGAATAAACACAAAATAAGCTAGAACATGCACAGAATAAACAAAAAATAAACTAGAACATGCACAGAATAAACACAAAATAAACTAGAACATAAATCGTTATCAAAGATATATAGACAGAATGAACACAAAATAAGCTAGAACATGCACAGAATAAACACAAAATAAACTAGAACATGCACAGAATAAACACAAAATAAACTAGAACATGCACAGAATAAACACAAAATAAACTAGAACATGCACAGAATAAACACAAAATAAGCTAGAACATAAATCGTTATCAAAGATATATAGACAGAATGAACACAAAATAAGCTAGAACATGCACAGAATAAACACAAAATAAGCTAGAACATGCACAGAATAAACACAAAATAAGCTAGAACATGCACATAATAAACACAAAATAAACTAGAACATGCACAGAATAAACACAAAATAAGCTAGAACATGCACAGAATAAACACAAAATAAACTAGAACATGCACAGAATGAACACAAAATAAACTAGAACATGCACAGAATAAACATAAAATAAACGAGAACATGCACAGAATAAACACAAAATAAGCTAGAACATGCACAGAATAAACACAAAATAAACTAGAACATGCACAGAATAAACACAAAATAAGCTAGAACATAAATCGTTATCAAAGATATATAGACAGAATGAACACAAAATAAGCTAGAACATGCACAGAATAAACACAAAATAAGCTAGAACATGCACAGAATAAACACAAAATAAGCTAGAACATGCACATAATAAACACAAAATAAACTGAACATGACAGAATAAACACAAAATAAGCTAGAACATGCACAGAATAAACACAAAATAAACTAGAACATGCACAGAATAAACACAAAATAAACTAGAACATGCACAGAATAAACACAAAATAAACTAGAACATGCACAGAATAAACACAAAATAAACTAGAACATGCACAGAATGAAAAAAATAAACTAGAACATGCACAGAATAAACCAAAATAACTAGAATACATATCTCAATAAAAGGATGACTGGAGATTTATGCGCGTTCTTTCTCTCCCAGTCTCCTCAATCACCAATCTCTCACGTTGTTCAATTTTGTGAATGTTGAGTAGACACATTCGGAAGTAGTCAATAAATATTTGATATCATATTATTCTTCATATCTTTTACTCTTCTTCAATTTCTATCCTCATTCGATCGTATAGTTCCCAAACGGAGCAAAGATCACTATCATTTTTCAACGTATGTCCTTGTGGGGTGTATTATCTATCTGTAATGTTTCCACCATATTGTCATTCCATTCAGTTTTATATATTGAGTGGGCTAAGGCTCTCAGGGGTGAAACGATTAAGCAATCTTCATTGCGTTCTAAATGCAGGGGGTAAGAATTGGGATTGTGTCGCTCGGTTCACTAGTGTCATTTATTTCTGGGGATCCCTTAAGATTGTTGCTAGAGCTGCGGAGCTTGTGCTTTGTGCAATATTCTTGGCAGGGGGCATGCTATTTCTTCAGAGAGTTATCAAGCAATACGGGAGAACCCGGTCAATGATGCCAATTCTTTACCTATCTACACCCCACTTTGTCGTTTCGTTTTATTTACTTCTTTCTCCTTGTTTTCTATATTTAATCTCGACTCCATGTGTCTTGAGCCCCTGATGAAGATCGTTTGATGAACATGCTTATTTTACTAATATTATTATATCTTTAATTTCAGCAAAATTCCCCATTTAACATTTTCCACGTTCGTAGTCATTCCCCCTAGTCTATTATCTATTGTCTGTTCCCTGGTGGATGATGGAATTGGTTGTCCTCTTGCCGTTAAGCTCAGGGGTGGGAGCTTTAATTTGCGTTCTAGGGCCAGATGAGTCGCCCTTGTTGTGTTATATCCGTGTTTATTTAGTGTGGTCTATCCATCTTTCTCGTGGTCTTCCCTTGGCTCTAGTACCTTATCTCTTTTTAATTGTGTGCTGGTATTGGTGGTTGGTTATATTACCTTCACAATACTTACATTTAAATGTTTCTTTAGGAGCTCTTGTGTCGAACTGGTTAATACACTTGCTTTGAATTCTGCAGATTACGGGTTCGAATCCGTACCGAGTCGTTCAGTTCACATGCGCATTTTTTCAAGAGGTCCATAACATTTTTTCTGGAATCACGGAGTTCGCATTTTGAGCGACACTAGAAGTATAATGTATCGTTTTGAACGAGAGGAACAAGACGTGAGAAAACCCAGTGCAATGAGGTCAATGCTTCTATGTTAGACCACATTCTGATTTATTTAATATCTTCGTGTACACTGTACCAACGTAGTGGTCAGTTAGTTCAGTCTTCATGTATACTGTACCAACGTAGTCGTCAATTAGATCAGTCTTCGTGTACACTGTACCAACGTAGTGGTCAGTTAGTTCAGTCTTCGTACACTGTACCAACGTAGTGGTCAGTTAGTTCAGTCTTCATGTACACCGTACCAACGTAGTCGTCAATTAGATCAGTCTTCGTGTACACTGTACCACCATAGTGGTCAGTTAGTTCAGTCTTCGTACACTGTACCAACGTAGTGGTCAGTTAGTTCAGTCTTCATGTACACTGTACCAAAGTAGTGGTCAATTAGTCTTTTCATTGATATCTTTATATGTGTAAGATAAAAGTCTGATGCCATCAGGAAAAGCTATGTCTTCCAGTGTGGATGTGAGAGTCCATCTGATAAGTCTTGCTTTAACTTCCTTTCGCTGCTACATACTTTTGAAGGCTGAGCTAAAAATAGCTACTCTGTGTTTGTAAGTCACAAACGTGAATGTACGCCTATATCAGTGACAGTAGCAATGTATACCGTGTTAACACATCTTTAGCCCACAGAGGAGAGATAATAACAGACGTGTTAATGCGTCTTTAGAAGTGAATGAGAAAAACGTATATATACGTCCTTAGCAGCTAAAGGGTTAACGTATTACTCAAGCAATGACAATATTGAATAGTAGGACTAACACTACACAATCTTCAAGCACGCCTGTTTTGAGTTCAAACTTCAGCTCCTGAAATTTTAAGACATCTTATTAATTATGAGCCAACACTGCTCGACGCTCAGGTCCTTTAGAATGTTTATATCGTTCATCTTGTTCATCCATGACGTTTTATCTATCTATCTATCTATCATCATCATCATCTATCTATCTATCTATCTATCTATCTATCTATCTATCTATCTATCTATCATCATCATCATCTATCTATCTATCATCATCTATCTATCTATCTATCTATCTATCTATCATCTATCTATCTATCTATCTATCTATCTATCTATCTATCTATCTATCTATCTATCATCTATCTATCTATCTATCTATCTATCTATCTATCTATCTATCTATCTATCTATCTATCTATCTATCTATCTATCTATCTATCTATCTATCTATCTATCTATCTATCTATCTATCTATCTATCTATCTATCTATCTATCTATCTATCTATCTATCTATCTATCTATCTATCTATCTATCTATCTATCTATCTATCTATCTATCTATCTATCTATCTATCTATCTATCTGTCTGTCTGTCTGTCTGTCTGTCTGTCTGTCTGTCTGTCTGTCTGTCTGTCTGTCTGTCTGTCTGTCTGGCTGTCTGTCTGTCTGTCTGTCTGTCTCGCTGTCTGTCTCTCTGTCTATCTGTCTATCTGTCTATCTATCCGTCAGCCCGCCCGCCCGTCCGCCCGCCCGTCCGTCCGTTCGTCCGTCTGTCTGTCTATCCTCTAATCCTGTTATGCCTTTCAGCGTCAGGTCCAAAAAGAAGACACCCGGAGCGAGCCTTTCATTGCACCTTGTCTTGTTTTTCTCTTCTCCAGTCTTGATTTGACTGACAGCTCCAGGGTAAGAAGACTTTTCTAGCACGGGCTTTTGTGTGTGCTTCATAAACAGTGTCTTTCTTTTTTAGTGTCTGTTATCTCTGAAGTCCACCTTTTGCGTGGCACGACTTTTTCTTTGTATCCACTGTATCGGAGTAGCATTTCTCTCTGTGGTGCACTGCCTGTTTGTTTATACGTGTGTTACAGTCATGATTTACATCCTTAAGTTGACATGTGCAAAAATACACGTTCTCAGATATTTTAGATGCATTTTCTGGTTGTGTCATGCAATAGTTTCTTGATTCTATTTAACCTCAGACTTGTTGTGGCAAGCTATTCTCCAGATTTAATTTGCTTTGCTTGCCCGTCTGCCCAGCGTGTTCGTAGCGCGTTGGACTACGGGTGACAAGCTCCCTGTGAGTGCGGGTTCAATTCTGCGGGCTGGCAGAAAAGCCACAGGTTCACCAGATTCACGGTGTTCCTGGCACCGAACCGAAGGGTTACGATGTCCACGGATCCGAGCCGAAGAGCTGAAAACTCAAGTGCTTCTGGATCGGGTAAAAAAAAATTAAAAATAAATAAATTTGCTTTGCTTCACTATTATTAATAGCGAATTCAATTTGCTTCGAAAAAAATATAAAATTTTGAATGTCTTCATTATTGATGTTAATTTTTTGTTGACAGTTTGTTTTGACAGTGGCCATTGTTTTCTTTTCTTTTAAATTTAGAAAAAGGTTCTGGTTTTCCTTGTTTTGTTTTTTAATGAAACAAGATTAGCTGTTTCAATCGCTTGGCACTGTTTGAATTAAGACATGAATAATTTGTATATATCTTAATTCGGGGTTCTCTGTGGCTTGCTGGTTAAGACATTTCATTGTGTTCAGAAGGTTGTGAGTTCGAATCTGACCGCGCCTTTATTCACGATGCTTTTGATTGTCATAGGATTATTGACAACTACGGAGTTCGTGCTTGTGCAACACTCTGGGCATGAGCTTAAGCCATTGACTGGCTTAGACGGTTAGACGGTTAGAGCATTAGAGGTTTAGAAGCTAGACGCAATTAAAGCTTAGACGCTTTGCGGTTTAGACGGCTTTAGACGGCTTTAGACGCTTTAGACGCATTAGACGCTTTAGAGCAGCTTTAGACGGCTTTAGACGGCTTTAGTTTTGAAATATTATTTCGCTACTCTCTTTTTAACCAAACCTAGGAGGAAGACAAGTTTGTAATGTAATTCTGCCCTTGTGGTGCCGGGACCCACAAGGAAGTAAGAATAGTACCACTGCTACCTACAAGGCATGTCGTAAGAGGCGACTGATATAGGACCTAGGAAGCTACCCTAGAAAATAAAAAAACGCAGAAATTGGATGTGTTTGCCTTTTGTAAGCGCATAACTGACATAAGTACAATCGCTCTTAGGCTCAGATCACTTACAAATCACACAGAGTGGTTAACAAGTGTTGATATTTTCAAAGAAGCAAAGAGAAGAAGATATAAGTAATTGAAGATATAATGAATGAAGATATAATGTAATTGATATAATGTAATTGAAGATATAATGTAATTGAAGATATAATGTAATTGAAGATATAATGTAATTATGCTGTTGATAGTTTTCTTCTTTAAATAAGTTACAATCAATTCCTTGGACGGTAGAGATTTTGTACTTGATGATTATTCTATTTATTTTTATCAAATATTTTTGTTAATATTTTGTAATTACCAGTTGCACATCATCATTATCTGTCTTGTTCCTGTCGATACTTGACTCCCAAGATAGCAGTTGTAAATGTATCTCTGTCCTACGTGAGATGCCCAGCGTATCCTACTCAAACTATCAATGACATCTTGCACCCATCTTCTCCTTGGTCTTCCTCTCTCTAATTTGCGCGATATAATACACCCTAAAATGATCTTATCCAAAAAATCATGTTCAAAATATTTGCTAATTCACATTTTTCGCTTCTTCATCAATCACTTCGCATTAATTTTAACTGAAACTGAATGTTGCAAAATGTACATTTTAATGTCCATGGTATTCTGAGTACTGTTGTGTAGCATTTACATTAAACGGCATTGATCGATTTTTCAACTGCTTTAGCAATAATTCTTTGCTATAAAGTCCTATTGAAAAAAATGTACTAGTGGCTAAAAATGAAAGTCGTGACATATCTTTTACATGACGTAGCCATCAACCAGAGTAAACGAGTCGTTGATTTTCTAGACAACACTTATATGTTCAGTAGTTTGCCATTGTTTTCTGAACAGTGAGGTCTTTTATTACCTTTCGTTAAAACCCACGGAAACGATTTGGTTCCAAACCGCCTGCCGCGGAGTTTGAACCAGGTACTCTTGGCTACCGAAACAATATATACATACTTATTCGTAGAATACGGGTTCGGGTGTCGTTATGTGGATTCTTTTACTTCTCGATCCCGTTCACATACATTTTCTGTTAATGTAGCTTAATTTTGATTGATCGATCGATTGATTGGACCATCATCATTGCATTTTGGTGAGTAGACATGTGTACTCCGATCACTTTCTGACACTGGAAGATCTCAGCTGCAGTGAGTAGACATGTGTACTCCGATCACTTTCTGACACTGGAAGATCTCAGCTGCAGTGAGTAGCCATGTGTCCGATCCTTTCTTACACTGGAAGATCTGCTGCAGTGAGTAGCATGTGTATTTCCGATCACTTTCTGACACTGGAAGATCTCAGCTGCAGTGCACGAATTCCTTAGCACCGATGAGGATCCCTTATGTAATTTTGAAGACAGTGAAGATATTTTGTATGAATTTATGTTTAACTTTTACTAATAAATTTTGTCCGGGCAGTGGCTTTCCAACCTGCTCTTCTCGATTTTGAACTGCTAAGAGTTCTTTGACATGCTCAAATTGAACACAGGACCTATATTTTATCTTCCATCTCCGATTTGACTAGGAAGTCGATCTCATCTACACTGAGATCAGGGATCTCTGAAAAATAAGCAGGTGACTTCTAGAAATAGCCATCTTTGGCATGAGAGACGAATACCTAGCTTCTACATCTTTGCTTTGCTGTGCTGTGGTCATCAGGCGCATGAATCTAGTGATAGTTCACACCATATATCGTATTGACCTCTCCCCCAAGTCTCCATGTAAACAGTGTTCTTATGCATAGATTTATATGTTGCGATGTATATTATACTTATCCGTAACCACTAACAACGTCTAAGATGGCTGGTTCACATGTCCGGTATAGATTAAAGACGGATTCCATTCCCAAAGATATATTTTAAGAGCTCATCGAATGCATCGAGAAAAATGAGCATAATATGTATATTGCTTTTTGCGTCTTTACATACAGTCGTCAGTTGGCAAATGTTTTACTATGACAACTTCTGAGTTTACACTTGTCTCTCTTGTCTTTCAACTCATCCATAAGGATATTTTCACCAAATTCTGCACCGTTTCGTAATATTGTTTCTCACATAACTCGGTCATCAGCTAATAATAAGTAATGAAACAATATAACTTCACGATACTACACATGTAGTGAAATATGAACATTGAACATGTATGTGAGGCTCCAGGGTGACACAATTGTCAAACGGCGAAATTGAACCCAGATCCTCATTCACGTTGGCCTCCTAGCAATGAGAATGGGCTATTTTGAGACAATGACCAGCTAGCCCCCCAAAAGAAGCGCATCACTTGTCGAATCTTTTCAATAACGTCGACTACCTAACATAGATCTGTCCAGAAGGAACTCAAAGTCAAAGAAGACAGGCTGATGCTACAAATAAGAAAGAGAAATTGAGGTAATTTGGACATATAAAAAGACATGAATGGCTGAAGAACACCAGCATGAAAGGAGGCATACCGGCAAAGAGAAGAAGAGGAAGACCACGGAGAAGATGGATTCAGGATGTAACTGATGGTTTCAACATGACGGCTGCAGAGGCAGGGCATCTGGCATATGAGAGAGAGAAATTCCCAAGGACTGTTGGGGTGGCAAAGCTCTGCTCAGGACAAGCTATTTGATAATGATGATGATGACCTAACATAGGCAATCGCGTTAGGTTCCTACAGACTAATACAAGCACAGATATACATGCCTTTATGTTTATACAAGCTTTGCTAATTATATCAACATATCATCATACACTGAGTAGTGTAACTTAGTTACAGTTTTACATTACATTGAACTCCACGTGATTCACCAACGAAAATCATTAGGTAAGTAAACATGTGACACATTCTCGAGCTGAATCGAACAGCTCAATGTGTAGTTTCTAGAGCTTAATAAGACAAAAATTGTGTAATAAACACACCCATTTGAATTAGGTTAGCTTGGCAAACACGTAGTTTAGACTGGTACACATACAGATGATTCTGAGTTAATTTCTGAACTATATCTAAAAGTTTCATTATATGCAAAAAGTAAATTGCCAGTCTTCTCGAATGTTAAATAATAACAAGCCATCACAATAAAAATGCAATTAATTACTCTTATGCTGTTCTTGTTTAGTTTACTCATCAGATTATCATCACTGCATATTCAACTAATTAGTCTATAATTACTCCGATCTCTTCTTCAGTATGTTTCTCAGCGTGTGGCAACTAACGACAAAAGTATGTTTCTCAGCGTGGGACAACTAACGACAAAAGTATGTTTCTCAGCGTGGGACAACTAACGACAAAAGTATGTTTCTCAGCGTGGGACAACTAACGACAAGTATGTTTCACGTGTGCAACTAACGACAAAAGTATGTTTCTCAGCGTGGGACAACTAACGACAAAAGTATGTTTCTCAGCGTGTGGCACTAACGACAAAGTATGTTTTAGCTGGACAACTAACGACAAAAGTATGTTTCTCAGCGTGGGACAACTAACGACAAAAGTATGTTTCTCAGCGTGGGACAACTAACGACAAAAGTTTATACTATTCCTGCAAATGGTATTACAAAATAAAAACTGCTAGAACTCTCAAACTACATTTATTATTTTCTTTCTGTACACTTGTTGGGCTAGTAAGTAAACTATATGTCAATTTTCAAACAGTTTTTGGCACGGCTTTTTTTGTGATGCTATTTCATCAGTTTCGTTTGTCATGTGAACATAACCTTTCAAAGCTGCTTTCCAATAATTTTAGTAACAAGAAGTTCATAATTGTTAGATAAAACTTGTGCATGTTTCACTTGTTGGACGTCTATTTGTCAGTTATATGTTCCAGAACAACTTTAAGTTACCAGTTACCTAGAGTTTTGGTGTATTTAAACATTTCAAATTAAAAGAAACTAATAGTATTATCTAGTTACACATTTTTTTAGACATTACGATAGTGTTTGTAATCCAACATGACCGCCATTTCTATGGCAACCCCACAAATAATTAATATAAAAGTTATATAACATATTATCTCAGACTACCCTGGTACTAGCTGGTAATTATGATCCCACTTGACTGAGAAATAATGAAGTTAGCAGTCGTTTGTCTGATCTCCCTTTAATGACGGAATCTATAATTTAATTCACTTTTTAAAGTGTCCTATTTCAAACATCTCTAGTGGGGCGTGCCGGAGTCGGTAACACACTTGAACCCCGGCCGTGTTAATTCCAAGTTTCAGCCAAAACGAAGAAACAAATATTGGTTTACACACGGTTGGCCTACAGGTTTCCTGTTCCTTTACTTGGGGAACTAAATTACAAGTACCTGAGAGGTCGGATCAAGTTTCGCCTGAATGGCGAAGGACACTCTTGATAAGAAAAGCAATTCTTCACGCAACCATATGTACTATATTAGGCGCCCTGACTACGTCTTAAAAGGCGGGAGACCCACCGAGAACAAGAGTTGTATTTTTTAAAATTCACAGAAAAAAACTAACAAAGATATTGTCATACATATTGGCCAACTGTTGCAGAAGGCACTGTTTTCGATGATAAACAACGTTTAGTGTATGCACTGTAGTTAGTTATTTTAAAAATAATTAATTTTCTTGAAAATGTATTGTAAAAAACCCCCACTTCATCGTGCAGAGGATTTCACAAATATAAGAAGTGCAAAGAACGCCAAACTGGCATATGATGTACATATCACCCATAGTTATAGCGTGAACCTCTACTTTTTGTCGAAACTGTATATAAGCAGATATATTGCTTTTCTAATTTGAATATTTTTTTTTTATTTGGAAGGGTTACATTGCAAAAACCATATCTACAAAACCAATTGAGTTAGACATTTTTGGGAGGTTCACGCTATAGCTATGGGTGATATGTACATCATATGCAAGTTTGGCATTCTTTGCACTTCTTATGTTTTTGAAATCCACTGCACGATGAAGTGGGTGTTTTTACAATATTTTTCACGAAAATTCATTATTTTTTAAATAACTAACTACAGTGCATACACTAATGGTTGTTTATCATTGAAAACAGTGCCTATTACACCATGTGGCCAATTTGTATGAGAATATGTTTGGTAGTTTTTTTTCTGTTAATTTAAAAAAAAGACTACCCTAGTTCTGGGTGGGTCTCCCGCCTTCGTTGCGAAGAAAACCAGTTCTAGTATATCTGTATAACACCGCACAATAATATTTATATTATATATATAATATATATATATATATATGACCGATTAAGTATAGATGGATGATATCATTCTTCTTCTTTGTGTTCGTTCTTTACGACCAATTTAATCACTCTTTGTGATATGTTTGATCTTTGCCAAGAACGTGTATACATTGCACAGTGGTTTGATAGGCCCCTAAACGAATATACTTCTACACGTTTAGGACACATGCATCTGATTTCAGCCAAACCTCCTTAGTCACCTCTTACGACATGCGTGGCAGGTAACAGTGGTTCTATTCTTTACACCCCAAATTCGGGCCCCGGGAACCACTTGGGGGAGATGATATCATTAAAACAAAGTATTTGTGCATCAGAAAATGCGACAAAAGATTCACATTTGAATGCTATAGTAAAGCAAAAGATTTGTTTACGTTCCCAACATCTAATCATCCCTTGCGTTTATTTTGAATTGCATGCGTATATACCACGACGACATAGTCTCTTATGTCACGTTTATTTTTCTCAGTTACTTGTCACGTTGATGTAAGTGTATGGAATAGTGATGTAGAGCACACGTCGTAGGTTGAGTTCATTCTTGTGTAGCTTGTATTAAAACAATGTTGGCAATACCTGACAGATGATTGTTAATAGCATATCAATCTATCTAGAGAGTTTGAAATGCAACGTTGTACAAGCAGAACTAGATACTTAAGGAGTAAAGTGAGGAGTGTGGTGTTTAATAATCGAGCCACAGGAACCATCAGTATGTATTTTTTTTTTCCGATCCAGAAGCACTTGAGCTTTTTCAGCTCTTCGGCTCGGTGCCATGGACATCGTAACCCTTGGTTCGGTGCCACGAACACCATAAATCTGGGGAATCTGTGGCTTTTTCTTCCATCCCGCGGAATTGAACCCCACACACAGAGGGATAGTCACCCGTAGTCCAACGCGCTACGAACACGCTGGGCAGATGGGCATCAGTTATGTATACCTTTCAACATCTGCTAGGGAGATTGAGCTACCATGGCTCTGCCCGGAATTCAATGTCGTCTGTTCAGTAACCAATAACTAGTAATAGCAGATCATAGGTTGTAGTGTTGACAGCTTGTTGGCTCACCTGCGTGGTCTTTGGTTAGACTGAAGTAAAGTTAGGACATACATGTAGACATATTTATATATGTAAAATGGACAAGGCACATTCCCCATATTTGATGCACAGGTTATGCAGAAATGTAGAGGACACTTTATTTTTGCTTTCGGCTCGGACCTAACATGGAAAGCAACAACTACCTGAGATTTTAGGATGACCTGAAAGTGAAGGAAAACCAGTCATCGCATGCCTTGTAATCTATATGTGTATTTGCTTCATATATATAAGTTATATATATACACTCGTATATTCACTTAATTGTTTATTGTTTCTCTTCTTTTCCACTTCTGGTTTTGTGTTTAACTCACTTCGTTATTCGTTTTTATTCCCAGGTTTTTATTAGATAGGGTTGAATGTTTCCATATGTAATGGTCCATTTGTAGTGTTCCTCGAAATTCGTCATTCTTGTTGTATCGTTTGCTTGATAAAGGCCTTTTTGTCGAAACGTTGCTGTATATCGTCACTGTTTCTGTATTTTGTAAAACTATAGTACTCTGTTTTTACGTAGTAAAACACGAAGCCAATTGTCCGTCTGTAAAAAACAAAAAGGCCGTATATATATATATCTCATCAAGAAACTTGTCTCTTCCAGAACGTGGCTCCCATGACAGCAACCCTGAAAAACTCTCTGTTCTGTGCAAGGTGTCCGACGTCAGCAGCAGTCATTCTCAGCTCAACAATGACATCCTGCACCCAATGTCGTCTAGGGCTTGTTCTCATTCTTCTTCCAGGCTCCATTTCTTCCAGACTTATCTTCTCCATGCACTAGTAGCGTTTAATATGTCCGAAATATTTAATTTTCCTTTTTATATTTTTTAATAATCAACTTTCTTTAATATCAAGCTATTGTAGAACAGAAGCATTTTTGTATTTTCTCTATTCATGATATTCTAAGTTCTCTTTTGTAGCATTTGCATTCAAAAACATTTATGATTTTCTCCGCGGCTTTGTCAATGGTCCGTGTCTCACAACCATACGCTGACAAGGAAAAGCACAATCTCTTAAACACTTGAGTTTTGTTTTTATGTCAGTTCCCTTCCATATATGTTATTTTATAGATTTTTAGTTTGCTGAGCATTCTTTGAATTTCTTTTATAACATTTCCGGCACTTGTCAACAATGTCCAAAGGTACTCAAAGCTGTCGACTCTTTTATATATATATATATATATATATATATATATATATATATATATATATATATATATATATATATATATATATACAGTGGCGGCTCGTCGTTAAGGGCCACTGGGGCCGGACACCACCAAAAATAATGTGTAACGTGTATTTATTATTTTATAAATTAAAACATAACAACCCAAAACCATAATTTTTCCGAAAAATATATGTCTGGCCACACCAACAAAAATGATCACGAGCCGCCACTGTATATATATATCTGATTTGTAGAACTTTGTGTATGAAAATCTAGTACTGAAACAAGATTCTATTTTAGAAGTCCAGTTTCTGCCTACGCCTGAACCAGTTTCTTCGAAAATCGTAATGTATGATAATTGAATAACCCCCTGTGTAGATCCCAATGACCCTTTATGTGTAAACAAACACCAGGCTCCCTGTACTTTAGCCATCATGTCGTCGACGACTACCGGAGACGTCAATATATGAGGTTAGTAAAACTATCGTGTGAAAGATTGCGTTGTGGAACCTCTTTTGAATTCCTACTAGAGTGAAAGGTTGAAGGCAAGCCGACAAGAGAAAAACGACGCTGAGGAGACAATATAATAGAGAATATTATTAATAATGTGCTATAATTTATAACCGCTGGAAGAGACGAATGTTATTGAAGATTGATTATAAGCAATCTGAGTGAGAAGATTAAATTTGATTTGTGTGGAAATCCACTTTGGAGTTGTAGACCGCTCATCTTGTGGCATTTCATTTATCAACAAAATGAGGCCAGGAGTCTTCTAAGATTTTAATGAAAGCTCTGGAATCTTAATCACAGGACATAGTCGATGGAAGTAACATTCTGAATGGTCCTAAAAGTACATACTTAACTGCAGGCAGAGGAAAAGTGTCAAATAACTCGTAGATCGAAAACAGCAATATTCTATTTAATATTTTGTATGAATTGCAACTTGAACAATCTGTTATGTTTTCATTGCATATTTTTTATGAATTGCAACTTGAACAATCTGTTATGATTTCATGGTATATTTTGTGTGAATTGCAGCTTGAACAATCTGTTATGATTTCATAGTATATGTTTTGGTATTTAAATGCGTTATTACAGCTTCTCTTCTGCGTTCTCACTAGATTGGAATTTCGGATTCTCTAATAAAGGCATCCGTCTGTCTCAGATTATCAGCCTCGCCATACAGTTTGTCTTGGACGCTAGTGTAAGTGGGCCACCTCTTTCTTCTCAAGTCTGCATTCTGGGGGCAGCTCTGTAGGATATAATTCCTATGATTACTGCTTCCCCGTTTGTGCCGACCTCTTTCCGCTGTAAGTTTTGGTCACCCTCGTGATGGTAGGTCTGACATTCTTACTGCGTGGCTAAATCTCCTAGGCAGATTGGCGACCGTAGAATCCGTTATCCCATTCCTCGTTGTGAGGGGTCGTTGCACCATGTTATGCACCTTACGGCCTGGTGCAACCGTTTTCTGCAAGCATTTGTTTCGGGTGAGCATTCCCTAGCGGACACGTGCATCCGATTTCAGCCAAATCTCCTTAGCCGCCTCTTACGACATGCGTGGCAGGTAACAGTGATTCTATTCTTTACACCCCAAATTTGGGCCCCGGTAACCACTCGGGCGATATACGTTATACACAACTAAAGACGTTGATGCTGAACAGGACACATCTTGAGAAAATCCCTGGAAAGTATAACAAGACAGACTTTATCTAGGAAAACATTGATTGAAATGAAAATCGTGGCATATCCTAAAGGACGTAGCCATCAACCACAGTAAACGAGTCGTTGATTTTATAGGCACCACTTATACGTTCAGTAGTTTGCCGTTGCTTTCTGAACGGTGAGGTATATTTTTACCGTTTGTAAAAATCCCACGGACACGAATTTGCTTCCAAACTTGCCCACCGTGGGGTTTGAACCAGGTTCGTGATCGAGCTCACTACCGCTTGAGCTAGAGACGCTCACTTAAACATTAGAGTGTCTCATTGACGAAGTGATTAAGTTGTTTGCCTGTCGTACTGAAGGTTGTTGGTTTGAATCCCGAGCGAGACACATGTGTAATTTTTTCATGAGATCCCTAGGATTGTTGCCGAAGCTACAGAGCTCGAACTTTGTGCAATGCTCTCCTCAGGTAGCATGCCATCTCTGCCGACAGGGATGGAGCCATGTGGGGAAACCTGGGGCAATAAAGTCAATGCTTCACCTTTTGACCATTTTATGGAACCCAGGGAAAGTAAATGAGAGCAAAGCCTACACATACACGAGGAAGAGATGTGGAGGCAGAGAGTAACGATATATGGAAGAGCTGGGGGAAAACCTGCAAGATATATCTCTATAGATATGAAGACTTTGCATGAGTTGGTTGAGGACAAATGTCTCAAATGGGATTTAAAAGGTACATCGAGTAACAGGATAAATCAACGTGCATAATTTTCAACAGATGATGAGGGAGACTGAGCACCGTTGGATCTGTCTGGAGTGCTTCACAAGATCCAAAAGGGCAGGTTTCGTTATGTGCGGATGTCGTCTATAGAAGTTTCTAACCTCTAGAGACTTACGAGGATCTACTGTCCTGGGCATACGGTTGTTCGCGGTAATGAGAGAGCGGATAGATTTGCATCAACAGCATCGATTGTTGGGGAGTTGAAGAATGGAGTTGAAGATGGGAGTTGAAGTGGTCTCTGTGGCTAAGTGGTTAAGCCCTTTGCCTTATGAGTCGAAGGTCGTGGGTTCGAGTCCGGACCGCGTCATTCTGTTCACGAGTGCAGTTTTTTCCAGAGACCCCAAGGATTGTTGCTGGAGCTACGGAGTTCGTGCTTTGTACAATACTCTCGGCAGGTGGCGTGGCTCTTCTGCGGAGAGGGACCGAGCCGTATGGGGTAAAACCCGGTGCGATGAAGTCAATTCTTCGGCTTTTAAAATCCTTTTTGAAGATGGATAAGGGGGATATTCTTCTGTTTCTTTGTGACTGTCTGTTGGATGACACTAAAATAGATATTGTTGGATGACACTAAAATAGATATTGTTGGATGACACTAAAATATATATTGTTGGATGACACTAAAATAGATATTGAATCGTTCCAGCGATTTAGGCAGTTTGGAGTTACCCATTGTACATGTAGAACTGAACATCTGTGGGACAGAGTGCGGGGTGTGTTTAATCAGCGAGTCACCTTTAAAAAAACTCTTCGATATCTGTTGGGGGGAGACTGAGCACCTACGGATCTGCCCAGAATGCAATGACGTCAGTTTAGTAACCAATAATAACCAATAACCCGGTCACACTCATTTTATGGAAAGGGTTAACAGTAAACGGTTTGATAAACATGAACATATATAGAAGAAGAAATATGATAAAAGACAAGAATAAACATGATACAAGACAAACAAAACTAGTTCACGCCCCTGAAAGGAGCTGAACATTTTACCCCGTACAGATTCCGTATTAAAGCGTGGCTCCCACGCTGGAGACTCGGGTTCAATCCACGTTGAGACCAAGGAGTTTTTTTTCTGTCGAGGCGTAAAGAAAAGATCCTAACCTGAATAAGCTTCTCGACGACTTCACTAACCATGCGGCCATAAAATTCTAAAGGCACATGTCCCCATGTCCTACATCGCATAAAATTCTACAGGCCCATGTCCCCCTTGTCCTACAGGCACATGTCCCCCTTGTCCTACAGGCACATGTCCCCCTTGTCCTACAGGCACATGTCCCCCTTGTCCTACAGGCACATGTCCCCCTTGTCCTACAGCCATGTCCATTCAGAGTCTGACAGCATTTAATGTCCCGTTACAGCAATGTCCCCTGTCCTTGGGAGCACAAGTGTTAACGATGCATAAATGCAATTTTTGTCCCCTGTCCTACAGGCACATGTCCCCCTGTCCTACATCGCCTAAAAAGCCGTATTACAGGAGGTCATGACAGTTTATTTTTTTAATGTCAGATTACGTAATATTACCCTCTGCTCCTTTGGGAGCAACAAAGTATGATTAACGATGGCATAAAATAGCAATATTTGAAAACTTCATTTTGTGATAAAAATATGTGCGCAAAATGTGTGAAGTAAAAAAACTGTGTTTGCACGGTTGTGAGAAAAACACTCGCACAGACTACCCCGCAGAGCAGGTCCTGGTGAAGGAGGTGAATATCGTTTATCGCGCAGCGCGTGTACTTCACGCGTACCCTCGGAAGTATATTACCGTTTTCCCGTTGTAGAAATGTGTACCAGGTGTACATTTCTTAAATCGTAAGCCATGGACGATGATCAGGGTCGTTAACAACATAAATAAGTAAAGTTAATTGATGAGTTTGACAACATCAGCGTCAGTACGTTGTACTGTATTTAATGTTTATAGCTAGTTTCATTATGTGATAGTACGTTTGAAAAGTAACTGTAACTATAAGAGTAATTCTAGTGAGTGTCTAGTGAGCGTCTAGTGAGTCTCTAGTGAGTCTCTAGTGAGAGTCTAGTGAACGTCTAGTGAGCGTCTAGTGAGCGTCTAGTGAGCGTCTAGTCTAGTGAGCGTCTAGTGAGCGTCTAGTGAGCGTCAGTGGGGGAGCTCCAGTGAGGTCAGTAGCTTAAGTGGTAGTGAGCTCGATCACAACACAAGCGTACCTGGTTCAAACTCCGCGGTGTTCAGGTTTGAAAGCAAATTCGTTCCGTTGGATTCATAAGAACTGTAAAAATAGACCTCACCGTTCAAAAATCAGTGCAAATTACTGAGCGTATAAGTGGTGCCTAGAAAACCAAAGACTCGTTTTCTGTAGTTGATGGCTAAGTCATGTAACGGATATGCTATGATTTTATCATAGTAAAAATGTATTTCGTTTGCTGAAAGTGCCGTTGTAACTTGTCTAACAGTTTTAATTCTATCAAATTTAATTCATAATGAGGTGAATATACTATTAACGCCCGTCTGCCCAGCGTGTTCATAGCGCTTTGGGCTACGGGTGACTATCCCCTGTGTGTGCGGGTTCAATTCCGCGGGATGGCAGAAAAAGCCACAGATTCCCCAGATTTACGGTGTTCGTGGCACCGAACCGAAGGGTTACGATGTCCATGGCACCGAGCCGAAGAGCTGAAAAGCTCAAGTGCTTCTGGATCGGAAATTTTTTTTTTTAAAATACTATTAACAATTTCGCATGTCGCTGGTTGATTTACAGGATCATAATCATTGCACTTCGGCGAATAACCATGTGTACTCCGATCCTTTATTCTTACACAGAAACTCCCAGCGGCAGAACATGAACCTGGCCGAACCGTAAAGGGTCACGCTTAATATAATGAAAACGATATTAAAAAATGATTCCACGAAGTTGAAGCCAATCAATTGGGACGTAGATAGATTAATAAAGACTAATATATTTTGTTAAATTTTTATTCTGAAATGTCCAGCTTTATCAGTGTAATTTTTACTTAGGGGCTACTTTTTAAATTTCACTAAAATACTACTCATGCCAAAGAACTCACTAATCGCACTTTTCCTGTACCATTTCTGCTAATCTGTGCACTGTTTTACACGTCATTTCCAAACCTCGACAATGTTTCTATTTGTAGTCATGTGACCGACAAATAAACGACGGAAATTAGCAGAATATTAACCGTACATTTATAATATATACAATCCAAACTCTGTGATATATATATATCAATCAAACTGCGACAATATTGATTCATCAATGTCTAATGACACTAACAACTACTATAATCTGATATCAGTGACATCAAGAATACTGATTTTGAAACACCTGTAAAATAAAACAATTCTGAATTTCTATTGTGTGCAGCCATTAACTATTTTAATTTTGTTGTATTTACTTGATATTAACAACAGTGTTTGATTGTAATAAGGCAGGATCTTCAACTTCAGAATTTACTATTATTTCTGAGATCAAGGGTGATGCTGTCGGAGCTAAAACGAAATTCAAGAATGAAAGGTAAGTCATGTCTACGTTTAAATTGACTACATTGCAAGACATGCACTGAAATGTATTCCACAGAAACAACTGAAGAGAGAAAGGAACAAATGGAGAAGAGAACTTGACAAATGCATAAAAAATGTGTTTGATTGAGAAGGTATAGAGATGGTCACACAGAACAACAATAGAAAGAATTGTTATTGTAGGCTTATGCCAGTCCTATACCTGATACCAGTCTGGGTTTGCATCTGTCTTCAAAGTCGTTGATAAATCGTTGGATCTTACGTCTACTTTAGCAGAAACTTTCTGTCTTTATTCTTTTCTTCAATCTTATTTTGTCTCAAAGTTTCAGGATACGAAGAGATTTATAGAACGGGCTTTTGTGTGAGCTTCATAAACTGTGTTTTACGTCGTCTCTGTTATCTTGAAGTCACCTTTGCATGGAATACGTTTTGCTTTGTATCCCCGTATCGGGTAACTTGCACTTGAGGCCATGTCTGTTGGTAATCTGTTTATGGGGCCCCGAACCATTTAATATGTTGTTTCTGGATGAAGTTCAGTACTGATGATGTACCCACTTTTTTTTCTAATATCTACGTTTGTCAACCTGTCTCTTCTTGATACTCCCGGAATTATGTGTAGACACTTCATCTCTGTCGTGACTAGTTTGCTTGTATCCTTTAAGTCACTTCATTTGCTGATCTAGTTTGAAGTATTTTATGTCAGCTTCAGGTTTTGCACTGATAGCATAATGTTGGAAGAAATATTTTTGTGAAACAATGCTCTTTTTGTGTTCATTGTGACATGAGAAACCGTGTATACTGTTTATGGAGGTGAGCTGGGGGAACTCTCACTACTAATTATTCAAGATAGTTTAGCGATCCGTTGCCTGGGGACTAGTAGTGTACACAAGCATATATGTTTTGAGCCATTAACGCCAGAGTCAATATATATAAATTCGCGAACAAGGAGTTTTAAAAACCCCAGGTGAATCACCGCAGTCATTGAATACGGTAAACAAATATACAGTAAATAAGTAATTAGGGCCTCTGGAAAAAAATCAAATACAAACACAGAATTTATAACTGGTTGTAGTCTGACCGAAAATCTTATGTAGGACTAGGCAATAGGTTTCTAAAGAAATAAAGGTTTGTGTTTCAATTTCTGTATTTGCTAATTACATAGGTTCCGTAGGCTATAAATAATAATAATTCCTCTCGTACCGTTTTTCGTTACAAAGGGCCTGTACGCAATTGCTCAATACCGCTCTATCCTGGGTAAGTCGCTCAATCTCCTCCATGGAACTAAGTCCGATATTTCTTGCCTCCCTCAGCAAAGTTCGTTTCATGGTTTAGACACTAGGACGCAACTTTAGGATTTGCGCTCGGCCAACCTTACCCAATATATGTATCTGCGCTTGGCTTCTGATAGGTGTTTACTGCAATCTTCCCTGGTGTGGTCACAACACGTTGCATGTTTTAGACGATTCTTGTTTAGAGCTGTCAAATTGGGTGCGATAATTGTTTCGAGGGGACATGCCTCATAGAGACTCGCACCTTCTCACTTCTAACGGTTTGTTTTTATTTATTCAGCTTTTTCCCTCTGGCTGAGAGAGACTTGTAGAAATAGTCCAAAGGTCGTGCTTTCTTTCTTGAACTCTCTACATCTCACTTCAATGCCTGCTTTGATATTCGTTGATCATTTCTTCTCAAGGTGTGTCCAACATATCTCCATCTTCTCTTTCTTATAACAGTTGTCACTAGTGGTTGACCAGACATTTCTCTGATTTCATTACTTCTCCTAATTCGTTCCATTTTATGTCCATTATTTTTCGCAGACATCTATTTTCAAATGCATTCATCATCTTGCTTTCTATATCTTTAGTCATTTTACAACTTCGCTGACATTTTGGGGTTAAAGGCGAACTTATAGGGACAACGCTGCGCCAGGTTTAGTGACCTGGCACTAAGCAAGATCCTACCCCACCTCCATGTAGTGACCCTGTAAATAGACAGATGATGCTGTCTGGCTAAGCGGGTAGGGAACGAGGTAGAGCTACTCTGATATAAGTTGTGGTGCAGACGCAGTTAGATTTCGAGATCTGCTCGCAACACAGACGAACAGAATCCCAGAATGACTATTTCTGCACGTCTCCTCCGATCGAATGGGAAAAGCTGAATAGATAAAAACGAACCGTTAGAAGTGAGAAATTACGAGTCGCTATGAGGCACGACCACTCACAACAATGATCGCACCCAATTTGACAGCTCTAGACAAGAATCGTCGAAAAGATGCAATGTGTCGTGGCCACACCAGGGAAGATTACAGTAAATTATGTATCAGAGGCCAAGCGCAGATACATTTATTGGGTACGGTTGACCGAGCGCAAATCAAAAAGTTGCGTCCTAGTGCCTAACGAAACTGTCCTCCCTGGGACAACCGGGCAATGTACTGTTACATTACCAACTAACATTCGCGGAAGAACTGGGGTGGGTGATGTTGGCGAGCGTAAAATTTCAATTGCTTTGCTAGTGCCGAATGAAACGACCCTCTAAAATATATGTGCTCAGCCCCAGTTCAGTGTTTCCCGGGGACATGGAAAATGCAGAGTAAACATTGCAAATTGCCAAGTGCTGACACGCGACCCGAAACAGCTGAGACTACTCCTGTTCAGGAATAAACTCACTGTGGATAGAAAAGTAAGGCCGATAATGCAGATTGTTGACGGGTACAAACTCAAACATTGGCGAAGGGCGATACATTTCGGACTCCGATCATTCTACACAGAGTAAGAAGACGTCCAAGCACTATGGCTCAGATCATATAAAGGCCAGTTAAACAACCAGAAAAAGATCGTTTGTGTGACAAGCAAATGTGTCTCCATTGACTGAGAATGTTCCTAATCTGGAACGACCTCACATAATCAGAAAGAGCGCATAGTGTAGACATCATACTCATCTTAGGCTCAGATCATAAAGTCCAAATTTACGGCGAAAATGATCGTTAATGAGCGATAAAAACACAAAGGAAAAGGATATAGGAGCTACCTAGTAAATAAATAACGCGCGGAAATCGGATGTGAAGGCCTAGGTCCCATAGGCGCATAACTGGCACAACGTACAGTCGCTTTTAGGTTGAGATCACATACAGACCACAAATAGTGGTTTAAAAAGTGGTTGTTATGGGGCTTCGAGAAGAAGAAGAAGAAGCTGGCACGTGTTAGAATTGATACAACATTTGAATTGAAAATTAGTAATTTAGTATTAATACTATATATCTTGCAATTCCATCTTTTATTTAGACTTTTAAAAGCTGATGTTGCGTTGTTGATGTTTCCTGGAGTCTATAAATACTATATATACAAATTCCGCTTTCCGCTGGTGTGTTGATGTTTTATCCAAATCATGAAATTTGAACAGTTTTTTAATGCATAATTTGTAGGTCAATGCCACTTCACACACTTTTTAAAATGACTTCTTGACCGAGTTATGAGTTAATTAAGTTGATTAAAAATGTATACATTTTATTGCGTGTTCAGTCATCCATTATATATTAGGTCATTAACATGCACAGCAAACTTAGTCACGTTGTTTGGAAACGAGAAAAATCAATTTAGAATCGGATAACAATGTGTTGTTCTATTAAAATACACTGCTCAACTTTAGTGTGTATCTTGAACGTGTGTTAAGTTAGTGTGATTGCACAGTGTTATGAAAGGTGCACATCCGTTGTTAAAAGAAAGGGCGTCTTTGTGACGTAAAGGTTAGGTGATCACCATGTATCCCTGTTTGCTCCCTCGTCGAACTATCGGGATATTTTTTTAGTAATCCATGATCGCATTGTAGATGTGATCAAGTGTCTAGTCCTATCAGAGATGTACGATAAAACATAGGGCCCATGCTCAAGTTTAACACGTAAATGAGCTTTGGCGCTTCAAAGTCGAGAAGTGCAGGCTGGAAAGCCGTTGCCCAGAGTGCTGGCTGGAAAGCCGTTGCCCAGAGTGCAGGCTGGAAAGCCGTTGCCCAGACACATTACATTAGAAAGTTTAAAAAATAATATATCTGCAAAGTATTTCCAACATCTTCAAAATTACTTCAAGAATCCTCGCTGGTACTATCGAGTTCGTGCACTGCCGCTGCAGCGTAGTTGTTAGTGAACTCGCTTCTCAAGGCTGGTGGTCTGGTTCAACTCCCGCAGTGTGCGTGGAATTTTCCCGACCGCGACGGCTCTCAGATCGAACCAGCCTCAACTGGGTACCAGACATGCTCTGGGAAAGTAAAGGCGGCCGGTGTGATGCTGACCACATCACCCATTGTGTGCGACGGTCAATGAAAAATACAGGCCTAACACTGTATTGCCCTATATACCACGAGGTATGAAAGGGTTCCTTACTTACTTACCAAGTTTGTGCACTGCCGCTGAGATCTTCGGATGTAAGAAAGAGATCGAAGCATATATAGTTCTCACTTAAGTGCAATGAGGATGGTCCTATCAATCAATCTATGCCCGTCTGCCCAGCGTGTTCGTAGCGCGTTGGGCTACGGGTGACAAGCTTCCTGTGAGTGCGGTTCAATTCCGCGGGTTGGCAGAAAAGCCACAGTTTCACCAGATTCACGGTGTTCGTGGCACCGAACCGAAGGGTAACGATATCCATGGCACCGAGCCGAAGAGCAAGTGCTTCTGGATCGGTAAAATAAAAAAAAAAAAATTAAAAATAATCAATCTATCAATCAATCATCAATCAATCAATCAAACAATCTATCAATCAAGTCGAAAGAATTAAAAGATGAGGTTGGGAAATATCGTAATGCAGAACATCTCGGCAAGTTAGTGATTCTGTCATCCATAATGAGCCAGTCATTTATGAGTATTGAATTTATCATACACAATCAATATCTTTTAGATTTGGTTCTATAAATAAGACATGGCGCCACCGTTCAGAAGCAATGGCAAACTACTGAACGTATAGTGGTGCCTAAAATCAACGACTTGTTTACTGTGGTTGATGGCTACGTCCTTTGGGATATGCCACGATTTTCATTTCTATAAATATTCATGGAATAGTATCATCTTCAGTGAATAGCTTGTCCTGAACAAAACTTTGATATCCTCATAGTCCTTCTGAATTTTTCTCTCTCGTAGGCCAGATATCCCGCCTCTGCAGTCGTTGTGCTCAAATCAATGGCTACATCCTGAATCCATCTGCTCCGTGGTCTTCCTCTTCTCATCTTTACTGGATCATCATCATCATCAGGTGCCGTGCCGGCTGGTGTAGGCGATCATGGATCTCCACCAAATCTCTATCGTTGGTGTTTGCTATCAACTCAGATGTTGACGCTCTACCGTACCATGAAGTCATGCCATCCAACACTTTCTCTCTCTGTCTTCCCCTGTCTCGTCTACCCTCAATTTTACCGGTTGTCATGATGTGTTCTAAACCTCCCTCCTCATCACATGCCCGAAAAATGATGACTGCCTCTTTCTTATATTGATGATAAACTTTCTCAGTGTCTTGATCTCATTCAACACCTCAACATTAGTCATTTTAGCAGTCCATGGATTCTCATCATTCTTCTATAAAACCACATTTCTGTGGCCCTCAGAGATTTTACTGGATACATTTCGTAAAAATCCAAGGGAACTTGTCAAACTTGCCCGTCACGGAGTTTGAACTAGGGACGCTTGGATTTCGATCGAGTTCACTACCGCGTAAGCTACAGACGCTTTCATGTAGGTACACCTATAAATACTTTTATAAAATAACGTCACTTCACATTTCTAGACCCTATTGTGCAGGAGGTATGAGGGCCAATTCCTTTTCTCACATGCAGAACGTCAAGTGTGGGATTGAGACCACAAAACTTCGCATTATCAGGGCCGTGCGGTGTATTTTCTCAGTATGAAGCAAGTCTTCGAAATGCCGATTCGTAAATATTTTTTCCTTAAAATAACCTTCAATTGTAATTTTGATTTTGCCGCTTGTGTCGCCCCTCCCCACTTACGGTGCCGCTTGTGTCGCCCCTCCCCACTTACGGTGCCGCTTGTGTTGCCCCTCCCCACTTACGGTGCCGCTTGTGTTGTCACTACTCCTCCCCACTTACGGTGCCGCTTGTGTCGCCCCTTCCCACTTACGGTGCCGCTTGTGTCGCCCCTCCCCACTTACGGTGCCGCTTGTGTCGCCCCTCCCCACTTACGGTGCCGCTTGTGTGCCCTCCCCACTTACGGTGCCGCTTGTGTTGCCCCTCCCCACTTACGGTGCCGCTTGTGTTGCCCTCCCACTTACGGTGCCGCTTGTGTTGCCCCTCCCACTTACGGTGCCGCCCTTGTGCCGAGCAGCCTCGATGTATCATATCACAGCACGGCCCTGCGCGTTATGCTAATCCGTCCTCAATCAACTGCTATTAGATTATCATTATATCTAGTATGTCCTATATGCGTATTTTGACACTAAAATGATAAATACTGATTAACTTTAAATTATTACATTTTCTGCCTCCGAAATATTACTATTCTTCTTCTTCTTTACCCTTAGATCCAAGGGTGGCATAGGTCAGCAAGCAAGGCCTTCCAAGCCCGCACTTACCCTTAGATCCAGGGTGGCATGAGTCAGCAAGCTAGGCCTTCCAAGCCCTGCACTTCCCTTAGATCCAAGGGTGGCATAGGTCACAAGCAAGGCCTTCAAGCCCGCCTTACCTTAGATCAAGGGTGGCATAGGTCAGCAAGCTGAGCCTCCAGCCGACTACACTTAGATCCAAGGGTGGCATAGGTCAGCAAGCTGGCCTTCCAAGACCACTTACCCTTAGATCCAAGGGTGGCATAGGTCAACTAAGCAAGGCCTTCCAAGCCCGCACTTACCCTTAGATCCAAGGGTGGCATAGGTCAGCAAGCAAGGCCTTCCAAGCCTGCACTACCCTTAGATCCAAGGTGGCATAGATCACAAGCAAGGCCTTCAAGCCCGACTTACCCTTAGATCCAAGGATGATATCAGCAAGCAAGGCCTTCCAAGCCGCACTTACCCTTAGATCCAAAGATGGCATGGTCACAATGCAAGGCCTTAAGCCAGCACTTACCCCTAGATACAAGGATGGCATAGGTCAGCAACAAGGCCTTCCAAGCCCACTTACCCTTAGATCCAAGGATGGCATAGGTCAGCAAGCAAGGCCTTCCAAGCCCGCACTTACCATTAGATCAAGGATGGCATAGAGTCAGCAAGCTAGGCCTTCCAAGCCATTTCACCCTTAGATCCAAGGGTGGGATAGGTCAATTGCATATGTCTAGTGATTCCAAAGCTACGCACTTCCTTAGATCCAAGGGTGGCATAGTAACAAGCAAGGCCTTCCAGCCGCACTTACCCTTAGATCCAAGGTGGCATAGGTCAACAAGCTAGGCCTTCCAAGCCCTGCTTACCCTAGATCCAAGGGTGGCATGGTCAGCAGCTAGGCCTTCAAGCCACACTTACCCTTAGATCCAAGGGTGGCATGTCAGCAAGCTAGGCCTTCCAAGCGACTACTCCCTTTGATCCAAGGGTGGCATAGGTCTCAAGCAAGGCCTTCCAAGCTCCGCTTCCTTAGATCCAGGGTGGCATAGGTCAGCAAGCAAGGCCTTCCAAGCCCGCACTTACCCTTAGATCCAAGGGTGGCATAGGTCAGCAAGCAAGGCCTTCCAAGCCCGCACTTACCCTTAGATCCAAGGGTGGCATAGGTCAGCAAGCAAGGCCTTCCAAGCCCGCACTTACCCTTAGATCCAAGGGTGGCATAGGTCAGCAAGCAAGGCCTTCCAAGCCCGCACTTACCCTTAGATCCAAGGGTGGCATAGGTCAGCAAGCAAGGCCTTCCAATCCGCACTTACCCTTAGATCCAAGGATGGCATAGGTCAGCAAGCAAGGCCTTCCAAGCCCGCACTTACCCTTAGATCCAAGGATGGCATAGGTCAGCAAGCAAGGCCTTCCAAGCCCGCACTTACCCTTAGATCCAAGGGTGGCATAGGTCAGCAAGCAAGGCCTTCCAAGCCCGCACATCCATGTCATCTTTTCCAGATCTCTCCACTCTCTCCTCATTTTCTTGCATTCCGTCTCCAGTTCCCGCTGTTACCTGGTCGCTTCATGAGTCCCTCCTTGCGGAGTCTCTCTTCTTTCTCGAGTGGCAAGCTATGAATTTTCCTGGTTGTGGTTTCTGTAGCTATCTAGTGTCTTTTACGGTTTTAATAGCCGCCTCTTACGACATGCGTGGCAGGTAACAGTGATTCTATTCGTTACACCTCAATTTGAGACCCAGTAACCACTCGGGAAAATATAACTATTAGGTCACGCCCGAGTGGTTACCGGGATCCAAATTTGAGGTATAAAGAAAAGAACCACTGTTACCTGTCATTCATGTCGTAAGAGGCAAATAAGAAGGTTTAGTTGAAATCGGATGCATGTGTCCTAAACGTGTAGAAGTCTATGCGTTCAGGGGCCGTCCAAACCAACGTGCAACGTATACACGTTCTTTGCAAAGATCAAACATATCACAAAGAGTGATTAAAATTGGTGGTAAAGAATGAACGCAAAGAAGAAGAAGAACTATTAAATCTGAAATAAATATTGAGAACAAAAATTATAGACATATTTTATTTTACTCATCATTTCCTTCAATCTCTTCTTTGTTATCCTTTCTATCCTGTCTCTTTCTACATCCTATTAGCAGTCTTTTTATTTGATCTTTCGCAATTTTCGCAACTTTCGCATTTTTGAAATCCATTAATTACGTAATGTCTTAGTAGTCTGCATTATCAGAATGAGTTCATTCGCGTGCATCAAATGCTGAAGTTGTTTTCTCTTTTGAACTGTCGGTCTGGAAGTTTAAATCAGAAATGTATGCCAACTCGCCTGATTTAACACGTTGGCACAAATTATAAAAGTGTAATTTGGAAACCCGAAGTAATGTGTTTTACTTAAAATCTTAAATCATGGCATATCCTTTACAAAATAGATGAGACTGCAGTAAAACTATTTAATTGGCAAAGCACATAATCACAAAGTACTGTAGTTTTACAAATTAAAAAAAAAGTGTTTATGTGTGTTTTTGCGTTACATTTATTTCGTTATTCGTTTTTATTCCCAGATTTTCATTAGAAACTTTTGTATTTGGTCGTACATTTTTTTTTTTTTTAATTTGTCACTCCTGTTGTTCGTTTGCTTGATATAGGCCTTGTTGGTCGAAACGTTGCTGTATTTTGTCATTGTTTTTGTAATTTGTAAAATACAGTACTTTGTGATTACGTGTTTTGCAGATCCTTTACAGGACGTAGCCATGAACCACAGTAAACGAGTCGTTGATTTTCTAGGCATCACTTATACGTTCAGTAGTTTGCCAATGCTTTGTGAACGGTGAGGTCTATTTTTACCTTTTTGTAAAAATCCCACGGAAACGAATTTGCTTACAAATTTGCCCACAGTGGGGCTTGAACCAGGTACGCTTGGGTTTGTGATCGACCTCACTACCGCTTGAGCTACAGACGCTCACAAAAACAAGATACATAGACGTTACGATATTCTTATTCTGCATTCAGCTTCTGTTATGTGACTACTCTCGTATGTGTCATAAACAGGGCGGTGCGCTTGAGGTCTTCACCAGTCTCCTATAGTTTGTTCTGAAGGGCTCTCACGCTTCTCAGGCTGGGCCAGTCTTGAAAGATGTGCTCTATGGACTACTTTGGTGCTACACAGGTTCAGGCAGTCGTCCCTGAGACTGATTCTATAGAAGCGTGCCCTGAGACTGCAGCATCCCGTTCTAAGTCTGAAGATTTAGTCTGCGCTTTTCTATATTTATGTTTTCATGCTCTGGGTTGTATCCACCGTTTGTTATTTTCCCCGTCTTTTTTTCTGGATTGTTTCAGGAGTGAATTTGTTTCTGCAAAGCTTTGTGTTTGATCGTAAGACCGTTATCAAACAAATGATACAACAACAGAGACGGACACAATACAACGATGCTATATAAAACAAACTTCATAAACACAATAAAACAAGTCATTCCTAACACGAACACACACACACACACACACACACACACACACACACACACACACAACACACACACAAACACACAATTTAAAACATTTGCCGTTACTGCCTGAAATACCGATTTTTGAGCAATGTAGGATAGGAGAGACATGAGCCTGTGGGTTTAATTGTCGTATGACTAGTGCAGTCCTCGCAAAACGTCAGGTTAGAATGTTTCATTTATGTCAACAACAAAAACTCCTTGGCCTTGCAGTGGATTGAACCCGGTTCTACCCTATGGAAGCCGCGCTCTAATTCATTCGACCAGACGGTCCACTCGTCTCCTAGTGATTCTTAACTAATCTAAAATGGAAATCTGTTAGTAAAAACGGAAAAGAAATTAAATATACAAAAATGGAAATGAAAGCTAAAGCCAATAAAATAGTAGAAAAATGTATTATCATCATCAAGTGCCATGCCAATAAGCCTAGATTATCATGCTCTTCCACAACTCTCTGTTTATTGCTTTAGCTATGAGTTTTGATACTGTTTTTGCGTAGTGCCGTGATGATTAACTTCCTAGATTAGTTTCCCTCTGTCAATCTACATTCCTTTTTTCCTATCTCGTCCGATGTCACATTGTATTCAAATTTTACTATTCTTATAATATGTTCAAAGAATTTTCATATTTTTTCTTTCTAACGCGTTTTGTAATCAATCTTTTCTAACGCGTTTTGTAATAAATCTTTTCTAACGCGTTTTGTAATCAATCTTTTCTGTCCTGATTTGTTTTTTAAAACATTTGCATTTGTCATCCTTTCTGTCAATGGAATTCTTATAATTGTTCTATAAAACTACTTCTCTGTAACCTCTAATAATTTACTATTTGTATTAGACTGAAAACTTCGGTTTCGGATGCGATCGTCCTACATTAGTAGGGGTCTAAAGGGGCCACAATGTTCTACTCGTACATGGGAAAGACTGTTTATATATCACAATAGGAATGATCAAATGGCCGAGAAGATCGAACGAAACCAAAAAAAAACTATTTGTGTTGTTTTTTATTGTCCATGATTTCCATCCATATGTTTACATTATTAGAGGATAGAGAATAGGATCTACATAGTAAATTTGTTTCCTCGAAAGAGCAACAGAAAAACCACACTCAAGAAGTATGAGACAAATCAGTTTATAAATTAATCAAGTGCCGTGCCGATGACTAGGCGATCATATCTCTCACATCGGTCTGTCTCGGAACAATCCATCAACTCCGTCACCGAACCATTGCCGAACTATGATTTCCAGCCGTTCTGAATTCTGTCAGTGTCTCCCTCTATATTCTCTTCCCATGTATTTTGACTGTTGTAACCAAATGTTCTAAAATGCCCCTTCTAATTATATGATTGAAAAACCTAGATTGTCTGTTTCTTATTCGATTAATTGAATTTCGATATGAATCTTTCTTCGACAAGATCTCTTCATTGCTCTTTCTATCTGTTCATGGTACTATCAACATTCTTCTGATAAAACCACATTTCTATGGCTTCCAATATTCTTACCATTTAGAAGAAGATTCCGCCCGAGTGGTTACCGGGGCCCAAATTTGGGGTGTAAAGAATAGAACCACTGTTACCTGCCACGCATGTCAGAAGAGGCGACTAAGGAGGTTTGGATGAAATCGGATGCACGTGTCCTAAACGTGTGGAAGTCTATGCGTTTAGAGGCCTACCAAACCAATGTGCAACGTATACACATTCTTGGCAAGATCAAACATATCACAAAGAGTGATTAAAATTGGTTGTAAAGAACGTACGCAAAGAAGAAGAAGAAGAAGAATCAGTATCTAGAAGTACTAAAAGAGAACGTCTGTGGATCTCTTGTAAAAGAAACACATAATGAACTAAAGCACATAATTGTTATTATTGGAAATGCTCAAAGTAACAACCGTTTACACCAGTAGAGAGCAATGGCAGCAATGTCGGGATTATTCTGTACGTTCTTTGTGGTTGGCAATTTCATCAAGCTGAAAGATATTGAGAATCTAGTGTCAACCACTGAGGTCAATTCTCAGCAGATGAATACGTATATTTTCTGAGGAGATCGAGGCCGAACTGTTAAGAATTTAATCTTTCAATCATTGAAACGTGAATCATGAGATCATGAGATCACCAGTTTTTTTGTTATTTTTGTGACAACTTGAAAATGTAATCTAAAATAAAACTGAGTGATGACAGTATGGAGAAGCGTATTATGCACCCACCAGGACTTCCACATTAGCCTATATTATAGTGGTTGGAGGATTTGTGTGTCTGGCGATGTCGACCTGAGTCAGGTGGGTAGACCATAAGTACTAAATTAAAATAAACCTATTTTAAGTGGGTACATCAGTACTAAATTAAAAATAAATTAAATTAAAGTGGGTACAACATCAGTACTAAATTTCCACCATAAAAAATTAAATTAAAGTGGGTACAACATCAGTACTAAATTTCCACCATAAAAAATTAAATTAAAGTGGGTACAACATCAGTACTAAATTTCACCATAAAAATTAAATTAAAGTGGTACAACATCAGTACTAAATTTCCACCATAAAAATTAAATTAAAGTGGGTACAACATCAGTACTAAATTTCCACCATAAAAAATTAAATTAAAGTGGGTACAACATCAGTACTAAATTTCACCATAAAAATTAAATTAAAGTGGTACAACATCAGTACTAAATTTCCACCATAAAAATTAAATTAAAGTGGGTTCAACATCAGTACTAAATTAAAAATAAATTAAATTAAAGTGGGTACAACATCAGTACTAAATTTCCACCATAAAAAATTAAATTAAAGTGGGTTCAACATCAGTACTAAATTTCCACCATAAAAAATTAAATTAAAGTGGGTACAACATCAGTACTAAATTTCGAACAAAAAATCAAGCATCTTTTCGACAATTCTTGCCTAAAGCTGGCAAATTGGGGACGACCATTGTTTCGAGGGGACATGCCTCCTAATGACTTGTATCTTGTCACTGCTAACGGTTTGGTTTTTTTTATTTTAGTCAATGACGCACTATAATTGCTAGCTGTGGGGCAAGAATCCACGAGTACGATTTGTAACGTATCATGTCGACACAAGGGAGGATTGCAGTAAACTCCTTATCAGTGGCCGAGCGCAGATACATTTTTGGGTAAGGTTGGCCGAGCGCAAACAATAAAGTTTCGTTCTCGTGCCTAAAGAAACTACTTCCACTGGAACAGCCAGGAACGGTACTGTTGTACTAACAACTAACATCCCCGGAAGAACTAGGGTGGGTGATATTAGCGAGCGCAAAATTTCAATTGCGTCGCTAGCACCTAATGAAAAGACCCTCTAGAAGTAAGGCGGGAAGCCCACGTCTAGTGTTTCCCGGGGAACATGCAGAGTAGACATTGCGAACAACCAAGTACCGACACGCGCCTCGAAACGGCTGAGAATACTCCTTTTCCTGAATAACCTCACCGCGGATAGAAAAGTTCGGCTGATAATGTAAAGGTTTGACTGGTATAAACTCAAGCAGTGACAAAGGGCGATACTTTTCGAACGCCGATCATCCTATATCGAGCAAGCTGACGTCCAAACACTATGGCTCAGATCATATAAAGGCCAATAAAACAACAAAAAATGATCGTATTTCGCGACAAGCACATGTGTCTCCAATAACTGAGAATGCTCCTAATCCGGAACGACCTCACAAAGTCAGAAAGGATGCATCATGTAGTCATATTCTTCTTAGGTGAAAATCATAAAGCCCAAATATACGTCGAAAAATGATCGTTAAAGAGCAATGAATACAGGAAAAGTGATCGATTCAATGACTATTCCTAGAAGGCTTGAGAATATTAATAAACCGGAACGATCTCACCCAGTCAGAAAAGTAGTTAATGCTCTTTGACGTAGATCCAAGCCAAATATACGGCATTAAAAGATCATTAAAGAGTGTTTTCATACGATGTGTAAGGAATGATCTCACCAAAGGAAGGAATCTGATAGAGAAGTCGAACTTGACTAATCAACACTGGCCGTAAAAGTACCGAAGTTACAAGGACTCAAGGCAAGTGTTTCATGAACAACACGTTTCCTGTAACGATCACACTTGAAGGATCTAATCTTCAAGTACCTCTGAAGACGGCGATGGCTGATCGCATGATGAGGAACACTGGTAAAACGTAGTTCCGCCCCATGATGCCCACGTGCAACTCAACTCGACTCCCATCATACTCATCGGCTCTACAGTAGTGCCTCAAGAGAGAGCATGCCTGGGCTCCGAATTTCGCCACACGCGGGTCAACGTCTCTTCGATTGCTTTGGGTCGTGCTCCCAGCTCTCTGATGGGGACCAGTATAGGGGTTCAAGCCTTCTCCAACAGATGTCGAAGGATATGTATTTCAATGGTTTCTGTGACTGACTGGTTAAGCACACTTCTGTCTCTGCCCATCAAGCCTTCAACTCTACTTGTACAAAGTGTAATTCCAACTGCTTAAATAGTTGAATTAATTCAACGTCAATTTTAGTGTCCTCATCCAACAGTAGGTTGCCAAGAGACAGAAGAACATTCCTCTTATCCATCCTAAACTCCCCAACAATCAATACTTTCGATGCAAGCTTATCCGCTCTCTCGTTTCTGCGAACACTCACTTGTCCTGGTTAGTACACCTGCTTGCCACGTGAGGTTCTGGAGATTGGAAACCTCTATAGACGACATCCACCCATACCGCAACCTGTCATTCTGGATATTCCAGCACATCGACTGAAAAAACCAAAAAAACAACAACATCGGCTTGAGTAAACGGTGTTGCCAAAGAACCAATAGGGGGTAACTGTAACAGCCTCAACCTCTATCCTCATACTGGAAAGTTGTCTGTATATTCCAATAATGGTGAAGACCAAGTACATTTTTATTGCGTGTTACTAATGAACTCTTTCATCATCATCATCATCAGGTACCGTGCCGGCTGGCGTAAGCGATCATGGATCTCTACAAATCTCTGTCGTTGGTGTTTGCTATCAACTCAGATGTTGACGCTCTACCATGCCATGAAGTTAGGCTATCCACAATTTTCTCTTTCTGTCTTCCTCTGTTTCGTCTACCCTCGATTTTACCGATTGTCACAATGTGTTCTAAACCTCCACTCCTCATCACATGTCCGAAAAATGATGACTGCTTCTTTCTTATATATTCATGGAACATGAACTGTATGTTCTATTGTAGCCGTGCAAGTGCGTGTTGTACCCGTGTGTGACTGTTTGCTCAACACTACTAACTACATACATTCACAACTACAATATAGAATACAAATAAATGAAATGGCCGTCAAATATAGTGTACATCTGTCTATGTGAGAATCAAACCTGATTCTCAACTTTTATTTTTTTATTTATTTCAATATCTCAACAATGTTCAAAATAATAGCACATACATCAAATTATCAAAAGAAATCCTGAAAAGAAAAAAACCCAACAATTCAAAACGCATAACAATGCACATAACTGTAAAATATACCTACTAACTAATATTGTCAATCTTCACTAAGTAATATCCAACTCTCCGACATCCTATCTCTAAAATGTTCACAGTTCAACTCTACCTTGCTTGCGATGTCCTTAGAATAAATACTTGTTCAGTTACAATACGTTATACCGCTTTCTAGCTAGGGTTGCTGTCATAATAGTACACACGAAATGTCTCTGCTAACTGGTTATAATAATGTATTCTGTAAACTGGCTGACATCTCTCTCTCATATGCTGTTATAGCCTCTCTGTCTGGTCTGGCCCTACCCTTCAGTTTAGCTCTACTGCCTAGTTTTCCACTCTGAAAAGTCCTCCGGTTCTAATGTAACCGGTTCACCAATTCTGAACAGTAACTCTCTGATTTGGTCAAAATCTCTGTGGAGTTCTGCATCTACGTCTTAGTTAGGCAACACTCTATGTCAGCCGTTCTGTTGGGTTATGCGTATGGATTTATGTTATCTATCTGACTTAGCTCTCTTGGGCACTCTCTGTCTGCAACTCAGTTCAATTCTACTGCCTCGTTCTCTATTCCACTTATAACTCGCAGCAGAGTTGTTCTGCTCTATAATTCTTGTTACTATCTACTAAGTTCTTGTCGATAACTGTGTGAGTCTCTTATTCTAGACTACACTCCTTGACTTGTCGATTCTATCTGTGTGTAACTATCTTAGATTCAGACTACCTACTCTCTGTCCCTCTGTCTGAATGAGAATCGACTACCCTCACTGCCTGTCCCTGGGTACCTCTCTGTCTCTGTGAAGTGTGTCTGCCAAGTGTGTGTCTATGATCCAAATCCATTCTATTTAACATATGGCATTTTTCTTTGTTTCCAAATCAGTCATTGTTCTGTTAGTATATTCTCACGGTCAAATCTGGTTGTTGGTTGGAAAAACCCGTCTAATTGATATCGTGACCGGACAATCACCCAAACGTTTCTAAAAAAAAATACTATTAACCTTAACTTAGCTGCATGAGAAAGAAAAACAGGGCATACGTTCACTTCTAGTTAAGTAAAAAAACCCTTACTAACATATATGGTCTGTTATTATACGCCCCCAGACCAGGTATATGGTTACCCCTTTGTTTCATTGAAAATACGCGACTAGTTGAAGCTTGGGACTAAGAATAAAGGAAGACAAAAAACTGGTATCCTATTCCCTGCTACACTATTAACTCCTTGTGGACCAAACGCCACACTGCATGACTTTGAATTGGACGTCTTTTTACCAGGAGCCACACTAAAGGGCGTTTTTATATTAAAAAGAAATGGCTTGTAAAAACATGGCATTTTTCCTGGCCCACTAGGAGTTAAATTATTCATATTTAAAACATTTCATTTAAATATTACATTTTGATTTGTTGTTGTTTAGCTACATAGTCCAACCCCCTGTGAGTGCGGTTCAATTCTGCGGACTGGCAGAAGAAGCCACATGTTCTCCAGATTTACGGTGTTCGTGGTACCAAACTGAAGTGTAACGATGTCCATGGCACCGAGCCGAAGAGCTGAAAGCTCAATGCTTCTGGATCGGAGGAAAAAAAACACCCCAAAAAAACTAAATAGTTAGTGAAACATCGTGGCAAGCTGACGATTTCATTGTTGGACTGAGTGTGTTGAAGAGGTTGTTGTCAGCACATAGTGTTGAAGTATTTCACCGATGTTATCCATTCCTGTGCTTCTTGAATCTTCCAACACTCAGACAGTAGACGTTAAGTGGTAGTTCAATGGTGCTAATTCTCACAAGGTGGCCAAAAATATATCACGCTTCCAGAGTTACACAGAAAAGAGTTATGCTGAAAAACCGATGTCAGGGCAAAAATCGATAACGTCAATTAAAAGATTAATTTCTAAAAAAAAATGTTTAGAGCGTCCTAAAAAAAAGTACATTGTAAAATCTCATTATGACAGTGTAATCTCAATTCGTCCTTTTCCACAGACACCTTCCAGTGTAAAAAAAATAGATTGGATGACAGGGATTAGTTACCAAAGTATCAGTTCGATGGTCATTGAAATAATAGACAAAATTATAAAATTGAAATTAGTACGTACAATTTAATATATACCTTAAAAATTACACTGTTGATAAGGGATATGATATTTGTCAAACCACAGAGATTCTGGTTCATAGAAACACGAGAGTGAAAGCATAAGAAGTCTTTGTGGTTAAGTGGTTAAGCTGGTACCTTGCGTTCAGTAGGCCGCTGATTCGAACCTCGTCATTATTCACGAGTAACTATTTTCCAGAGATCCCTAAGATTGTTGACGGAGCTTATCAATTTATGCTATGGTAATCTTCTCGGCAGGTGGAATGCCATTTATGCGAAGAGGGACTGAGTCATATGGGTTAAAACCCGGTGGAATTAAGTCAATTCTTCGTTTTTAGTCCCTTTAGTCCGCAGAAATCGGATGTGTTGACGTAGTTGTATGCGCATAACTGGTACAACGTACAGTGGCTCTTATTCTCAAATCCCATATAAATCACAATGGGTGGTTAAGAAGTTGTCGATATGGAGCGTTCGAAGAAGAAGAAGCAGAGCCTTTAGTGACAGTAAAGTAAAAGTAAAGGAACCCTTTCATACCTCGTGGTATATAGGTCAATACAGTGTTAGGTCTGTATTTTTCATTGACCGTCGGCACACGATGGGTGATGTGGTCAGCATCACGCCGGCCGCCTTTACTTTCCCAGAGCATGTCTGGTACCCAGTTGAGGCTGGGTCGACCTGAAGCCGTCGCGGTCGGGAAAAATTCCCTGCGGGAATTGAACCCAGGCCACCAGCCTTAAGAAGCGAGTTCACTAACAACTACGCTACTGCGGCTCTCCTTTAGTGATAGCATGAATTATAAATACCAGAAAATTCTTTATTTCTAAAAACCATTAGTCTTGTTGTAAAGTTGAACACAAATATTAAATTCATTGAGAAATAAATATAAGTAGCAACAGTAAGGTACATGAAAATATCAAATAATCTACGGAGCTACGGAGTTCGTGCTTTGTGCATTACTCTCGGCAAGTGGCGTGCCATTTCTGCAGAGAGGGACCGAGCCATATACGGTAAAACCCGGTGCAAGGAAGTCAATACTTCGGTTTAAAACCCTTAAAAAATTAAAATAAACTATGGAATCCACCTAAATGTCTTCATAATGGTAACAAGACGAACATGCTTAAAACAAGACATGAACAATAAAGAAAGCGGAAAGTTGAAATAACATGTATACTTTAACACTTTCACCCTTCGTACCTGATATACTGGCTCCCCATATTTTTAAAGATTACCCAAAGTCACAACACTGGCTAATTTAGTATATGTTGCAAAGAAAATGCGTTTGAAGATAAAAAAAAATATCACAGAGTTATTTTCCCAGTGGCTACTTATGGTTGTGAATCATGGACCATTTACACACACAAAAAAACAAGAACGAAAATCCAGTTCTTCGAAACTAAATGCTACAGAAAGATCCTACGAATACCATGGACAGAAAAAAGAAAGAACACTGATGTCATGAAAGAACTAAATGTTAAAGAGAATTGGCTGATAAACAACATACTATACAGAAGAATTACATACTTTGGTCACATCAAGCGTCACGATGACCTGGAAAGAGCAATATTAGAGGGCAGGGTCCCAGGACGCAGAGGCAGACCAAGAAGAAGATGGTTACAAGATATTAAAGAAACCATGAATATGACCATCGACGAAGTGGGTGAACTGGCAAGAGACAGAGTGAATTTCAGATGCGCTGCAAAGAGAGCAACGTCCTATAAAGGATACGCACCTTGATGATGAAAAGAGTTAACTGAGAACATTTTTAGCAAGTATACTCGAAATCTACACAGAAATGAAATAATTTGAAACTATTTATAACATACACATTTTTTATTTCCACAATTTATAATAGACTATTTTTATTTGCACAATTTATTAAATTTGCTGCAGAAAGCGTCTTGGAACAACTACGTTACATCGGGGCGCTACCACTAACATAATTACATACCTGAGGCTTTATATTCTTCACTTAACAAATTCCATATGTCAAAGTTAATAGCATACTCTCTGGAACTGAGTGCTTACCCCAATCGACGTCTGTCTGTTGTGTGTGAGGTGGGTTATGTTCTTAGTTGATTGATTTTATAACACAGGTAAAACTATAACTGACAAACGGATTATTAAATGCAGCGTCGAGATATTCAAGACGCACACACATGGGCACAAAACGTCTATTTTAATTAGAATAAAGTGTCAGCTGTTAGCAATTTAAAGATGTTTTTAAGTTGACGGATTCATTTAATTGCTCTGGGAACTACTCCATATGGCTCGGTCCTTCTCCACAGAAATGGCTCCCCACCTACCGAGAGTATTGCACAAAGCACGAACTCCGTAGTTCCGACAACAATCCTAGAGGTCTCTGGAAAAAATGCACTCGTGAACAGAACGGCACGGTCCGGGATTTGAACCCACGACCTTCGACTCGCAAGGCAAGGGCTTAACCCTTTACCCACAGAGACCCCAGTTGTTCTAAAACGTATTCCAAACCTCATCCACCCCCCACCCTTCCCCAATTTTACAGCTCTCGCGCCCATCTTCAGCAAAATGTCTGAAGAATCAAAAATCATCGTCATCAACATCATAATCAGTCCTCGTTGTGCCTAATGGCACATAAGGCAAAGACAACAAAAAAATCTACTCAATTCGATTTTGTGCCTATCTGTGATCCTCAAACCCTTTTCTCCGCATGTCCTTAAGCTCTGCATCAAACCTTCCCCTCCATGTGCTCATATACAGCCCTTTCTTACGCCGTCCCTGTGGACAGTTTACTGCCTTGTATGTCTTGACATTCTTTCTTGTCTCATCCCGAGAACCTGCCGAATTCATCGCCACAGTCTCCCATGTATCTCTTACTTATGTCTTTCAGAACAGTCAGTGAGAGCCACAGTAGCGTAGTTGTTAGTGATCTTGCTTCTTGGGGGCTATTTTGTCGTCCGCAACTGCTCTCAGGTCGACCCAGCCTCAATTGGGTACCAGGAAAAGCACTGGGAAGTAAAGGCGACAGGCGTGATGTTGACCACAACACCCATCATGTGTCAATAGAGAGACGTACAAATAAAAAAAACAACATGATAGAGAAAAATACATAAAAAATATAGCGCACATAAAGAGAGAAGCTCAGAGAAAGAAACTCTGAGAAAGACACATATAAAAAATATAGCGCACATAAAGAGAGACGTTCAGAGAAAGAAACTCTGCGAAAGACACATAATAAGATGCACTCACACAAAAAGAGTGAGTAACCTATATTGAAATAGAAAGACGCGCATAGGGAGAGACACAGAGAAAAAGAGAGTTTCACATACACATTGAAAGAGAAAGACACGCATATGGAGCGACACACCGAAAGAGAGAGACACATACACATTGAAACAGAGTGACACAGAGAGGAAAGACATGTAGAGAAACACACACATCCACACGCAGACACATACAAACACACCGTCATACTTATACAAACTACATAACTTTTCAGCGATTCAAACACAGTTCTAGCTCGATCTCTGTTATACATCCCAGACTAACAAAACATTTGGGTGATACCTACAACAGTGAGATCAGCAATCTCAACGACATTTCTTAAGAGAATCGGGATTCTGTTTACTACACGACTGATGGATACAGTGTTAAGTCAGACAGTATCTATGACCTCCGACACGGGTGCCATAGTGTCTGAGTAGAACTGTTAAAGATCCTGAAGATACCAGGAAACAAGTACTACAATGACCTTTCTTTCAACAGGAAATCTTCTTTGAAAGTCTATGGGTTCGTATTTCTGCGTGTGAATGTTTCTTGTTTGATTTCTGACATTTCAAGTAACAGAACAAACGTCTCTAGTTCGTGGATAAGGTAAATGACCTTAAAAAGATTGTTTCACAAAACAAACAAAAACAAACAAAACAGGTTTATGACAAGAAAACAGAACAACAAAGAAAATTATTTCTTCTTCTTCTTCGCCGGCTATAAATTCAAGCTTAGCCATTGCGCCTAGTGTGACGCTACTGACTGATTTTTTCGTGAAAGCCTGCTTATCGTTTTATAGGTTTCCTTGCCATACTTTACTTTTCCGATCCTGCAGTCATCTGAGCATTTGTCCTTTGACTTGAGCTCATGGCAGTGAATTTACAGGTCTATCTGAGTTGTGGTGTGTTAGTATAGAGAGTGTTTTCAACATCTGGATATGGGGGTAGGTGCTTGTGGCGTAGGTCACCGAGTGCAGGGTACTGGAAGAGTTGGTGTGTTAGTATAGAGAGTGTTTTCAACATCTGGATATGGGGGTAGGTACTTGTGGCGTAGGTCACCGAGTGCAGGGTACTGGCAGAGTTGGTGTGTTAGTATAGAGAGTGTTTTCAACATCTGGATATGGGGGTAGGTACTTGTGGCGTAGGTCACCGAGTGCAGGGTACTGGCAGAGTTGGTGTGTTAGTATAGAGAGTGTTTTCAACATCTGAATATGGGGGTAGGTACTTGTGGCGTAGGTCACTGAGTGCAGGGTACTGCAAGAGTTGGTGTGTTAGTATAGAGAGTGTTTTCAACATCTGGATATGGGGGTAGGTACTTGTGGCGTAGGTCACCGAGTGCAGGGTACTGGCAGAGATGGTGTTTGGCTTCCTCGCGTTTTCTCCGACTTCAGAGGTACAAAATGCTGTTATAAAAAATGTATTGTTAAGTGTCCATGTTTCTGTACCGTAGAGACTTGAATTGGTTTTTGGTTACTGGTTACTAAACTGGCGTCATTGCACTCCGGGCAGACCCATAGGTGTTTAGTCCCCCAAACAGATATCGAAGAGTATGCATACTGATGGTTCCCGTGGCTCACTGATTAAACACGCTCCTCACTCTGCCCCTCAGACATCCAGTTCTACTTGTACAACGGGTAGCTCCAAACTGCTTAAATCGCTGAATCGATTCAACATATATTTTAGTGTCTTTATCCAAAAGGCAGTCGCAAAGAATCCGAAGAATATCTCCCCTATCCGTCTTCAACTCCCCAACAATCGATGCTGTTGATGCAAGCATGTCCGCTCTCTAATTACCCCCAAACACCCGCATGCCCAGGATAGTAGACCCACGTAGAGGCTTGAATAATATATGTAACACGAAACAAAAATTGTTTTAATGTATGTGTACCTCCTCACACAACAGAGAGGCGCAACAACACATGTCTGAGGCTGTTGTCATCGTCAATAGCGTTGGACGGCTATTATTATTATTATTATTAGTTGCGTGAAGATATGGAGGTGATGGTCCCTTGTGTATGTACTGCGTAAAATGATTCTAACAGCAGCAGAGATAGAGGATTAATTAATAGTCACACATGACCAGCTGACTTGGTCCACTATACAGCTGGTTCTGTGAGTTGGAAAATACGATGTAGATTGCCCGTGGTCTCAGATAACATAAGACCGTCGAGCTCAAGTAAAAATTGTATGAAGTCAGACCACAACCATACCGTGACCCCCACATTCAAGTATTGTAAGATAAAGACAAATTCATTTTAAAAAACAGCACAACATGCTAAATCAAGATTATATTTCGTCCGTGTGGGGCCGAGGTACGCAAGGGAAACAAAGAATAGTACCACTGCAACCTTCAATGCATGTCGTAAGAAGCAACAGATGTAGGCCCTAGGGATGCTACCATAGTTAGTAAAAAGCAGTGCAGAAATCGGATGTGCTGGCCTACTTGTAGTCGCATAACTGGCACAATGTACAAACCCTCTTAGGCTCAGATCACATACAAATCACACAGAGTGGTTGACAAGGGATCGATATGGAGCGTTCGAAGAAGAAGAAGGTTATATTAATTTGCAAATAAAATTGCCGGGGGAGCTACGGAGTGCCTTATACGGTACAGGTGAATCTAAGAGAAGTACACTAAGAATGTCATGAAATCAATACAACCACTTCAAGCATGAGAATGAAGATAAATACTATCCGTTGGGACGATTTCGTGGCTGATAATACAAAAATCGACACATGGAATGATAATAGCAGACTAGATGAGTATACTTAAGTGAATCGATGTTGACAATATTGGGACTAAATTATTCGGATAATCAACATCCCGCAGTCCTGCCATAAAACTGTATCTGCTTTACGCGCCTGGACAGGAAGGATTGAAGGGGATTGACAGGGCAACTAAATTACCTGTCACAGCATCAATTAAAAGTGTGGAAAATATGAATAGGACAGACATCATAAATAGCATTTGTTTCACATACGTGGGAACATAATCAGGGATATTTAATTGCGAAGCACGTAAAACAAAGTACTGTTAGTTAATTTGCATATCCTTTACAGGACTTTGCGAATCAACCCCAGCTTTGTAACGCTGTTTGTGATTTTTCTAGGCATTATTACGTTCAGTAGTTTTCCATTGCTTTCTAAACGGGTGGTGCCATCGTCCTTTGTGTAAAAATCCACGCGAAACAATTTGCAACCAAACTGTCCGCAGCGTGATTCGAACTCAGAACGTCGAGGTTAATAGACCGAGTCACTAACCCCTAGGCCACATATGCCATTACAAAATACAAATACAATGACAATACACAGCAACGTTTCGACCAAAAGACCTTTATCAAGCAAAACGATACAACAAACCTGACGGATAACTCAGAACACTACATATAGACTTTAACAAAGATATAGCAACGGTTAAAAACGAATGAAAATATGTGACTAAAAACGAATAACGAAATTAATACATAAAAACTGTAAGTGGAAAAATAAGAGAAACAATACAAAATTCAAGTAAATATATGACTCATATACATTTAGCATATACACATATAAAATATAGAGTATGAGAAGAGAAATTACTAAGAAACATAGGAATGTAGAGCGTTGAGTCCATGAGGTCGTATACTTTGTTTTACATGCTTCGCAATTATACATAGTTTTACTGCAGTCTCCATCTATATTGGTATTTAATTGCCTGATTAAAATGGATATTAAGATCGAACCAGAACGATTTTTTTTTCTTTCCGATCCAGAAGCACTTGAGCTGAAAGCTCTTCGGCTCGGTGTTATGGACATCGTAACCCTTCGGCTCGGTGCCACGAACACCGTAAATCTGGGGAACTTGTAGCTGTTCTGCCAGTCCGCGGAGTTGAACCCGCACTTACAGAGGACTAGTCACCCGTAGTCCAACGCGCTACGAACACGCTGGGCACGCGGGCAAACAAGAACGATAGTGCCGCTTGCAGGATAAATGACTGACTAATTGATTGATTGATAGGGCCATAATTATTGCACTTCGAGGAATAACCATGTGTGCTCAGATCTCTTTTTTTACACAAGAAGATCTCATCGGCAGTTCACGAACTTCTTAACGCAAGTGAGGTTTCCGATATAATAGAAATTTGTCACTCCTGTTGTTCGTTTGCTTGATAAAGGCCTTGTTGGTCGAAACGTTGCTGTATTTTGTCATTGTTTTTGTATTTTGTAAAACTACAGTACTTTGTGATTACGTGTTTAGTTCAACCAACCTAACTTGGGTATAGAATGTGTGAGAATATTGAGATGGCTGTTGCATTGAAGGAGAGAGAACGATTGGACTTATCCTCTATTTGAGAACGTCTATTGAAGGTGTATCTTTGCCAAAAACGTGTATACGTTGCACATTGGTTTAGTAGCCCCTAAACGCATAGACTTCTACATGTTTAGGACATGTACATCCGATTTCAGCCAAACCTCCTTAGTCGCCTCTTACGACGTGCATGGCAGGTAACATTGGTTCTATTCTTTACACCCCAAATTTGGGTCCCTGTAACCACTCGAGCGAGAAAATGAACTGAACTGAAGTTAAAAATCATACTTCTAACAAGCATAACTAGAGACCTGAAAATCAAAACAGGAGTATATTCAACCAACAAGTTTCTTCTTCTTCCTCACTGACCTACTGGCACTTGGGCTCTTACATTTCGATAAAATGTTATGTAATTGTATTGTACATATCACTGAAGAAGTGGTTAATTGTAAAATGTTATGTAATTGTATTGTACATATCACTGAAGAAGTGGGTTTGTTGTGAATTATTCCCAACCCAGAATTGAATTATCACATCACTAGAGAATGACAAAGTTTTCTGCGCTGTCTAATGAAACAGCAGATAAAGTAAGGTTCACTGTGTTCATTCCCGCCACCAAACTTTCTACTGGTCATGGCGTGTTCTGTTATACTCTATAAATGTGTCTAGCCATGTTTAAGACAAAGAGGATCATCAGGTCCATCGATATCTGTTGGTAGAAACTCAACACCTATGTGTCTGCCAGGAGTGATATGACACCAAATCGATAACCAATTATATACAAATTATAAAAACCGCTCGTATTGAATTTTTTTAGTGATTTAGAACTTCCTTCTTTAAAAAAAAGGCCGCCGTAGGGGTTATATGCAGCTCGTCCGTGATATGTGAGAAATCTTCAAGCAGTAACATTGTTTTCACAACTCTAATAGCGTAAACAGGTGTGTTTACCAGACTCCAGACTCCATTAAAAATGTAGAGGTTAAAGAGACACATTAGTGCCAGCTTTAAGACATCATATGAGTTGTAGAATATAAGACTGCTTATGTAATAACAGCAGGAAATGAGTTTAAGTTTGGAAATTTTAGAAAAAAACTGAAAACAAATCATTCGTTTCGATACTAAGAACACCCAGATATGTGTCTGATTTCCTGCAGAGTTATGATAGTAACAGCGGAAGAACATGCACATAATAGCGCAGGCGACGATTTTGAATTTGAGATAAATGCAGAAAATTGGCAGCCCGTTTGATGTTATATAAAACTAGAGTTCAGAAGCTACAATATAAGTTATGACCAGCTTAGAAATCAAGACATCAGGAAAAATGTGGGTACAATATCAATACTGAACTTGATCAAGAAACAACAAATTAAATAGTTTGGACACATAAGCAGATTAGCAACAGACAGTGCGTCTCAAAGAGCAATGTTACTCCCATACAGTGCATACAAAAGGACTGCCACGCAAAAGGTGGACCTCAGAGATAACAGAGGCAATAAAAGTCATGAAGCACACACAAATGCACGTTCTAAAAGTCTCTTCTTATTCTGACGATGTGAGGCAAAACAAGATTGGAGAAAAGAAAGGAAAATAAGTCATGTAATGAGCAGTCGTGGTTGTGGTCTGTGACTTAGGGGATAGTGACTCAGTTCTCCACGTTCTGAGTTCGAATCGCGCTGCAGACAGTTTGGTTGCAAATTGTTATGCGTAGATTTTTACAAAAGGACGATGGCACCCCAGGTTCAGAAAGCAGTGACAAACTACTGAACCTAATAAGGCCTAAAAAATCACAAACAGCGTTAAAAAAGATGGGGCTGATTCTCAAATTCCTGTAAATGATATGCAATTAATTTAACTAAGGAGTAGTCGTACCAAAAGAAGAAACAAATAATGATGGCAACAGATGATAGATTAAAGAAGAATTTTAACAACCACCAACATAAACAACATCTGGAAACAGCCCACATCATTTCCCTTCAGAGTGACATAAACACTAAACTAAGAATATGTCAGAGATATGTTGTTCAGAATGACATAAACACTAAACTAAGAATACATCAGAAATATGTTGTTCAGAATGACATAATAAACACTAAACTAAGAATATATCAGAATATGATGTTCAGAATGACATAATAAACACTAAACTAAGAATATATCAGAAATATGTTGTTCAGAATGACATAATAAACACTAAACTAAGAATATATCAGAGATATGTTGTTCAGAATGACATAATAAACACTAAACTAAGAATATATCAAAAGATATGTTGTTCAGAATGACATAATAAACACTAAACTAAGAATATGTCAGAGATATGTTGTTCAGAATGACATAATAAACACTAAACTAAGAATATATCAGAAATATGTTGTTCAGAATGACATAATAAACACTAAACTAAGAATATATCAGAAATATGTTGTTCAGAATGACATAATAAACACTAAACTAAGAATATATCAGAGATATGTTGTTCAGAATGACATAATAAACACTAAACTAAGAATATATCAGAGATATGTTGTTCAGAATGACATAATAAACACTAAACTAAGAATATGTCAGAGATATGTTGTTCAGAATGACATAATAAACACTAAACTAAGAATATATCAGAGATATGTTGTTCAGAATGACATAATAAACACTAAACTAAGAATATATCAGAAATATGTTGTTCAGAATGACATAATAAACACTAAACTAAGAATATATCAGAAATATGTTGTTCAGAATGACATAATAAACACTAAACTAAGAATATATCAGAGATATGTTGTTCAGAATGACATAATAAACACTAAACTAAGAATATATCAGAGATATGTTGTTCAGAATGACATAATAAACACTAAACTAAGAATATATCAGAAATATGTTGTTCAGAATATATAATAAACACTAAACTAAGAGTATATCAGAGATATGTTGTTCAGAGTGACATAATAAACACTAAACTAAGAATATATCAGAGATATGTTGTTCAGAATGACATAATAAACACTAAACTAAGAATATATCAGAGATATGTTGTTCAGAATGACATAATAAACACTAAACTAAGAATATATCAGAGATATGTTGTTCAGAATGACATAATAAACACTAAACTAAGAATATATCACAGATATATTTGTTCAGAATGACATAATAAACACTAAACCAAGAATATATCAGAGATATGTTGTTCAGAATGACATAATAAACACTAAACCAAGAATATATCAGAGATATGTTGTTCAGAATGACATAATAAACACTAAACTAAGAATATATCAGAGATATGATGTTCAGAATGACATAATAAACACTAAACTAAGAATATATCAGAGATATGTTGTTCAGAATGACATAATAAACACTAAACTAAGAATATATCAAAATATATTGTTCAGAATGACATAATAAACACTAAACTAAGAATATATCAGAAATATGTTGTTCAGAATGACATAATAAACACTAAACTAAGAATATATCAGAAATATATGTTCAGAATGACATAATAAACACTAAACTAAGAATATATCAGAGATATATTTGTTCAGAATGACATAATAAACACTAAACTAAGAATATATCAGAGATATGTTGTTCAGAATGACATAATAAACACTAAACTAAGAATATATCAGAGATATGTTGTTCAGAATGACATAATAAACACTAAACTAAGAATATATCAGAGATATGTTGTTCAGAATGACATAATAAACACTAAACTAAGAATATATCAGAGATATGTTGTTCAGAATGACATAATAAACACTAAACTAAGAATATATCACAGATATGTTGTTCAGAATGACATAATAAACACTAAACCAAGAATATATCAGAGATATGTTGTTCAGAATGACATAATAAACACTAAACCAAGAATATATCAGAAATATGTTGTTCAGAATGACATAATAAACACTAAACTAAGAATATATCAGAGATATGTTGTTCAGAGTGACATAATAAACACTAAACTAAGAATATATCAGAGATATGTTGTTCAGAATGACATAATAAACACTAAACTAAGAATATATCAGAAATATATTTGTTCAGAATGACATAATAAACACTAAACTAAGAATATATCAGAAATATGTTGTTCAGAATGACATAATAAACACTAAACTAAGAATATATCAGAAATATGTTGTTCAGAATGACATAATAAACACTAAACTAAGAATATATCAGAGATATGTTGTTCAGAATGACATAATAAACACTAAACTAAGAATATATCAGAAATATGTTGTTCAGAATGACATAAACACTAAACTAAGAATATGTCAGAGATATGTTGTTCAGAGTGACATAAACACTAAACCAAGAATATGTCAGAGATATGTTGTTCAGAATGACATAATAAACACTAAACCAAGAATATGTCAGAGATATGTTGTTCAGAGTGACATAATAAACACTAAACCAAGAATATATCAGAGATATGTTGTTCAGAGTGACATAATAAACACTAAACTAAGAATATATCAGAGATATGTTGTTCAGAATGACATAATAAACACTAAACTAAGAATATATCAGAGATATGTTGTTCAGAATGACATAATAAACACTAAACTAAGAATATATCAGAGATATGTTGTTCAGAATGACATAATAAACACTAAACTAAGAATATATCAGAGATATGTTGTTCAGAATGACATAATAAACACTAAACTAAGAATATGTCAGAGATATGTTGTTCAGAATGACATAATAAACACTAAACTAAGAATATATCAGAGATATGTTGTTCAGAATGACATAATAAACACTAAACTAAGAATATATCAGAAATATGTTGTTCAGAATGACATAATAAACACTAAACTAAGAATATATCAGAGATATATTTGTTCAGAATGACATAATAAACACTAAACTAAGAATATATCAGAGATATAGTTGTCAGAATGACATAATAAACACTAAACTAAGAATATATCAGAGATATGTTGTTCAGAATGACATAATAAACACTAAACTAAGAATATATCAGAGATATGTTGTTCAGAATGACATAATAAACACTAAATCAAGAATATATCAGAGATATGTTGTTCAGAATGACATAATAAACACTAAACTAAGAATATATCAGAGATATGTTGTTCAGAATGACATAATAAACACTAAACTAAGAATATGTCAGAGATATGTTGTTCAGAATGACATAATAAACACTAAACCAAGAATATATCAGAGATATATTGTTCAAGTGACATAATAAACACTAAACCAGAATATATCAGAAATATTGTTCAGAATGACATAATAAACACTAAACCAGAATATATCAGAGATATGTTGTTCAGAGTGACATAATAAACACTAAACCAAGAATATATAAATATGTTATTCAGAATGACATAATAAACACTAAACCAAGAATATATCAGAAATATGTTGATCAGAATGACATAAACACTAAACCAAGAATATATCAGAGATATGTTGTTGTGCAGAATGACATAATAAACACTAAACTAAGAATATATCAGAGATATGTTGTTCAGAGTGACATAATAAACACTAAACTAAGAATATATCAGAGATATGTTGTTCAGAATGACATAATAAACACTAAACCAAAGAATATATCAAATATGTTGTTCTAGAATGACATAATAAACACTAAACTAAGAATATATCAGAAATATGTTGTTCAGAATGACATAATAAACACTAAACTAAGAATATATCAGAAATATGTTGTTCAGAATGACATAATAAACACTAAACTAAGAATATATCAGAGATATGTTGTTCAGAATGACATAATAAACACTAAACCAAGAATATATCAGAGATATGTTGTTCAGAATGACATAATAAACACTAAACTAAGAATATATCAGAAATATGTTGTTCAGAATGACATAAACACTAAACTAAGAATATATCAGAGATGTGTTGTTCAGAATGACATAATAAACACTAAACTAAGAATATATCAGAGATATGTTGTTCAGAATGACATAATAAACACTAAACTAAGAATATATCAGAAATATGTTGTTCAGAATGACATAAACACTAAACCAAGAATATATCAGAGATATGTTGTTCAGAATGACATAATAAACACTAAACTAAGAATATATCAGAGATATGATGTTCAGAATGACATAATAAACACTAAACTAAGAATATATCAGAGATATGTTGTTCAGAATGACATAATAAACACTAAACTAAGAATATATCAGAAATATGTTGTTCAGAATGACATAATAAACACTAAACTAAAGAATATATCAAGATATGTTGTTCAGAATGACATAATAAACACTAAACTAAGAATATATCAGAAATATGTTGTTCAGAATGACATAAACACTAAACTAAGAATATATCAGAAATATGTTGTTCAGAATGACATAATAAACACTAAACTAAGAATATATCAGAGATATGTTGTTCAGAATGACATAATAAACACTAAACTAAGAATATATCAGAGATATGTTGTTCAGAATGACATAATAAACACTAAACTAAGAATATATCAGAAATATGTTGTTCAGAATGACATAATAAACACTAAACTAAGAGTATATCAGAGATATGTTGTTCAGAGTGACATAATAAACACTAAACTAAGAATATATCAGAGATATGTTGTTCAGAATGACATAATAAACACTAAACTAAGAATATATCAGAGATATGTTGTTCAGAATGACATAATAAACACTAAACTAAGAATATATCAGAGATATGTTGTTCAGAATGACATAATAAACACTAAACCAAGAATATATCAGAGATATGTTGTTCAGAATGACATAATAAACACTAAACCAAGAATATATCAGAGATATGTTGTTCAGAATGACATAATAAACACTAAACTAAGAATATATCAGAGATATGATGTTCAGAATGACATAATAAACACTAAACTAAGAATATATCAGAAATATGTTGTTCAGAATGACATAATAAACACTAAACTAAGAATATATCAGAGATATGTTGTTCAGAATGACATAATAAACACTAAACTAAGAATATATCAGAAATATGTTGTTCAGAATGACATAATAAACACTAAACTAAGAATATATCAGAAATATGTTGTTCAGAATGACATAATAAACACTAAACTAAGAATATATCAGAAATATGTTGTTCAGAATGACATAATAAACACTAAACTAAGAATATATCAGAAATATGTTGTTCAGAATGACATAATAAACACTAAACTAAGAATATATCAGAGATATGTTGTTCAGAATGACATAATAAACACTAAACTAAGAATATATCAGAGATATGTTGTTCAGAATGACATAATAAACACTAAACTAAGAATATATCACAGATATGTTGTTCAGAATGACATAATAAACACTAAACCAAGAATATATCAGAGATATGTTGTTCAGAATGACATAATAAACACTAAACCAAGAATATATCAGAGATATGTTGTTCAGAATGACATAATAAACACTAAACTAAGAATATATCAGAGATATGTTGTTCAGAGTGACATAATAAACACTAAACTAAGAATATATCAGAGATATGTTGTTCAGAATGACATAATAAACACTAAACTAAGAATATATCAGAAATATGTTGTTCAGAATGACATAATAAACACTAAACTAAGAATATATCAGAAATATGTTGTTCAGAATGACATAATAAACACTAAACTAAGAATATATCAGAAATATGTTGTTCAGAATGACATAATAAACACTAAACTAAGAATATATCAGAAATATGTTGTTCAGAATGACATAATAAACACTAAACTAAGAATATATCAGAAATATGTTGTTCAGAATGACATAAACACTAAACTAAGAATATGTCAGAGATATGTTGTTCAGAGTGACATAAACACTAAACCAAGAATATGTCAGAGATATGTTGTTCAGAATGACATAATAAACACTAAACCAAGAATATGTCAGAGATATGTTGTTCAGAGTGACATAATAAACACTAAACCAAGAATATATCAGAGATATGTTGTTCAGAGTGACATAATAAACACTAAACTAAGAATATATCAGAGATATGTTATTTCAGAATGACATAATAAACACTAAACTAAGAATATATCAGAGATATATTTGTTCAGAATGACATAATAAACACTAAACTAAGAATATGTCAGAGATATGTTGTTCAGAATGACATAATAAACACTAAACTAAGAATATATCAGAGATATGTTGTTCAGATTGACATAATAAACACTAAACTAAGAATATGTCAGAGATATGTTGTTCAGAATGACATAATAAACACTAAACTAAGAATATATCAGATATATGTTGTTCAGAATGACATAATAAACACTAAGCTAAGAATATATCAGAAATATGTTGTTCAGAATGACATAATAAACACTAAACTAAGAATATATCAGAGATATGTTGTTCAGAATGACATAATAAACACTAAACTAAGAATATATCAGAGATATGTTGTTCAGAATGACATAATAAACACTAAACTAAGAATATATCAGAGATATGTTGTTCAGAATGACATAATAAACACTAAACTAAGAATATATCAGAGATATGTTGTTCAGAATGACATAATAAACACTAAATCAAGAATATATCAGAGATATATTTTCAGAATGACATAATAAACACTAAACTAAGAATATATCAGAGATATGTTGTTCAGAATGACATAATAAACACTAAACTAAGAATATGTCAGAGATATGTTGTTCAGAATGACATAATAAACACTAAACCAAGAATATATCAGAGATATGTTGTTCAGAGTGACATAATAAACACTAAACCAAGAATATATCAAATATGTTTGTTCAGAATGACATAATAAACACTAAACCAAGAATATATCAGAGATATGTTGTTCAGAGTGACATAATAAACACTAAACCAAGAATATATCAGAAATATGTTGTTCAGAATGACATAATAAACACTAAACCAAGAATATATCAGAAATATGTTGATCAGAATGACATAAACACTAAACCAAGAATATATCAGAGATATGTTGTTGTGCAGAATGACATAATAAACACTAAACTAAGAATATATCAGAGATATGTTGTTCAGAATGACATAATAAACACTAAACCAAGAATATATCAGAAATATGTTGTTCAGAATGACATAATAAACACTAAACTAAGAATATATCAGAAATATGTTGTTCAGAATGACATAATAAACACTAAACTAAGAATATATCAGAAATATGTTGTTCAGAATGACATAATAAACACTAAACTAAGAATATATCAGAATATGTTTGTTCAGAATGACATAATAAACACTAAACTAAGAATATATCAGAGATATGTTGTTCAGAATGACATAATAAACACTAAACCAAGAATATATCAGAGATATGTTGTTCAGAATGACATAATAAACACTAAACTAAGAATATATCAGAAATATGTTGTTCAGAATGACATAAACACTAAACTAAGAATATATCAGAGATGTGTTGTTCAGAATGACATAATAAACACTAAACTAAGAATATATCAGAGATATGTTGTTCAGAATGACATAATAAACACTAAACTAAGAATATATCAGAAATATGTTGTTCAGAATGACATAAACACTAAACCAAGAATATATCAGAGATATTTTATCAGAATGACATAATAAACACTAAACTAAGAATATATCAGAGATATGTTGTTCAGAATGACATAATAAACACTAAACTAAGAATATATCAGAATATTTGTTCAGAATGACATAATAAACACTAAACTAAGAATATATCAGAAATATGTTGTTCAGAATGACATAATAAACACTAAACTAAGAATATATCAGAGATATGTTGTTCAGAGTGACATAATAAACACTAAACTAAGAATATATCAGAGATATATTTGTTCCAGAATGACATAATAAACACTAAACTAAGAATATATCAGAGATATGTTGTTCAGAATGACATAATAAACACTAAACTAAGAATATATCAGAGATATGTTGTTCAGAGTGACATAATAAACACTAAACTAAGAATATATCAGAGATATAGTGTTCAGAATGACATAATAAACACTAAACCAAGAATATGTCAGAGATATGTTTTGTCAGAATGACATAATAAACACTAAACTAAGAATATATCAGAGATATATTGTTCAGAATATCATAAACACTAAACCAAGAATATATCAGAAATATGTTGTTCAGAATGACATAATAAACACTAAACCAAGAATATATCAGAGATATGTTGTTCAGAATGACATAATAAACACTAAACTAAGAATATATCAGAAATATTTGATTCAGAGTGACATAATAAACACTAAACTAAGAATATATCAGAGATATGTTGTTCAGAATGACATAATAAACACTAAACCAAGAATATATCAGAGATATGTTGTTCAGAGTGACATAATAAACACTAAACCAAGAATATATCAGAGATATGTTGTTCAGAATGACATAATAAACACTAAACCAAGAATATATCAGAAATATGTTGTTCAGAATGACATAATAAACACTAAACTAAGAATATATCAGAATATGTTGTCAGATGACATAATAAACACTAAACTAGAATATATCAGAGATATGTTGTTGTGCAGAATGACATAATAAACACTAAACTAAGAATATATCAGAGATATGTTGTTCAGAATGACATAATAAACACTAAACCAAGAATATCACAGTATATTGTTCAGAATGACATAATAAACACTAAACTAAGAATATATCACAGATATATTTGTTCAGAATGACATAATAAACACTAAACTAAGATATATCAGAAATATATTGTTCAGAATGACATAATAAACACTAAACTAAGAATATATCAGAGATATGTTGTTCAGAATGACATAATAAACACTAAACTAAGAATATATCAGAAATATGTTGTTCAGAATGACATAATAAACACTAAACTAAGAATATATCAGAGATATGTTGTTCAGAATGATATAATAAACACTAAACTAAGAATATATCAGAGATATGTTGTTCAGAATGACATAATAAACACTAAACCAAGAATATATCAGAAATATGTTGTTCAGAATGACATAATAAACACTAAACTAAGAATATATCAGAAATATGTTGTTCAGAATGACATAATAAACACTAAACTAAGAATATATCAGAGATATGTTGTTCAGAATGACATAATAAACACTAAACTAGAATATATCAAAATATGTTGTTCAGAATGACATAATAAACACTAAACTAAGAATATATCAGAAATATGTTGTTCAGAATGACATAATAAACACTAAACTAAGAATATATCAGAGATATGTATTTCAGAGTGACATAATAAACACTAAACTAAAATATATCAGAGATATGTTGTTCAGAATGACATAATAAACACTAAACTAAGAATATATCAGAAATATGTTGTTCAGAATGACATAATAAACACTAAACTAAGAATATATCAGAATATATGTTCAGAATGACATAATAAACACTAAACTAAGAATATATCAGAGATATGTTGTTCAGAATGACATAATAAACACTAAACTAAGAATATATCAGAAATATGTTGTTCAGAATGACATAAACACTAAACTAAGAATATGTCAGAATATTTGTTAGAGTGACATAAACACTAAACCAAGAATATGTCAGAGATATGTTGTTCAGAATGACATAATAAACACTAAACCAAGAATATGTCAGAATATTTGTTCAGAGTGACATAATAAACACTAAACCAAGAATATATCAGAGATATGTTGTTCAGAGTGACATAATAAACACTAAACTAAGAATATATCAGAGATATGTTGTTCAGAATGACATAATAAACACTAAACTAAGAATATATCAGAGATATGTTGTTCAGAATGACATAATAAACACTAAACTAAGAATATGTCAGAGATATGTGTTTCAGAATGACATAATAAACACTAAACTAAGAATATATCAGAGATATATTTGTTCAGAATGACATAATAAACACTAAACTAAGAATATGTCAGAGATATGTTGTTCAGAATGACATAATAAACACTAAACTAAGAATATATCAGAGATATGTTGTTCAGAATGACATAATAAACACTAAGCTAAGAATATATCAGAAATATGTTGTTCAGAATGACATAATAAACACTAAACTAAGAATATATCAGAGATATGTTGTTCAGAATGACATAATAAACACTAAACTAAGAATATATCAGAGATATGTTGTTCAGAATGACATAATAAACACTAAACTAAGAATATATCAGAGATATGTTGTTCAGAATGACATAATAAACACTAAACTAAGAATATATCAGAGATATGTTGTTCAGAATGACATAATAAACACTAAATCAAGAATATATCAGAGATATGTTGTTCAGAATGACATAATAAACACTAAACTAAGAATATATCAGAGATATGTTGTTCAGAATGACATAATAAACACTAAACTAAGAATATATCAGAGATATGTTGTTCAGAATGACATAATAAACACTAAACCAAGAATATATCAGAAATATGTTGTTCAGAGTGACATAATAAACACTAAACCAAGAATATATCAGAAATATGTTGTTCAGAATGACATAATAAACACTAAACCAAGAATATATCAGAGATATGTTGTTCAGAGTGACATAATAAACACTAAACCAAGAATATATCAGAAATATGTTGTTCAGAATGACATAATAAACACTAAACCAGAATATATCAAATATGTTGATCAGAATGACATAAACACTAAACCAAGAATATATCAGAGATATGTTGTTGTGCAGAATGACATAATAAACACTAAACTAAGAATATATCAGAGATATGTTGTTCAGAATGACATAATAAACACTAAACCAAGAATATATCAGAAATATGTTGTTCAGAATGACATAATAAACACTAAACTAAGAATATATCAGAAATATGTTGTTCAGAATGACATAATAAACACTAAACTAAGAATATATCAGAAATATATTGTTCAGAAATGACATAATAAACACTAAACTAAGAATATATCAGAATATATTTGTTCAGAATGACATAATAAACACTAAACTAAGAATATATCAGAGATATGTTGTTCAGAATGACATAATAAACACTAAACCAAGAATATATCAGAGATATGTTGTTCAGAATGACATAATAAACACTAAACTAAGAATATATCAGAAATATGTTGTTCAGAATGACATAATAAACACTAAACTAAGAATATATCAGAGATGTGTTGTTCAGAATGACATAATAAACACTAAACTAAGAATATATCAGAGATATGTTGTTCAGAATGACATAATAAACACTAAACTAAGAATATATCAGAAATATGTTGTTCAGAATGACATAAACACTAAACCAAGAATATATCAGAGATATATTGTTCAAATGACATAATAAACACTAAACTAAGAATATATCAGAGATATGTTGTTCAGAATGACATAATAAACACTAAACTAAGAATATATCAGAGATATGTTGTTCAGAATGACATAATAAACACTAAACTAAGAATATATCAGAAATATGTTGTTCAGAATGACATAATAAACACTAAACTAAGAATATATCAGAGATATGTTGTTCAGAGTGACATAATAAACACTAAACTAAGAATATATCAGAGATATGTTGTTCAGAATGACATAATAAACACTAAACTAAGAATATATCAGAGTATATTTGTTCAGAATGACATAATAAACACTAAACTAAGAATATATCAGAGATATGTTGTTCAGAGTGACATAATAAACACTAAACTAAGAATATATCAGAGATATGATGTTCAGAATGACATAATAAACACTAAACCAAGAATATGTCAGAATATATTGTTCAGAATGACATAATAAACACTAAACTAAGAATATATCAGAGATATGTTGTTCAGAATGACATAAACACTAAACCAAGAATATATCAGAAATATGTTGTTCAGAATGACATAATAAACACTAAACCAAGAATATATCAGAGATATGTTGTTCAGAATGACATAATAAACACTAAACTAAGAATATATCAGAAATATGTTGTTCAGAGTGACATAATAAACACTAAACTAAGAATATATCAGAGATATGTTGTTCAGAATGACATAATAAACACTAAACCAAGAATATATCAGAGATATGTTGTTCAGAGTGACATAATAAACACTAAACCAAGAATATATCAGAGATATGTTGTTCAGAATGACATAATAAACACTAAACCAAGAATATGTCAGAGATATGTTGTTCAGAATGACATAATAAACACTAAACTAAGAATATATCAGAGATATGTTGTTCAGAATGACATAATAAACACTAAACTAAGAATATATCAGAGATATGTTGTTGTGCAGAATGACATAATAAACACTAAACTAAGAATATATCAGAGATATTTGTTTCAGAATGACATAATAAACACTAAACCAGAATATATCACAGATATATTTGTTCAGAATGACATAATAAACACTAAACTAAGAATATATCACAGATATGTTGTTCAGAATGACATAATAAACACTAAACTAAGAATATATCAGAAATATGTTGTTCAGAATGACATAATAAACACTAAACTAAGAATATATCAGAGATATATTTTCAGAATGACATAATAAACACTAAACTAAGAATATATCAAATATATTGTTCAGAATGACATAATAAACACTAAACTAAGAATATATCAGAGATATGTTGTTCAGAATGATATAATAAACACTAAACTAAGAATATATCAGAGATATGTTGTTCAGAATGACATAATAAACACTAAACCAAGAATATATCAGAAATATGTTGTTCAGAATGACATAATAAACACTAAACTAAGAATATATCAGAAATATGTTGTTCAGAATGACATAATAAACACTAAACTAAGAATATATCAGAGATATGTTGTTCAGAATGACATAATAAACACTAAACTAGAATATATCAAATATGTTGTTCAGAATGACATAATAAACACTAAACTAAGAATATATCAGAAATATGTTGTTCAGAATGACATAATAAACACTAAACTAAGAATATATCAGAGATATGTTGTTCAGAGTGACATAATAAACACTAAACTAAGAATATATCAGAGATATGTTGTTCAGAATGACATAATAAACACTAAACTAAGAATATATCAGAAATATGTTGTTCAGAATGACATAATAAACACTAAACTAAGAATATATCAGAAATATATTGTTCAAGAATGACATAATAAACACTAAACTAAGAATATATCAGAGATATGTTGTTCAGAATGACATAATAAACACTAAACTAAGAATATATCAGAGATATGTTGTTCAGAATGACATAATAAACACTAAACTAAGAATATATCAGAGATATGTTGTTCAGAATGACATAATAAACACTAAACCAAGAATATATCAGAAATATGTTGTTCAGAATGACATAATAAACACTAAACTAAGAATATATCAGAAATATGTTGTTCAGAATGACATAATAAACACTAAACTAAGAATATATCAGAAATATGTTGTTCAGAATGGCATAATAAACACTAAACTAAGAATATATCGAAATATATTGATTAGAATGACATAATAAACACTAAACTAAGAATATATCAGAGATATGATGTTCAGAATGACATAAACACTAAACTAAGAATATATCAGAATATATTTGTTCAGAATGACATAATAAACACTAAACTAAGAATATATCAGAGATGTGTTGTTCAGAATGACATAATAAACACTAAACTAAGAATATATCAGAGATATGTTGTTCAGAATGACATAATAAACACTAAACTAAGAATATATCAGAGATACACGTTCTTGGCAAAGATCAAACATTTCACAAAGAGTGATTAAAATTGGTTGTAAAGAACGAACACAAAGAAGAAAAAGACAATGGTAGCTTTCCTAGGCACATAACTCAGTCGCCTTTACCACATGCCTTGTATATCTTCTTCTTCTTCTTCTTCGATCGTCCTAGGCCTGTTTTAATCATTCTCATTGTGATATATAAACAGCCAAACATCAGAACGTGATGTACGTGCACCAGCCTTCAGCACCTATTTGAGCTCAGTTGCTTATCCTTCGGTGGGGTGTTCGATTTCAGCCAGCTTTTGATTTACTAGGTGAGCTTTCCTAGGGTTCGATCAGCTTTGCCGTATTTTTGGGCTTTGTGATCTACGCCGGGACAGTGAGTTACGCTGTTTATGCCCGTTCTGACTGAGAAATATTTCTCGGGGCTTGTAAGCTTATCCTCGGACGGCGTCTTACTCGTATAAAACACCGTGTAAAGTATCGGCCTTCGCCAATGTTCAGACCCGAACTTCCTGTCTGATCCGTGCATTGTCGGCCTTCCTTTACCGTACATTTTTGAGATTGATCCGGAGAAGGAACATTCTCAGCCTTTTCTAGACGCGTATTGGTAGGTGGCAATTTGCAATTAACCTCGAAAGCACTGGCATGGGGCCGAGTACAAACAATGTAGAGGGTCGTTTCAGTCGGCACTATCAGCGTAACTGAGGATTTTGCTCTCGCCGCCATCACCCGCCCCGGTTATTCCGGGGATGTTAGTTACGACTGCAATCGAACCTTGTCCGTTGCCCCAAGGCTGGCAGTTCCGTTAGGCATCACCAACCTCAGTTCTTCCGGGGATGTTAATTTTTAATCGCACAGTACCTTGCACGGTTTTCCCAGGGCGGGTAGTTTCGTTATGCTCTGAACGCAACTTGTTCTTTTGCGCTCGGCAAACCTTGCCCAGTACATGTGTCTGCACCAGGCTACCGATGCGGGGTCAGCTGCAATCTTCTCTCGTACCGACACGAGGGTAGACTTGCCTTGTATATCGAAGTGGCTCTATTATTTGTTTACCTTGGAGGCTCCGATATCACACCGGCGGCTTTGGACGTATAAAAAGATGTAAAGTATTGAGGAGAACATTATAAAAGAAGACATACCCACAAGAAGAAGTAGAGGAATGTCGTAGTTTCAATTTAGGATAGTATGTCTCAGGACGGTACAATATAGTAAACAACTATGGTTTAGTTACATTCTGATATTTTTATTGATGTTTTCTAGACACAAACCAAACACGTCCTCTCATAGCCAGTGTTTGTGTTCGTCTCCCTATGTTGTTACTACGTCGCTAAGCAGTACTAACATCTACGTCAACTAGTTTCACTACGACAATGTCTCGTTCTAGTGTTGCTATCTGCTTATAGTGGGCAGTTTTGGTGTGCAAACACTAAGTCTCTACTTATCTCCCTTTACAAGCCTATCTCTATCTAAACTACCTGTCTAGTCTGTTAGCTACTACCTTGGAGCTGGGAGCTACTTTCATGAAGATCCTGGAAAAGATTGTATTCAGAATGTGGCTGATTATTTGAGCATGACTGCCGCAGAGATATGGCCTATGAGAATCAAATTTCGAAGTACTGTTGAAGAGACAAAGTTCTGCACAGAACATCTATTGTCTAGAGCAGCGTTTCCCAAATGGGCGGTACCGCCCCATAGTGGGCGCTGAAGCGTTCTAGGGAGCGGTAGTGCGTTCAGAAGAATTTTTTTGGGGGTGTTCAGGCGATTAGGGTTGGTAGCTCATTAAAGAAGAAATTAATAACAAATATTGTAAAATAAATTATTTTTCGTGATTTTGCGATTGAATAATCATTTAAAATTTGAATTCTGCATTTAAATTCATATTATGACCGTCTTACACGATTCATTTTTTCATCAATTTTCTATTTCATGCATACAATCATTTTAAAAATGACCATGTATTACAGAAATGTATATCAATTTTCTATGTCAAAGAGAAAATAGAGCATGTATTTATATGTGGATGGGGAGGGGGCGGGTGCGTTGGCAAACTGCTATACTGTGGAGGGGCGCTACAAGGCTTATGTTATGCAAAGTGGGTGGTGGACCGAACAAATTTGAGAATCTATGGTCTAGAGTATATAAAAACTTGACATAACCAGCAGGTTATCTGGTGGTGGGGAATGAACATAGTGAACCCTACCTTTGCTGATGTATTATTGAACAGCAGAGAAAACTTATTCATCCCTTAGTGCTAGATAAGTCTCATTTTGTCTCCTGTCTGGGAACGACAAACAGTTCCGATACCCAAATTCATTATTGCTATACATGCATATCATTGTGTTGAATGTCAAAATCCTAGGCTGTAGAAGATTACTTGAATAAGAAGGATGAAATAGACATTTGCGATCGCGTGGTGCCAGGTCTCGCAATAGGGAGCACATAATAGTACCACTGCGACCTTGAAGGCATGTCGTAAGAGGCGACTGAGGTATGGGCGTACGGAAGCTACCATAGTGAATAAAAAGCTCAACAGAAATCGTATGTGTTGGCCTACTTTTAGGCGCATAACTGGCACAACGTACAATCGCTCTTGGGCTCAGATCACATACAAATCACAAAGAGTGGTTAACAAGTGGTCGATATGGAGCGTTCAATGAAGAAGAAATTTACATCATGAAATAAAATAATGGCATTTGATTGACCGTTTTATCAAAGGTGATCCAAGCACAATAAGTAGATTTGACATTGAGAAACCACTCATTGTGATTATAACCACTAGAACCACTCATTGTGATTATAACCACTTAGAAGCCACTCATTGTGATTATAACCACTTAGAAGCCACTCATTGTGATTATAACCACTTAGAAACTACTCATTGTGATTATAGCCACTAAAAGCCACTATTACGATTATATTTAGTGTTTAATTCACTTGAGTGTCAGCTGCATATCTACGTCTTGACCTAGATCACATGATTTGATTATCGTTATACGCTAATGCTGCTAACACAGCAGCTTTACATATGTAGGTGGCGGCTCTCAATATAAGGGAAAATAAGAGATTGCTCCTTCCCTTGAGATAGAGATATGAAGATTTTATAAATGTTTTCAACGTCATCTATACGACCTGTCTATCTTATGGCCCTGATATCTGCACTGTTCAGTGACTGTCCTTCCTCGACCATTGCTGTATCAGTCAGATTATCTGCACGCTCTTTGCCTCGTGCTCCCTTTCGTCCAGGTACAAAATCAAAAATGAAATAGATCATTCGGTACAAACACTTTGGTTAAAACAATCTATTTGGCGATGATAATGTTATGTCAATGTTTTTATGTACGCATGCTTTTTTTAAAGTCAAGAATGTTTAGCTTTATATTTGTTCTATTCTCATTTGAAGTGGTTGAAATGAAATGATGAAATGAAAGTGCATATTAGCTTTTTCAGACAGTAGGGTATACGATCGCGAGGAGAGAGAGAGAGAGAGAGACAGTAGGGTATGAAGTGCATATCATTTAACATTTCTAGGACCAAGTATGCATGTGGGCTAATTCCTTTGCTCACTTGTGAAACGTCGGATATGTGTAACAAACGCACAACTCTTTGGTTCCCTATTCTATAATTGAAAACACTAATCATTTTCACATTTATTTGAAACAACTATTTATATTATACCTTTTCTTAAATTGTTGTTACTGTTACGTTATGGGAGGGTATGTGGGCGTAGGGTATGTGAGCGGAGGGTATGTGGGTGTAGGGTATGTGGGCGGAGGGTATGTTGGCGGAGGGATGGTATTAATTCATCTGAGGCAATCAAGGGGGTATGATACAAAAATGTTTAAGAAACACTCCACCACTGACGAGACAAAAATCACTTTATTATGTCAGTGTTTAATGACTAGATTTGTGCGCGTTTGATCTCGATTCAATAAACTCGATTTTAAATTATATTTTTCTTATCTGCACTTGTTTATATTTCGACTCACAATATCAAGAAACAACAAATTAAATTGTCTGTTACCTTTCCCTAGGTAGATGATGGAATTGTTTGTACACTCTTGCTGTTAAAGCGTAGGGTGGAGATTTAATATGCGTTCCAGTACCAGATGACTCGGTTAAATGGTTAGTCCATATAAGTAGATTGCCAACAGACAGTATGCCTCAAAGAGTAATGCTACTCTGATACAAGGCATACAAAGCAAAAAGGTGTCTACGCAAAAAGGTGGACATCAGAAATATTAAAAGTGGTGAAATTAATGTTTATGAAACGCACAGAAAAGCCCGTTCTATAAATTTCTTCTTATCCTGCAGCTGTTAGCCAAAACACGATTTGTAAAAACGAAACGAAACGATGGATCTTGCTAGTGGAGATACGTTTTAGCAGAAATTTGTCTTCAAATCCCAAATGGAATTTTGGCTCATTTTGGAAAATGGATGTAATGCCACGATCTGGGCAGAGCTCTGCTCCAAAGGGAGGCTTTGTCGTGACATCCTGTAAAACACACTGAAGATCAAATGATGAATTTTCAATCTGAAAAAATTTATATTAGGAAATTCTAGATTAGAATAATGTTCTATGCGGAAGTTTACGGTAATGAGAGAGCGGACATGCTTCCATCAACATCATCGTTTGTTGGAGAGTTGAAGATGGATAAGGGGATGTTCTTCGGTCTCTTCGTGAGTGTCTGTTTGGATGATGACACTAAAATTTAAGCAGTTTTGAGTTACCAGTTGCACAAGTAGAACTGGATGCCTTAGAGGCAGAGTGACAGGTGGGTTTAATCAGCGAGCCACGGAAACCATCAGTATCCATACTCGTCGATATCTGTTGGGGAAGACTGAGCACCTATGGGTCTGCTCGGAGTTCAAATGACGTCAGTTCCGTAACCAATAACCAATCTATTAGATAACCTGTCAATATTGTGATCATTTTTCAGGAATATGAAGAAGGAGATAATGGTGATCAGTGTTTTGTTAATCTTATCAGTCTGTTACATGGACGCCTTATTGATTGACTGATTGATAGATAAACATCATTGCACTTCGGTGAATACACATTGCGTTCTGATCTCTTTCATATACAGGAAGTTCTCACCTATGGAATCTATAGCAACAACCACCCGTGTGGTGCCAGGGCCTCCAAGGGAAGCAAAGAATAGTACCACTGCAACCTACAATGCGTGTCATAAGAAGCGACTTATGTAGGCACTAGGGATGCTACCCTAGTAAATAAAAAGCAGCGCAGACATTGGATGTGCTCACCTACGTGTAGGCGCATAACTGGTACAGCGTACAATCGCTCTTGGCGCAGATCACATACAAATCACACGGAGTGATTGACAAATGGTCGATATGGAGCGTTCGAAGAAGACATAGCATAGACGAGGTGTGTTCAAGCAATTTTAAAAATTGTGAAAATGTTCAAGATGGAAGTGAAAAGACAGATGATAAAAGTATTTTCCTACCAACACTTTGTTACCAGTGCCAAACTTGGTCTCTTACAGCAACACATCACAGAAAGATCACCACTTGTGAAATGAAAAGCTTGAGGAAGGCAGTGGGAGTCAGCAGGAAAGACAGACTACGAAATGAGGACATCAGAAGCAGAGTGGGCATAACTTCATGCACCGAATACATCGAAAGACAACAAATGCAGTGGCTTGGACATTTAATGAGAATGAAATACAACCAACCACCAATAACAGCATACAATAAAAAGAAATCAGGTTCTAGAGCTAAGGGAAGACCCAAAAAAAAGATGGATAGACAATATCAAGACCACACTACATAAACATGGATACAACACAAAAGGACGACTCATCTAGCCCTAGAACTCAAATTAAAGCTCCATCCTACGCTTAACGGTAAGAGGACAACCAACTACATCTTCCACCTGGGAATAGACAATAGATGTCTTAACGGAAGATGGACAACCAATCATCTTCCACTGGGAATAGACATAGATGTCTTAACGGTAAAGAGTGACAGCAACTCATCTTCCACCTGGGAATAGACAATAGATGTCTTAAGGAAGAAGTGACAACCAACTACATCTTCCACCTGGGAATAGACAATAGATGTCTAACGGTAAGAGGTTCACAGCCAACTACATCTTCCACCTGGAATAGACATAGATGTTTAACGGTAAGAGAGTGATAGCCAACTACATCTTCCACCGGGAATAGACAATAGATGTCTTAACGGTAAAGGAAGCAACTACATCTTCCACCTGGGAATAGACAAGATGTCTTAACGGTAAGAGGACAGCAACTACATCTTCCACTGGGAATAGACAATGATGTCTTAACGGTAAGAGAATGGACAGCAACTACATCTTCCACCTGGGAATAGACAATAGATGTCTTAACGGTAAGAAATGGACAACCAACTACATCTTCCACCTGGGAATAGACAATAGATGTCTTAACGGTAAGTAGGACAACCAACTACATCTTCCACCTGGGAATAGACAATAGATGTTCTTACGCAAGATGCAGCCAACTACATCTTCCACCTGGGAATAGACACTAGATGTCTTACATAAAAGTGACAACCAACTACATCTTCACCTGGGAATAGACAATAGTGAAAATGTTTGTAGTAAATTTATTTTAGTTTCTTTTAGTAATTTATATTCAGACTGATGTTTTCAGCCTGTCTCATCCATTTTCTTGTAGTCTCTCCTATAGACTTTCTGCCAATGTTTTTTTCATGTGTTCAACTTAAACACTGTGTTTGCATTTTAGCATTCATGTATGATAAAACTTGGAACACGATTTCAATTACATTGAGATCAGGGATTTCTGAAAAATTATCCCACTAACTCCACGCGAAGAACGAACCAGAGTGCTTTGGAGCGGAAGGTGGGCATCTTACCTCCCCATCCCAGAGAACCATTTAATGTTGTCTAATGATTTCAATGTTTCAGCTGCCATTACTTCTTTTCCTACCACATCCCCATCTTCATCCATCGTCTTAGAGGACTAGAAAGATATAACAGATACTGTGTAGTTAAAAAATATGTCAATACTGCCTGCAGTACCGCTTTTAGGCGGTGCAGGACAAGATAGGACGAGAATCTGAGAAATTTAATGGCGTCATAGCTAGTACCGTCACCGTGAAACTGTTCAGGTTAGGATTGTTTATGTATGTCCACGATAGAAAAAAATCCTTGGCCTTAAAGTGAATTAAACACGGGTCTCCCGCATGGGAGCCGGGCGCTCTAATCCTTCAGCCAGACGCTCCTCCTACAGTGTAGTTAGTTGTCTTTATCAGGGGTATTGACAAAAATATGCAACATCGTTGAGAGTAAACGTAGCATCAATATAACATCGTTGAGACGTACGTTAAGCACTCAAATATGCAACATCGTTGAGGACGCGTAATCGTTACAAGCACTCAAATATGCAACATCGTTGAGGACGTGTACTCGTTACAAGCACTCAAATATGCAACATCGTTGAGGACGTGTACTCGTTACAAGCAATCAAATATGCAACATCGTTGAGGACGTGTAATCGTTACAAGTACTCAAATATGCAACATCGTTGACGACGCGTAATCGTTACAAGTACTCAAATATGCAACATCGTTGAAGACGCGTAATCGTTACAAGCACTCAAATACATCATCGAATACAACGACATTTTAAAACTTCATATTTCAAGATTTGGTCTGAAGATGGGGCAAGATTTGAAAAGTGATGACAGATGATCAATAAAATTTAGGCTTTGTTGACAGAATTAAACCCCCACCTGTCAGATTTGCTTTAAAAGTCATCGTGGTGTCTCATATTGACATTGTCTTGTTGACTAAAAATATTTGTCTCTAAATGACGTTTAAAAGGTTGCTGATAAAATGCATGTCTTGGTATTATGAGTCAGATACATGGGGTCAAGAGGAGTCCACCATCACCAGTTTCAAGATATCGATAAAGACATCGATTGTCTAAGCTTAGCAATCTATTTTATTACTGGTTCTATTAACTCTTAATACCAATTAGAATGAGAAAATTAAAGTATTTTGCGCTTTTTTTTTGGCTCCGGAGCTCACAAGGGGAGCAAAGAATAGTAATACTGCGACCTACAAGGCATGTCAAGAGGCGACATATGTAGGACCTAGGAAGCTACCCTAGTAAATAAAAAGCATCACATAAATCGGATGTGCTGATCTACTTGTAGGCGCATAACTGGCACAACGTGCAATTGTCCTTAGGCTCAGATCACATACAAATAACACAGAGTGGTTGACAAGTTGTCGATATTGGGCATTTAAAGAAGAAGAAAGTGTTTTGGGCATTTAAAGAGACACGAAGAACTGGAGAAGACCATCATGGAAGGAGACATCCCGGCAAAGAGGAGAAGAGGAAGACCACTGATAAGATGGATTCAGGATGTAACTGATGGTTTGAGCATGACGGCTGCAGAGGCGGGACATCTGCCTATGAGAAAGAGAAATTTCGAAGAACTGTTAGGTGGCAAAGTTCTCTCAGAAATAACTATTTGATGAAGATGACCCTCTCTCTCTCCTTGCCTTTTTCCTCCGGATTGAGGCATAGGCCCTCAACCAACTCTTGCCAAGTCTTCCTATCTCTAGCTATCTCCTGCAGCTCCCTCCAGCTCTTCTTTATATTGTTGATCTCCGCCTCCAAATCTCGTCTCCATGTATTTCTCGGCCTCCCTTCTTTCGCTGTCCCTGGGGTTCCAGGCAAGGACCCTTCTTGTTATATTCCCTCCGGTTTTCGCAAAGTGTGTCCTATCCAGCGCCAGCGTCTTTTTAAACCTGTTCGTTCACTGGAATCCGTCTTGTTCTCTCCATAAGTTCCTCATTTGTGACCCTATCATACCATCTTATTCACTCTATTCTGCGCAGACACCAGTTGATGAATGTTTGCAATTTATGCGCTATTGTTTTAGTTGTTCTCCATGTTTCTGACCCATACAGTAGAACTGCTTTAACATTAGAGTTAAATATCGAATTTTTGATGATGACTATTAACACTAAAATGGTATAACGATGAAGGTTGACTTTATTGACTGAATTTTTGAATACATTCTTTGAATGAGTACATTGCCCGAGCTCCCTCATTGGGTTCAATCGTACATTCGACTAAAGTTGTAAGTGTAACAATCTAGCAATGCAGTCACTAAAGCACATCCTGCAAGACTGCCACAGCTTGAGCATCGTGAGAATGGAAATCTGGCCAACAGGAACAACTCTTCAGAACCCAGGGTATATGTAGTGTAGAGGTCAGGTGATCGTCGCTTGTGCCAAAGGCAGTGGCGGCTTGCAATTAAGGGCCAGTGGGGTCGGGCCCATAAAAAAAATGTGTCACGTGTATTTAGTATTTTATAAATTAAAATATAACAACTAAAAACCAGGATGTTTCCGAAAACTTTTGTCTGGCCCCACGAACAAAAATGATCACGAGCCGCCACTGGCCAAAGGTAACCAGTTCGCTCCCTTGTAGAGCCATCGAGATATGTTTCCAGAGATTTCTGATATCAGTGTAGCTGAGACCGTACTCCTAGTCCTATCGGAGACGGACGATAAAACAAAGGTCAAGTGTTCAATTTGAGCACGCAAAAGAACCATTGGCAGTTCATAAATGAGAAGAGCAGGTTGGAAAACAGCTGCCCTGGCAAAATTGATTGGAAACGGAGTTCGTGCACTGCAGCTGGGATCCTCCTGTGTAAGAAAGAGATCGTAGCACACATGGTTACTGACCGAAGTGCAATGATGATCATCATAACAATCAGTCAATCGAGCGATTAGTTTATTTCTTCTAACAATGTAGTTTTAAAATCAGAAACAACTAATGCTATGTCTGGAACTGGCTACACAATACAGGGAGTGAATGTAGTTTGATTGATAGATATGACCATCATTTTAGATTTTAGAAAAAATCTTTCTAAAAGAATTTTACACGGGCAGTGGAGCAAACTTTCCAGTCTGCTCTTCTCAATTTTTAACTGACATGAATTCTTTTATTTGCTCAAATTGAACACGAAACCCAAGTTTTATTGGTCGTCTCTGATAGGACTAGGAACTTGACCTAACCTACACGGAGATCTCTCTCTCTCTCTTTCTCTTTCGTTCATTCTTCACGGCCAATTTCATCATTCTTTTTGTGATGTATAATTGGTCCACTGGAAAGAACGGAGTGATCTACGTCGGGTCAATTGTGTGCCCATGGTGACTAGGCCCGCCCGTCCGTTTTCTGCCAGCTTTTGATTTACTAGGTGAACTTTTCCTAGGTACGATCCTTTCTGCCGATTAAGTCGGCCCGAATCTACGCCTTTTCGATCAGCTTTGCCGTATATTTGGGCTTTGTGATCTGCGCCAAGACAGTGAGTTACGAAGTTATGCCCTTTCTGACTGTGAGGTCGTTCCGGATTAGAAACAATTCTCGGGGCTTATAAGCTTGTCCTCGGACGGCGTCTTACTCGTATAAGACACCGTGTAAAGTATCGGCCTTCGTCAATATTCGGACCCGGACAGCCTGTCAGAGCTTTACATTGTCGACCTTACTTTACCACACGGAGATCAGGGATCTCTAGAAAAATATAGGGAAAGTTCTACGAAGGAGCGAACTAAGTACTTCTGGTCACCCGAGTGGTTACCGGAGCCCAAATTCGGGGTGTAATGAATATTACCACTGTTACCTGCCACGCATGTCGTAAGACGCGACTAAGGAGGTTTGGCTGAAATAGGATGCATGTGTCCTAAACGTGTAGAAGTCTATGCGTTTAGGGGCCTACCAAACCAATGTGCAACGTATACACGTTCTTCACAAAGATCAAACATATCACAAAGAGTGATTAAAATTGGTCGTAAGAATGAACGCAAAGAAAGAACTGTGTACTTCTGGAACAAGAAGTGAACATCTAACCGCTACACCACAGAGACTCCATGTAGATAGTACTGCTCTCTTTATCTAGTTTCATTACCTTTTCTACTCCCGTCATCCCGCTTGTTTGGTCTGTCAGGCTATATATCTATAACTCGAGGCAGTGGCGACTCGTCATTAAGGCCAGTGGGCCGGGTCCACCAAAAATAACGTAAACGTGTATTTATTATTTTATAAATTAAAATATAGCAGCCAAAAACCATGATTTATCCGAAAAAAATGTCTGGCCACATCAACAAAAATGATGACGAGCCGCCACTGACTTGACGTATCTCCTTTCATCTATTTCCTAAAACTCGTCTCATTAAATTTAATCTTTGTTTTGTCACTATGGATAAACCACACTTGCTTATAGCATTTTGCACATAGTCGTGATTATATTGTGTGTCTTATATTGAAAGAATTTGTCACAATTACGGTAGAACAACATAGACACTTTTATATGTCTGAATTCCCAGGCAATGCTTGTCTGTGTCTATGCAATATCTCAATAAGTTGACTTACTAATGTGTCTGTTCAGCATGCATTGTTAATTGCAAGGGCTGTGTGATTGTTTAGCAGGAGGGTGGTGGAGGAGTGGAATTTGGGCCACCTTGACTTTGTTAAGATTATTTATAAAGAGGATTACTACGGAGAAGATGGATTTAGGATGTAACTGATGGTTTGAGCAGGACAGATGCAGTGCGGACATCTGGGACAGCTGCAGAGTGGGACATCTGGGACAGCTGCAGAGGCGGGACATCTGGGACAGCTGCAGAGGCGGGACATCTGGCAAATGAGAGAGAGAAATCACGAAGGACTGTTAAGGTGGCAATGTTTTGCTCAGGACAAGCTATTTAAATGCTGATGATAAGATTATTTAACGATGTACATGAATTTACCCTTATATCATCATGCTAAGAAGTCTAGCTGGGGTTTCTTGGCTAATGCGCATAGTAGGGTTGTTGCAGAGCAAAGTGGGGCGTGCAGGACAACTACTTCTAGTATGAGGATGGAGGTTGGGGCCGTTACTGCTGCCCTCCATTGGCTCTCTGGGACTTCATTTACTGGGGCAGTTGTATCTGACTCTCAGTCGGTGCTTCACAAGATCCAGAAGGGCAGGTTTCGGTATGAATGGATGTCGCCTATAGAAGTTTCTAACCTCCAAAGGCTTACGTGGATATACTGTCCTGGGCATACGGGTTTTTACGGTAATGAGAGAGTGCGCAGGCTAGCATCAACAGCATCGATTGTTGGGGAGTTGAAGATGGATAAGGGGATATTCTTCGGTCTCTCCGTGACTGTCTGTTGGATGAGGACACTAAAATAGATGGAGCATTCAAGCGATTTAAGCAGTCTGGAGTTATCCGTTGTACAGGTAGAACTGGATGTCTGAAGGGCAGAGTGAGAGGTGTGTTTAATCCCCGAGCCACGGGAACCATCAGTATGCATACTCTTCGATATCTGTTGGGGTATCTGACAGGATTTTTTTTTTTCGATCCAGAAGCACTTCAGCTTTCAGCTCTTCCGCTCGGTGCCATGGACATCGTAACCCTTCGTTCGGTGCCACGAACAACGTAAATCTGGAGAGCCTGTGGCTTTTCTGTCAATCCGCGGAATTGAACCGCACTCACAGTGGCTTGTTACCCGTCGCCCAACGCTCTACGAACACGCTGGGCAGGTGTGCTTCCTGACTGGATAGCATGTGGTCTGTCTGGCAAACATTAGTACTTTTATGTATGATAATTTTAACTCGGTCAATGACATCTGGCTCGACCGATGGTTTAACCTCCGTCCCTTTTTGGTTAAGGTGCCAGCGACATTCTGTTACAGCGAAACCAGTTGAGTCTCTGTTTTTCAATGAATCTAATAGCAGGTGTTGTTCCGACTGTTCTTCTAATTTCTTCATTTCTTATATGGTCTCTTGTTCTATTTACCACTTTCCTCAAGCATCTCATTTCGCATTGGTAATTTCCTTCGTGTTCTTTGTCATTGCCAATGTTTGCACTCTTAGCACAGTGTTGGTACGAAGATTGTGTTCTTCTTCTTCTTTCAAACTTCGTCGCTGTTAATTCAGGCGAGAGTCATGACACCTGATATTGCGCTTCTGACCTAATTTTGTGTTCATAGTTCATAGTTCATAAGTACGGTTCCAACTTCACTGCAACGGTTCACCCCATAATTGCTCCGTTCATGTGCCAATGAATATCACACGAAATGCTAACAACTGTGAAACGTTCCCTGTGAACTAATTCCAGAATGAAACACGCGTAACGCCACAAAGAAACCTGCTCCGCATAAAATGCATATGGCGTCGCAATGTAGGACACAAAACTGTTCATCTAATTTTGTGAGACATAAAATTACCTTTTTACAGGCGTCCCTCCACCATACGGACAGAGATTGCATTTATAATCTGTCCTTTAGTCTCTACTGGAATTGCTGTGTTTTTCAAGACTCCTTGTCGTATTGCAGGAGTTAAAAAGATAAACTAATTATACACCAAACTCTTCGATTTCTTCCATCTTACCCATATTTGACCGTTAGTACTTGTATATGATCATTTATTATCACAGCCGAAGCTGCGCAATTTGTACAAGAAAAACAGCATCGTCTATACAAACTATAAATTACTCAAATAAATCTGTAAAAATATTTTAATAAACACATTGCAATGTATAATCCATCTTTATATATATATCTTCCGTCTCTTCAATTCAATTACACTTTCATGACTTCATCTCGACAGAACATGCAATAATTCATCATGAAGTTTATGATGACTAAAATATCATCATTAAAATGTAAACCTCTATCATGGGTTTATAGTAAGACATTTTATCTTTCTAATCTGTTATCTGTTGCCTGTTAGGCTTCTGACGTCTAATTTCTTCGGTTTAAGATTGCTGGAAGTTGCCCAGGTGTTGAGTGTAACAAGACGATGTTGTTAATCTTAGAATTTGGACAGCGGATTATGAAATAAGTGTAATCTAATAGAGAGTGGTTCTCAAACATTTTGAAGTCGGGCACACTGAAGTTCTACAATAAAATTGTAGGCACAAAAACAAAAAATACACAAAATCTTAATAAATAAGATGCAAAAAAGCAAAGAAATAATTGAAATGCTACATACCTTTATTATCATTTAATTTCTGCCTATGAGAAGCATGGACCTGATGTTACTTAGCGATTTTTTCCGGTGTCTGCGAGCACTGCGTTGCCAACCTTGATCTGGGATTTCAAGCGCATCTAGATTTAGAAGCACTGAGATAAGAGATATTTCTTCAAACAGAAGGACATGACAGATCGAATAGCAGATAAAAATATCAAAACTCCATATAGGGAACACATTCACAACCGGATTGAAAAAACAAGATGTGGCAGAATAAATTTTTGTTCACATTTTCCAACCTGAAAAATATATAAACTGCATCACATTTTAGCGTAATATTGCTTAAAGAAATCTCACGGATATACAAAGACAACAACTAGAACAACAACAATCAATATATGTGGCCTGGTGGACAAAATATCAATATATGTGTCCTGGGGGACAAAATATCAATATATGTGGACTGGGGGACAAAATATCAATATATGTGTCCTGGTGGACAAAATATCAATATATGTGTCCTGGGGGACAAAATATCAATATATGTTGCCTGGTGGACAAAATATCAACATATGTTGCCTGGTGGACAAAATATCAATATATGTTGCCTGGTGGACAAAATATCAATATATATGACCTGGGGGACAAAATATCAATATATGTGCCTGGGGACAAAACATCTGAAAAATAGATTTCATTCAAAACTAAAACATCACGTATGAAATGAAATGTTTGAGGAAGACAGTAGGAGTCCCTAGGAAAGATATGACTACGAAATGAGGACATGAGAAGCAGAGTGACATAACTCATGCACTGAATACATCGAAAGACAACAAATGCAGTGAGTTAATAGAAATGGAATACAACCAACCACCAAAAACACCATACAATAAAAAGAGATCAGGTACTAGAGCCAAGGAAAAACCTACAAAAAGATGGACAGACAATATAAAGACTACACTAAATAACCACGTATATAACACAACACGGGTGACTCTTCTGGCCCTGGAACCCAAATTAAAACTTCCACTTCTACGCTTAATGGCAATAGTGGACAAACAATTTCATCATCCAACTGAGGAAAGACAATAGACAATAGACAATCCAATTAACATATTTTTTCCTAAACTCCACGACCTCTATTATGCGATGATGATCAATGAAAAATACGAACCTCACACAGTATTACCAAATATACCTCTGGGTATGAAAAATATGAACCTCACACAGTATTACCAAATATACCTCTGGGTATGAAAAAGGTTCTACTTTCTACCTAACATCTCTTCACTAAAATATATCGCATAGATACCACCTGGCGCTCGTCAGAAAGGGCAAGAGTTCAAACACTGCTGAATCATCAGCTCTGTCTGTCTGTCTGTCATCTAATATGTCTGTCTGTTTGTCTGTCTAATATAGTATGTTTGCCTGTCTGTTTGTATGTCTGTCTATCTATTCTCTAATCCTGTTTTGCCTCTCAGCGTCAGGTCGAAAAGGAGACACCTGGAGCGAGCCTCTCAAGCATTGTCTTTCTTTTCTTCTAATCTGATTTGCTCATAGCTTCAGGGTAAGAAGAGATTTTGCACGTTTTGTGTGTTTCATAACAGTGTCTTCGTGCCTCTTTACTCTTTTGCGTCCATCTTTGGGGCCGGCCTTTTGCTTTGTATCCACTGTATCTGAGTAACATTGCTCTTTATGGTGCACTGTCTATTGGTAATCTGATTATTTGACTGTAGAAGAATATAGCTTTCCTTGATAGAAGTAGATATCATTCTCTACAGGTAGAGAATAGTTGACCACAACATTAAAAAAAAAAAGACAGTGTATATAAGATGCACACCAAAGACTGCACAGAATAGTAAAATTGTTCAGAAAAGTAAACGTAAGTTCGACGTAGGTTGACGACAAGATTTGCTTTTGAATAATCATTACAAATTTATTTGAATTCTGCATTTTAATTCATATTATGCCCATCTTACACGATCCATTTTATCATCAATTTTCTATTTCATGTATATTTATCATTTGAAAATTGACCATGTATGACAGAAATATCTATCAATTTTCTATGTCAAAGTGAAAATAGAGCATGTATATATATATGTGGGGAGCGTGGCAAACTGTTATGATGGGGAGGGGGCGTTACAAAGTTTACGTCCTGCAAAGTGGACGGTGGACCGAAACAGTTTGGGAATCTATGATCTAAACTAATTAGATGTACCGTCAGCGCAAGATCTAAGGATAATTCTATTACAAACAATCTATTTGCCAGACCGCACCACATACCCTGTCTACAACACTTTAACATCTGATTATTATTATTCACCGATTGTTAAAAAGAACGACTACAACATGGCTGAACCATTTACTCGTAATTTGTTGTTTCTTGATGAAGTTCAGTATTGATGTTGTACCCACTTTTTCCTGATCTCTTCATTTCTCAATCGGTTTCTTCTTGTTACTCTCATCATTCTAGGTAGAGATTTCATTTCTGTTGTGACTAGTTTTCTCTATAATTTAATGTCAGTGTCCAAGTTTGGCACTGATAGCATAATGTAGGGAGAAATATTGTGTTGAACGCTGCTCTTTTTGTGTTCATTGTGACATGTTTGCATTTTTGCACTCTGTGAATGCGTAATAAAACCATGTTTTAAGCGCTGTGTTTGAGAATAAAATTATATATGAAGTGTTCTCTTACACATTCTATTATAAGTTTCCTATGTTACGTCCTTGATCACTATGTCATATATCAGAATGTGTAGAATTGAAAGTTCTCTTTTATAACTGTTACCGCTTATATTCTACCAAGAATTATACGCAAATAGCAAGAAAGATATTTTTATTTTGTTGTGAGTATTGATTGATTACTTGATTGATTTATTGATTACTTGATTGATTGACTTATTGATTACTTGATTTATTGATTTATTGATGGTACTTGATTGATTACTTGATTACTTGATTGATTACTGATTGATTACTTGGTGATTGATTTATTGATTGATATTGATTGATTTATTGATTGATTATTGATTACTTTATTGATTGATTACTTGATTGATTTATTGATTGATTACTTTATTGATTGATTACTTGATTGATTACTTGATTGATTACTTGATTGATTACTTGATTGATTACTTGATTGGTTACTTGATTGATTGATTGATTGGACCTTCATCAATACACTTCGGTGAGTAATCATGTGTCATCCGGTTTCTTTCTTAATGATAGTGCACGAACCCCGTAGCTCCGGCGAGAGTCTCCAATGTAATGTAGGAGATAGTAAAAACATGTTTGAATTTGTATTTTAAAATTGTTATTGTGTATTTTGCCGGGGAAGTTGTTTTCCAGTCTACTCTTGTCGATTTTAAACTGCCAAGGGTTCATTTTCGTGCTCACATTGAACACGGGACCTAAGTTTCATCGTTCATCTGGTATTAGAAACTCGAGGACTAGGAACTTGATCTCACCTACATTGTGATCAAGGATCTCCGGAGAAATATCTCGATGGCTCCATTAGGGAACCTTTGAAACTTCGTCTTTTCTTCTTCTTCTTCGATCGATCTTTTCGGACATTTTGATCATTCTTGTTGTGATATATAAACAGCCGTTGCCAAGAACGGTTTTTTACGTTACATCTTTCAGCGCAATTTGGAGCTCTGGGTGCTTATCCTTCGGCGATGTGTTCGGTTTCAGCCAGCGTTTATTGGGCGCTTCCGTCAGCATTTGTCTGTCCCAGCCGACCTGCAAGGCAGCAGGTGGTTCGTACTCAGTCAACATTTGTCTGTCACAGCCGACCTGCAAGGCAGCAGGTTGAACTTTAGAACGAGAGGTGAAGGCCTAAACTCTACTCCACAGAGGCTCATGTATTGGTTCTGTTTAACGATTTTTTTCCCCGATCCAGAAGCATTTGAACTTTCAGCTCTTCGGCTCGGTGCCATGGACATCGTGAATCTTCGGTTCTGTGCCACGAAAACCGTAAATCTGGGAAACCTGTGCTTTTCTGCCAGCCCGTGGAATTGAACCCGCACTCACAGAGGGCTTGTCACCCGCAGTCCAACGCGCTACGAACACGCTGGGCACACGGGCAAACGATTTGGTTAGTGAAGTAGCTTTTCTAAAAATTGGTACTGCCAGAAAGGTTTATCATGCAGCTTTACGTTTTGCAAGAGTTAAAGATGGTCTGTGAGTACGTCCTTAAAGCATTAACGCTGATTCTAAAATGTATCACTAGAATTATTTTGTTGTTGGTGGTCCTGATAATGAATCACGGAAAAATATAATCATTATGCACTCATAGAAATGTGATTAGTTTTGAGAGCTTTGTTAGTTCTTGAGAAAATGGGATGATAGAGAAGAAGGAGGTGATCAGCTATCAGTTTTGTATGGACTATCATGATAGCCCTCTGGACATGTTCATATTTGCTCTTCTTATTGCCACATCAACGGATCCAGCGCAGGAATGTGTCTTAAAAGGAGGGGATATTGAAATATATGTTGGACACACCTTGAGAAGAAATGTTCAACGAATATCAAAGCAGGCATTGAAGTAGAATGCAAAAGGTTCAAAAAAGATAGAACGACCTAGGGAGACGCTGAAACAAACTTTGCTGAGAGAGGTAAGACATATTGGTCTTAGTTCCATGGATGAGATTGAACGGGTTGCCCAGGATAGAGCGGTATGGAGAAATTGCATGCAGGCACTATGTAACGTATTGCTGCTGCACTTTTTGAGCGCACGTTATCAATGCGTTGCGGTTCATGGGCATCACAACCACAACAGGTGCTAATGAGCCTTCCCCAGGGATCACCACTCTCGCCAGTCCTTTTCAATGTATACACCGTCGGGTAACCAGCACACAAAGGGTCGGAGTTGGCAGAACAATGTCGTACGCCGATGATATTCTGGTGTATCGCATGGGCAAGGACAGAAATGAGATCGCATCTGCATTACAGTGTGAGCTGAATAGGATTGGTGACTGGTGCAATGAATTCGAAGCGAATGTGAACCCAGCAAAGGCCTCTAACATGGTTCTCTCTTAACACTCACATAGTAAAGACACCTACCCGGTTGTCAGCATGTGTAACAAAGACATTGACAGAACCGAAACACTAAAGTATCTTGGAATAACAGTTGACAGAAGCCTGTCATTTAAGAGCCATGTTGAGAACGTAATCATAAAGGCAAGAAAAGGGCTAACCGCTCTCAAAGTTATGGCGGGGCGGATATTGAGCAACGCCTACTACTCTTTCTTTATCAAGGACTAGTGCTGAGCGTGGTGGACTATGGCCTTGGTCTTCTAACAGTAAGCAGAACATCGCTGGATAAGTTAGAAAGGATCCAAAATGAAGCGATGAGGCTTATACTCGGTTGCACACGTGACACTTCTGTGAGGCAATGCGCTATGTCCTTGGATTGCCAACGATGGCCACGAGACACAAAGTCGCACAGGTAAAAGCGTATCTGAGAGTTTCTGCGGACACAAATCATCCTCTGCACAAATCCATAAATGAGAACAAGGGAAGGCAATTGAAGAGAGGTCGATCCTGGATGGCCGAGGCAGAGGATATTATTAAACAGGTCTGTACTCTAGATGAGCTGAGGCACGGTGACGAATGGATGCCTATATCAGAGGATATGACTGTTACGCCAGGTTATCAGCACACTTGGACGACGCTGTAGAGAATGGGCCCCGGGCGTCGTCAATGCAGAAATTCTTGCACTCGTGGATCAGCACTCCCACCCAGGTGATATCATTATCTACACCGATGGCTCTGTCAAGCGTGGCACCAGATCATCGGGGCTTACTCAGCACAACGAAACGGTCGCACACTTCGCATGAGGACTGCGGGCTTTCGAGACAACGACATCGAGCATGACTATGGAGATCACCGCTGCCTCCAGGGCTCTGTCATGGGTGGCTGAGCAACAGGTTACCCATACGATCATCATATCAGACTCGATGAGTATGCTTCAACTGATTGCATCTGGAAGTATGCGGTGGAATGGGTGAACAGCATTCGGAGATCACATCTCAAGAAATGACTTGGCTGTACACGCCTGGACATGCTGGAGTGCGGGGGTAACGAGCGTGCTGACTCTCTTGCAAACAGTGCCCGACTCAAGTGGGCAGAAGCATGGACAGAGCCGATATCATCAATGCGGTACGCTCACAATTGTGTGACATGGGCGGTCTCAGACACTGGAACGAGTTCGAGAATTAGGTGTTAGTTTGGACATGCCAGACAGTGTCGTCTTCGTGGTAGAAAGAGAAGATATAGTAATCAACTTCTCATGGGTACTGTGAGCAAATGGACTTTGGGATGGCTGCTGCAACGGAGGACAGAGCACGAATGGGAATGCCCAATGTGCCATGACGTCGATCGCATAACATAACATAACATAACATATGTAACGTATACAGTGCCGGATTAGGCAGGCGGGCCTGTAGCAAATTTTAGCGCGGGGCCCTAGGTTTTGTATGATAATAAATAATAAAACACAACTTTTACAAACAAACTTGTCTCTATTTAATGTGATCAAATTTAGAGATAATACTAGACAAATCAATTTCTATAAGTAAATTACATTCAATGTTCATTAAGGTGAGGTTATTTAGACGATCTTGTCCCATCGTGTTCCTTAACTCACTTTTATACGCTTTAATGTTGAAAAAGAAAGTTCTCCGCTACAGTTAGTAACATTAAGGACAAGTAAATTCGTAAGACTATTTCTACATTTGGGAATAATCACAATATAGACGAGACTGCAGTAAAACTATTTGATTGGCAAAACACGTAATCACAAAGTACTGTAGTTTTACAAATTACACAAAACAATGACAACATACAGCAACATTTCGACCAACAAGGCCTTTATCAAGCAAACGAACAACAGGAGTGATGGATTTTTAAAATCAATAATTATAATGCATACACTAAACGTTGTTTTTCATCATGTGGCCAACTTGTATGAGAATATGTTCGGTAGTTTTTTTCTGTGAATTGTTAAAAAGACAACCCTAGTTCTGGGTGGGTCTCCGGTCATAGCTTTAACCACGACAGTCTTTGATATCAATGTCATTTTTCTTTAAAACATCAAGTAAACTTTGGGCGAGTTGTTCAGCAGTATGACCTTCCATAACCAAGAACTTCAGAAACCTTCCACTGGTTCAGATGGTAACACATAGCGCACTATTACAGTGAGCTGGTCCACATACGAAATGTCTGGAGTAGAGTCCAGTAATACGGAATATAATAGTACTTGCATTTCTTAATTTCGCAAATAATATGATCCAGTAAGCTTAATGCAATTAGATGGATAAATTCTTCACATGTTGTTTTTGATAAGTATGATGTATGTCCCTTTCCTTTATTTGTATAAGTATTTATATGCTGAGCCAGAAAAATAAATAACATAAATAAGAAAATGAAAGGGGATATTATTGCCCACCTCCCAACCTTGGTTCCTTGTTTATGACCAGTGACAGCTTAGCTCTGTCACATAGGCGCGGGCCCCCAGAAGCGCGGGGCCCGTAGCATTTGCTACTTCTGCTACTAGGCTAATCCGGCGCTGAACGTATAACACTACAAGAGAAATTATTATTATATTGAAATTTATTACAAAACACGGTTGTACATTGAAGAGAAATCTATTGATGCAGTATGTTTGTTTGTTGGACGTGATGACAGGTAAAGCACATTTTTCGTTGCTCCACCGATGATCTGAAAGGAAGTCCACGAAGTCAGACCATCCAACATCATCTCCCTCTACCTTTCACGATCTCTCATTCCGTGTATTTTACCCGTTGTCACCAAATATTGTAAACTTCATATTCGCATCATATGTCCGACGAACATTAATTGTCTGATTCATTTTTGTAATGAGGTTTTATTGTGTGCAGGTATCTGTTTTATTGTCTGCAGGTATCTGTTTTATTGTCTGCAGGCATCTGTTTTATTGTGTGCAGGCATCTCTTTTAAAACCTGATCATTTGCTATATTCGCTGTCCGTGAGACTTTCAGCATTCTTCTTCGCTGTCCGTGAGACTTTCAGCAATCTTCTTCGCTGTCCGTGAGACTTTCAGCAATCTTCTTCGCTGTCCGTGAGACTTTCAACATTCTTCTTTGAAACTATATTTGTGTAGCTCTCATCGATCTTATTGATTGTTTGTTCATTGTCCCTGATTCGCTGCCATACATAAGTATTTGTTCAATATAGCACTGGAGTACTATTTTTCACAGTGTCGTTAATAGTGAATTTACTCATTTTCATAAAAGCTGCTTATGCTAAAGCTAATCTACTCATTATTTCTGTAGTACATCTTCCATCTCATCTGATAAATGTTCACACATACTTGAATAGATGGATGTGTTTCAGTATGGTATTGTTTATTTTAACATTACATTGTGGTGTTTCCTATATGTTAGACATAACCATTAGCTTTGTTTTCTTTATCTTTTTTTTCCCTTTCCTTTTCTCTAATCCTGTCTTGTTTACCAGTGTCTGGATAACAAACGATTTCTAGAATAGGCTTTTGTGTGCTCTTCATAAATAGTCTCTTTCACGGGACTTTGTTTTCTGTATATTATGCTTAATTCTTTCTTTTCGCTTTCACTATTATGTTTATCATGTCGAGTAGATCTTGTTCATTCGTCGGGATGAGAATTGTGTCATCAGCGTATTCTAAGATTGTTCCTGTTTTGTCCGACTGTTAAATCTGCCTTTTCTTCTATATGTCTCATGATGTTTTCACTGTATAGGTTAAACAGGTCTGGTGAGAGTACGCATCCTTGTCTTACTCCTAATTGTATCTCCAGATAGATTCTCCTCTGATTCTCTAGTCGTATGGCTGCGCTTTGTTGTCAATATATATTTATGATCATTCGTAATTTCCCATCAATATGTAGAGTTTCTAGCATGGTAATTATTTCTCCATCTTTCACTTTATCAAAATATTTTGAGTAGTTTATGACACATATTTATTTGAAACGAAAAAAAGAAAGATCGCCAGGCAGATCCTCTTGCTAGAAACTAGCAGTGTATATAGAATAAATATCCAAGAAGATCTGAGCGATATCCTTCCAGAAACTAGAAAAATGAATATCTCTCTCACTCTCGCGATCACCGCTTAGACTGATGTACCAGATTTTCACATAAATTCTGCTGTTGTTTCTGAGACTCCGCCCCTCCGTCACTTCTCTTTAGTTCAGTGTTTTCCAGGCCAGGTTTCGTTTCTCAGGCCTGCTAGCATGTGGACAGTCTTGCAGAGTGTTCTGCCGTCATGTCCGCCTGCTCGCAGTGGCACAGGCTAGTTGTGCAATTTTAAATTTGAAAATGAATATAGAATAAATATCCAGGAAGATCCGAACGTCATCCTTCCATGTCAGGTCACCTAGCATCTACAAGACAACATTGAATATATAAACAATATTTTAATCCAACGAAAATAAGGAAAGAAATATTGTAAAGCAAGAAATAAAGGATATGTCTGGTCAACCCCTAGTGACAACTATTATAAGAAAGAGAAGATGGAGATATGTTGGGCACACTTTGAGGAGAAATGATCAACGAATATCAAAACAGACATTGAAGTGGGATGCAAAGGGTTCAAGAAAGAGAGGTCGACCTAAAGAGACCCTGAAATGAACTTTGCTGAGAGAGGCAGGAAATATCGGTCTCAGTTCCATGCAGGAGATTAAGCGAGTTGTCCAGTATAGAGCGGTATGGAGAAATTACTTGTAGGCCCTATGTAACGTATAACGGTACGAGAGGAATTATTATTTATGAAATAAAGGAAAAATGAAGATTAAATCCTCAAATAACCACTCAGCACGGCACTTGATGATGATAAATCTGCTGGATATGAAGAAAGTAGACGTGTGGGTTAGTAAACGTGAAAATTGAACGACTATCCACAAGCTAAGGAACAAGAGCTACTTTAAAGAACGATTTTATTGAATAACGAGAGGCTCACCTAGCGAAGGAAGCAAAAATAGGCGAACTGTTCAGCATAAATGAAATATTATTCCTTCCAATAGTCTGCGACTCGTCTCTGGAGAACATCTTAAGTGATTTTCTGCTCAAAGTGAGCTCAAGATGAAACTGCAAGAAGGTCATTCAAGTATGCAAGCAAATTTGACAAGAAAAACGAAAGATAAAAATTCGACGAAGAGGCAATGAAAATCTCTGAAATTTATGAAAATAGATAGAATGCGAGATAGAAAGAAAATATTTTAAAATAAAACTGCGGGAAAAAACATCAGGAGGTGGGAATGAAGGGAAAGAAGAGTCTGTGTATGCATGTAAATGTGTGTGGGTGTGTGGTTGTGAGTGTTTGTGCGTTTGCTAGCAAATGAGTGAGAGACAATATTAATAATGGTGGGAGATAGGTAAATATAGATAATATTTTGGCTGCAAGTGTTTTTGTGTTGAGTGGAGCTGAAGATAAATATCTTTTGTATGTGTGCGTGGTGCTTTGTGTGTGTGTTAGTGAGTGAATGATTTAGTGAGTTAGTCGCCCGTGTTCTGTCGGGGCTCGCAAGGGGAGCAAAGAATAGTACCACTGCGACCTACAAGGCATGTCGTAAAAGGCGACTTATGTAGGGCCTAGGGAAGCTACCGTAGTAAATAAAAAATTTCGCAGAAATGGGATGTGCTGATCTACTTGTAGGTGCATAACTGGCACAACGTACAATCGCCTTAGCTCAATTCATCAAATCCACAGAGTGGTTAACAAGTGGTCGATATGGACGTTGGAAGAAGAAGAAGTAATTAGTAAGTACGTTAGTGAGAGTCAGTGATTAAATGAAGCATGATTGAATGAGAGTCAGTGATTGAATAAGTCGTGATTTAATGAAGAGTCAGTGATTAGTGAGGTGCAGTGATTGAATCAGAGTGTGATTGAATGAGAGCAGTGATTGAATGAGGAGTCAGTGATTGAATGAGAGAGTCAGATTAGTGAGAAGTCAGTGATTGAAAGAAAAGTCAGTGATTGAATGAGAGATAGTGATTGAATGGATCAGTGATTGAATGGAGCAGATTGAATGAAGTCAGTGATTGAATGAGAGTCAGTGACTCTTCCTATTTCTTTCCCAATCTGTTGCCTCAAGCGTCAGGTTAAGAAGGATTTCAAAACGGGCCTATGTGCGCTTCGTAGATAGTGTTTTGTCGCTCTGTTATCTCTGAGGACATCTTTAGCGTGACCGCCTTTGCTTTGTACCCATTGTATTAGCAGCATTGTCTTTGAGTGCACTGTCGTTGGAATCTGCTTACTGGCCGAACCATTTAGTTACTGACTAAATGAATGAAGAGTTAATCAGAGCGCCAGTCATGAGACAGTAGTGAGAAGGAGAGTTTTAATAGAAAATATTTTAAGTATGGAAAGTGAAAAATAGTGTTGGTAAATTATTGTCTTATATAATCATTCGTCTACTACGCACTCAAGCATAGTCATGGGCTAAATGGTGTCTTTGAGTGATTTTAGTGAAGCTGTTCTTATAACAGTGTTCTTCACCATTCATGCTAACTCGACTTGAGAGCTAGTGTGGAGAACAAATCATGAAGTGTGTGGTGGAGTTATGTGAGCAAAGAACCGGTGGAGACAATCACGTAGTGTGTGTGTGGGACAGCAACCTTCAAGTTGTTTGTGAAAGCGAGTCACAAAGATGTCTGTGAGTGGCATGCGTGCGTGGCTGTGTACGTGCTTATGCAAGTATTGAGTCGTGAGTCATAAAATTATACGTGAGAATGAGCAATAAAAGTACCTTTATAAAAAGTAGATGGAATCGAGTTTGCACTCAAATGTATCTATGAGTGTGTGCAATCGCTTTCTTTGCATTCAAATGTCATCTATGAGTGTGTGCAATCGCTTTCTTTGCATTCAAATGTCATCTATGAGTGTGTGCAAACGCTTCTTGCATTCAAATTTATTCAGTGGTCATACAATGTATCCAGTGTGTGCAATCGCTTTCTTTGCATTCAAATGTTATCTATCAGTGTGTGCAATCCCCTTTTTTGCATTCAAATGTCATATATCAGTGTGTGCAATCGCTTTCTTTCACAATGTCATATATCAGTGTATGCAATCGCTTTTTGCATTCAAATGTCATATATCAGTGTGTCAATCGCTTTCTTTGCATTCAAATGTCATCTATCAGTGTGTGCAATCGCTTTCTTGCATTCAAATGCATTACTTGATCTTTGCATTCAATGTCATATATCAGTGTGCAAACCTGCATTCAATGCTATATCAGTGTCAATCGCTTTCGCATTCAAATGTCATATCAGTGTGCAATCCTTTGCATTCAAATGTCATATCAGTGTGTCAATCGCTTCTGCATTCAATGTCATCTATCAGTGTGCAACGCTTTTGCATTCAAATGTCATATCAGTGTGTAATCCTTTTGCATTCAAATCATACATAACGCTTTGCATTCAAATGTCATAATCAGGTGCAATTTTTATCAATGCTTTTACCTTCATCTATCAGTGTGCAATCGCTTCGCATTCAAATGTCATCATGAGTGTACTTTTGACTAAATTTCTATAGGTGTGCAATCTTTTCACTTTAATTATCTCAGATCGTCTGCAGCACATTCACGTAATCATCATGCACAACATCCATTCACGTAATCATATGCACACATCCATTCACGTAATCGTCATGTACAACATCCACATTCCCTAATGTATAGCCGTGGTAAAAAATTCGTTATTATGAATAAATAAATAACCATAATTATCGTACTGAAATGTCGCTTAATGTATTTATATTATTTTATTTTACCGATCCAGAAGCACTTGAGTCCGCTTTGGCTCGGTGCCGTGACATCGAGCCTTGGTTCGTTCACGAACACTGAATCTGTGAACCTGTGGCTTTCGCAGCCCGTGGAATTGAACCCGCACTCACAGGGAGGTTATCAACCGTAGTCCAGCGCGCTACGAACACGCTGGACAGATGGGCGAGATAGATTCTATAAATACTAAATGTCTAACGGGGTCACTCTGTGGCGTAAAGACCAGGTGCTCATCTCTAGTGCCAAATGTACCAGGTTCACTCCCTCGTGGAGCCATCTGAATATTTTTCCAGAGATCCATGATCTCAGTGTAGTCGAGTTTCTAGTCCTATCGGAGACGACGATAAAACGTAGGTTCGTGTTCAATTTGAGCACGTAAAAGAACTCTTAGCAGCGCAGCTCCAAATCGAGAACGGCAAGTTGGAAAGCCACTGCCCGGGCAAAAAAATTCAGTAGAAAAGATATGAATAAAATTCCTACAAAAATATCTTCACCATCTTCAAAATTACATCGGGGAACCTAGCCGGTGCTACGGAGTTTGTGCACTGCAACTGAGATCTTCCTGTGTAAGAAAGAGATCGGAGCACACATGGTTACTCACAGAAGTGCAATGATGATAGTTCTATCAATCAATAAACATCTAACGCAGCTTCTTAAAGTTTGTATTTTGACATAAGCAACCTTCCATACCCTGAATCTAGACGAGTTTAAATCTATGTTACACGTTTGTAAAGCTGGCCTATTTCATTTAGGGGTGGCATACAATTTATTTCATTATCAAATACCTTGTCCTGTACAGAACATTGCCATCTCATCAGTCCTTCTGAATATCTCTCTCTCTCTCTTTCTCTCTCTCTCTCTCTCTCTCTCTTCTCTCAGAGATCAAATGTCCAACCTCTGTAACGTCATGCTCAAACCATCAGTTACATCCTGAATCCATCACCTCCGTGTTCTTCATTTATTTTTTCATTTTTGCCGAGATTCCACCTTCCATAATAGTCTTCTTCAGCCTTTGTTTCTCTTGATATGACCAAAGTACTTCAATTTCTCGTTCTTATTCATAGCATCAGATAAACAAATAAGAAAGAGAAAATTGAGATATTTTTGACATATAAAAAGATATGAAGGGTTGGAGAAGATCATCATGGAAGGAGGCATACCAGCAAAGAGAAGAAGAGGAAGACCACGGAGAAGATGGATTAAGGATGTAACTGATGGTTTGAACATGACGGCTGCAGATGCAAGACATCTGGCCTATGAGAGAGAGAAATTCCGGAGGACTGTTGGTATGGTAAAGTTCTGCTCAGGACAAACTATTTGATGATGATTCATAGCATCAGCCAGTTTTTCTTTGATTTTGAGTTCTTTCTGGATAGATATCTTTGCTCACTTCTCTGTCCATGATGTACGAATGACTCTTCTGTAACACTTATTCAAAAGCACATATATCTTTTCCACTACTTTGTTAAATGTCCATACTTCACACCCACACGTTGCCACTAGGAATATGCATGCTCTAAAAATGTTGATATTTGTTTTCCTATCAGTTCCTCTTCATTCTGTATTTAGTTAATTTTTTGTAAGGTCATTAACATAGAACATCATCATCATCAAGGGGCGTATCCTTTATAGGACGTTGCTCTCTTTGCAGCGCATCTAAAATTCACTCTGTCTCTAGTCAGTTCACCTACTTCGTCGATGGTCATATTCATGATTTCTTTAATATCTTGTAGCCATCTTCTTCTTGGTCTGCCCCTGCTCGTTGCGTCCTGGGACCCTGCCCTCTAATATTGTAACATATGAACACCATACTTTAATGAATGTCACAGACGCGTACATTAATGTCACGACGTACATTAATATCACACAAAACAGAACACTTGTCTGTTAAGTTTATGGAATCGACACTGATCGTGGAATTTCAACAATTTAAACATATTTTGAGTTATATAGCTACTGCTAATGGCAGGTGAAATCTGCCGAACACTGACACGCACTGTTTATGACCTACCTGTCTTGAGCAAGGTGTCGTTAATTCAATAAGAAACACATGTGATCACATTCCAGAACATTTTAGAAGATAGAAACCAAGAAGTGGTAAGAACATATTTGCATAACGTAAAATATAAAATAGTGGGTGTCTGTAGCTTAAGAGGTAGTGAGCTCGATCACAACCCAAGTGTACCTGGTTCAAACCTCGTGGCTGGCAAGTTTGGAAGCAAATTAGTTCTCTTGGAATTTTACGAACAATAAAAATAGACCTCATCGTTCAGAAAGCTCCAGACATTCATCAATAGATATCTGTGCAGGATATTCTATCTACGATTGTATGACAGGACTACGAAAAGGGAACTCTGGGATAGAACAGGACAACGACAGGTGGAGCAAGAGATAAAGAGCAGAAGGTGGCGATGGATAGGACACACACTGAAAAAACTTCCCAACAGCATCACAAGACAGGCTCTCCGATTGAACCTTCAGGGCAATTGGAAACAGAATGCAAGAAAGTAGAGAGAGAGTGGGAAGTTCTGGAAAGGATGGCCTTGGATAGGCGGACTTGGAAGGCCTTGGTTGCGGAACTATACTTTCCTAGGGGGCGAAGGGTGCAGAAGAAGTTCAGAAAGCAATGACAAACTACTGGACGTATAAGTGGTGCCTAAAAAATCGACGACTCGTTTACTGTTGTTGATGACTACGTCATGTAAAAGGATATGCCAGGATTTTTTTATTTTCGAAAATATAAGTATAGTTTCCATTTTTCTTGAGTTTTAATACGGTTAAGTGTTGCAGATAGGAGGTATGTATAGCTTTGTTTCTCCATTTTTCTTGAGTTTTAATACGGTTAAGTGTTGCAGATAGGAGGTATGTATAGCTTTGTTTCTCCATTTTTCTTGAGTTTTAATACGGTTAAGTGTTGCAGATAGGAGGTATGTATAGCTTTGTTTCTCCATTTTTCTTGAGTTTTAATACGGTTAAGTGTTGCAGATAGGAGGTATGTATAGCTTTGTTTCTCCATTTTTCTTGAGTTTTAATACGGTTAAGCGTTGCAGATAGGAGGTATGTATAGCTTTGTCTCTCCATTTTTCTTGAGTTTTAATACGGTTAAGTGTTGCAGATAGGAGGTATGTATAGCTTTGTTTCTCCATTTTTCTTGAGTTTTAATACGGTTAAGTGTTGCAGATAGGAGGTATGTATAGCTTTGTTTCTCCATTTTTCTTGAGTTTTAATACGGTTAAGTGTTGCAGATAGGAGGTATGTATAGCTTTGTTTCTCCATTTTTCTTGAGTTTTAATACGGTTAAGTGTTGCAGATAGGAGGTATGTATAGCTTTGTTTCTCCATTTTTCTTGAGTTTTAATACGGTTAAGTGTTGCAGATAGGAGGTATGTATAGCTTTGTTTCTCCATTTTTGAGTTTTAATCGTTAAGTGTTGAGTAGAGGATATTATAGCTTTGTTTCGTGCCATTGTTTCGTTGAGTTAACATACAACTGTCGTCAATGTTCAGCAATAGGAGTCATGATAGCTGTTTCCATTTCTTGTTTTAATACGTTAGTTAGAAGGAGGTATGTATACTTTTTTCTCTTTTTATTGAGTTTTAATCAGTAAGCTTGAGAGCGATATATAGCTTTGTTTTGGTCCCATGTGTAGGTTACTGTTCTCATGTTGAGTCAGAATCTCATTCAACTTTGTTCGGCATGGTTTTCGATCAATGAGAGAACAGACAAGCTGCTCGGCTCTGCCACATATCAGGGGCCATCAATGGATAGGGCTGACATTCTGAACGCCCTCATAGAGTGTGATCGCAAAGTGCATTTTAATTTAAACCAATTCACGTCAACGACTAGATTTCAAGAATTTGGATTGAAGATTGGATTTGCCAGAAATGAAGACTCAGCAATCAAAATCGAACTGGTACAGTTAGCCGCTGGACGCTATTGGAGATATTGCGAAGGAGATTGGTGCTCATATGAACATGTCTGAAGTGCAATGAAGACATTGCGAAACACGTACAAACAAAGTACTATAGTTTTACAAAATACAGAAACAGTGACGACAAACAGCAACGTTTCGACCAAAAGGCCTTTATCAAGCAAACGACACAACAGGAGTGACGAATTATAGAGAACACATACAAAATGAAATTTACCAAGTTTTACTGCAGTCTTCCCCCTATTTCTAGAATGAAGACATTCCAAACTGAAACTGTTGGAGATATTGCGAAGGAGATTGTAGCATCTATGGATTTGTCTCGATCGCAAAGAAGATATTCCAAACTGAAACTGAACAGAACTGAATTTAGTGTCTCTTTGATTCCATCTATCCATATTTTTGGGGGTCTCTCTCTTTCCTCACAGGATGATAATCTCAGATGGTATACTGCAAGTTTGTTTGTTTCCATTCTAACTAAATGAAAGAACCATTTATGCTTGGGTGTCTTTTCATGACTACTCTCCTGTTTCTATTCTATGTGACACCATTTGTATGGTTCGTAAAGTCGAAACAGGAATGGTGAAACGAAACTGAGTGGAGGTATTGGACAATGATCAGAGAAATCACCTTCATTTTTGTCCCTGTGCACGCAGGAGTCAGGGGTAATGAACGAGCTGATAGATTGGTTGGCATGTCTACGATATCAGAGGCAGCCGCAATGAACCGAAAGGACATTTTTAACGCATTGACAGTCTTTCCGAACGGAGGAGGTTGAGGAGTGGGAATCCCAGTCGCTGACTAGATTGAGAGAGATGGGTGTCGATATTGGTACGGACTGAAAATAACGGCATATCAAATATGCAAATTGATTGATTAATCAACATTAAACTGGTGTGTTTGGGCCGCTGGACGCTGCTGGATTTGTTAAGGCGGAGATCGGAGCAAATATGAATATATCCGAAGTGCTATGATGGGACCAATTATGCCTTTTTTTTCTTTGAAATCATTTTGACTTGTGTTTACCCTACACTAGCATTTAGCGTTTCATTTGATACTCTGCTCTTTTCATTTTCTTTGATGCATTTTGTATACATCTCACTTCACATGCCATGATATTTCACCTTGACTTTCAAAACGGTCCAAATCTGAAATTGATAACATAACGATGAAATGAATATTTTATCTATCATCGTCCTACTAGTTAGCATGTTAATTTGTTGAATGTCAGGATTTGGTGTTAATGAATAGTTCATGCTGTTTGCCTTCTTAATAATTCTGCGTTATAATTCTCTTTCTAATTTGCAATCTTCTGTAGATATGTTACTCATGTACTTGAATTCATTTACTTTGTTTTTATTATCTTCTCACTGATAGTTATATTGCAATAAAGTGGTGTTCGGTTTATTGGCATAAATTCGGTAGCATTGATAGTTATATTGCAAGAAAGTGGTGTTCTGTTTATTGACGACATTTCTGTCTCATTGACCATCAACTTGTAATAATAATAGCCGTCAATCGCAAGTGATGATAACAATAGTCTCACACGTGTGTTGTTGCACCTCTCTGGTGTCTGCGGAGGGGACTGTAAAGTCAAATCCTGGAATGCAATATACTACCACAGGGGATGCATGCATGATCAGAGTTCAACTTGGGGGCGGTGTGTATTCTGACTTATAGTTTTCCCTGCGAATCAGCAGTATGACTATTCTCATTTATGCGAATTTCCCTTCTGCTGTTACAGCGCCCCGTTAGAGGATCCGGCGCAATGGATTTCCAGCACGTGGTGTTTATAACGAAGCGTTTTAGTGACACTTTAAGAGTGTCTTTAAAGCATTTTTTACTGTCCACCAACCGACCGTCTGTCCATATTAAGCTCGCAATACATCAACTGTTTCGGGATGCGTTTATCAGACATCCGAGCAACGTGACCTGCTCATATCTCACCTGGGCTTTCTGCAACGCTTGAAATCTGAGCTATTATGAGAACTCCGTTGTTTCTAATTTTGTCCTGCCATTTTATTTTGAGTAGTCTACAGGGACAACCTGTATGGAAGTGGTTTAGTTTTTATTGTGTGTCTGATTTACACTCTACATCTCGTTAGTTTTGTTAGCACTATGGCCCGGTAAGCTTTCAGTTTTGTGAATACGCTTATCTTCTTTCGCTCCCACTTGCATTAACTTGTATGAACTTGCTGCTTCATCATCATTTTGTGCTAATTTGCTGTTTTATTATCATATTGACAGTTTTGTTAGATAATGGTTTGTAAGTCCACGAGAGACCGACACACACAATCGTCATGAACGATATTATCATGAATATATTCAGATATATCATCGTCTTTGAACACTCCATATCGTCCACTTGTTAAACCACTCTTTGGGATCTGTATGTGATTTCAGCATAATAACGATTGCACTTTTTGCCAGTTATGCGCCTACAAGTAAGCCAGCACATCCTATTTCTGTTACGTTTTTTATTTACTGGGATAACTTCCCTAGGCCCATACCTCAGTCGTCATGTTACGACATGCCTTGTTGGTCGTAGTGTTACTATTCTTTGCTACCCTTGCGAGCCCAGGCGACACACGGACGAGTTAGATACTAAAGCTACCGTAGAAAATGTAGTCTCAGAGAGAGATAGACACTGTATGACAGTAGAAAATGTAGTCTCAGAGAGAGAGAGACACTGTATGACAGTAGAAAATGTAGTCTCAGAGAGAGAGAGATACTGTATGACAGTAGAAAATGTAGTCTCAGAGAGAGACTGTATGACAGTAGAAAATGTAGTCTCAGAGAGAGAGAGACACTGTATGGCAGTAGAAAATGTAGTCTCAGAGAGAGAGAGAGACACTGTATGGCAGTAGAAAATGTAGTCTCAGAGAGAGACACTGTATGACAGTAGAAAATGTAGTCTCAGAGAGAGAGAGATACTGTATGGCAGTAGAAAATGTAGTCTCAGAGAGAGAGAGATACTGTATGACAGTAGAAAATGTGGTCTCAGAGAGAGAGACACTGTATGACAGTAGAAAATGTAGTCTCAGAGAGAGAGAGACACTGTATGACAGTAGAAAATGTAGTCTCAGAGAGAGAGAGATACTGTATGACAGTAGAAAATGTAGTCTCAGAGAGAGAGAGAGATACTGTATGACAGTAGAAAATGTAGTCTCAGAGAGAGAGAGAGAGACACTGTATGACAGTAGAAAATGTAGTCTCAGAGAGAGAGATACTGTATGACAGTAGAAAATGTAGTCTCAGAGAGAGAGAGATACTGTATGACAGTAGAAAATGTAGTCTCAGAGAGAGAGAGAAACTGTATGACAGTAGAAAATGTAGTCTCAGAGAGAGACACTGTATGACAGTAGAAAATGTAGTCTCAGAGAGAGAGAGACACTGTATGACAGTAGAAAATGTAGTCTCAGAGAGAGAGAGAGACACTGTATGACAGTAGAAAATGTAGTCTCAGAGAGAGAGAGAGACTGTATGGCAGTAGAAAATGTAGTCTCAGAGAGAGAGAGAGATACTGTATGACAGTAGAAAATGTAGTCTCAGAGAGAGAGAGATACTGTATGACAGTAGAAAATGTAGTCTCAGAGAGACACTGTATGACAGTAGAAAATGTAGTCTCAGAGAGAGAGAGAGATACTGTATGACAGTAGAAAATGTAGTCTCAGAGAGAGAGACACTGTATGACAGTAGAAAATGTAGTCTCAGAGAGAGAGAGACACTGTATGACAGTAGAAAATGTAGTCTCAGAGAGAGAGAAACTGTATGACAGTAGAAAATGTAGTCTCAGAGAGAGAGAGAGAAACTGTATGGCAGTAGAAAATGTAGTCTCAGAGAGAGAGACACTGTATGACAGTAGAAAATGTAGTCTCAGAGAGAGAGAGAGATACTGTATGGCAGTAGAAAATGTAGTCTCAGAGAGAGAGACACTGTATGACAGTAGAAAATGTAGTCTCAGAGAGAGAGAGAGATACTGTATGACAGTAGAAAATGTAGTCTCAGAGAGACACTGTATGACAGTAGAAAATGTAGTCTCAGAGAGAGACACTGTATGACAGTAGAAAATGTAGTCTCAGAGAGAGACTGTATGACAGTAGAAAATGTAGTCTCAGAGAGAGAGAGACACTGTATGACAGTAGAAAATGTAGTCTCAGAGAGACACTGTATGACAGTAGAAAATGTAGTCTCAGAGAGAGAGAGACACTGTATGACAGTAGAAAATGTAGTCTCAGAGAGCGAGAGAGACACTGTATGGCAGTAGAAAATGTAGTCTCAGAGAGAGAGAGAGACACTGTATGGCAGTAGAAAATGTAGTCTCAGAGAGAGAGAGACACTGTATGACAGTAGAAAATGTAGTCTCAGAGAGAGATACTGTATGACAGTAGAAAATGTAGTCTCAGAGAGAGAGAGAGATACTGTATGGCAGTAGAAAATGTAGTCTCAGAGAGAGACACTGTATGACAGTAGAAAATGTAGTCTCAGAGAGAGAGAGAGATACTGTATGACAGTAGAAAATGTAGTCTCAGAGAGACACTGTATGACAGTAGAAAATGTAGTCTCAGAGAGAGAGACTGTATGACAGTAGAAAATGTAGTCTCAGAGAGACACTGTATGACAGTAGAAAATGTAGTCTCAGAGAGAGAGACACTGTATGACAGTAGAAAATGTAGTCTCAGAGAGAGAGACACTGTATGGCAGTAGAAAATGTAGTCTCAGAGAGAGAGAGACACTGTATGACAGTAGAAAATGTAGTCTCAGAGAGAGAGAGATACTGTATGACAGTAGAAAATGTAGTCTCAGAGAGAGAGAGAGATACTGTTCGCAGTAGAAAATGTAGTCTCAGAGAGAGAGACACTGTATGACAGTAGAAAATGTAGTCTCAGAGAGAGAGAGATACTGTATGGCAGTAGAAAATGTAGTCTCAGAGAGAGAGACACTGTATGGCAGTAGAAAATGTAGTCTCAGAGAGAGAGAGAGAGATACTGTATGACAGTAGAAAATGTAGTCTCAGAGAGAGAGAGAGATACTGTATGACAGTAGAAAATGTAGTCTCAGAGAGAGAGAAACTGTATGACAGTAGAAAATGTAGTCTCAGAGAGAGAGAGACACTGTATGACAGTAGAAAATGTAGTCTCAGAGAGAGAGAGAGAGATACTGTATGACAGTAGAAAATATAGTCTCAGAGAGAGACACTGTATGACAGTAGAAAATGTAGTCTCAGAGAGAGAGACACTGTATGGCAGTAGAAAATGTAGTCTCAGAGAGAGAGAGAGACACTGTATGACAGTAGAAAATGTAGTCTCAGAGAGAGAGAGAGAGACACTGTATGACAGTAGAAAATGTAGTCTCAGAGAGAGAGATACTGTATGACAGTAGAAAATGTAGTCTCAGAGAGACACTGTATGACAGTAGAAAATGTAGTCTCAGAGAGAGAGAGAAACTGTATGACAGTAGAAAATGTAGTCTCAGAGAGAGAGACACTGTATGACAGTAGAAAATGTAGTCTCAGAGAGAGAGAGACACTGTATGGCAGTAGAAAATGTAGTCTCAGAGAGAGAGAGACACTGTATGACAGTAGAAAATGTAGTCTCAGAGAGAGACTGTATGACAGTAGAAAATGTAGTCTCAGAGAGAGAGAGATACTGTATGGCAGTAGAAAATGTAGTCTCAGAGAGAGAGAGACACTGTATGACAGTAGAAAATGTAGTCTCAGAGAGAGAGAGATACTGTATGACAGTAGAAAATGTAGTCTCAGAGAGACACTGTATGACAGTAGAAAATGTAGTCTCAGAGAGAGATACTGTATGACAGTAGAAAATGTAGTCTCAGAGAGAACTGTATGACAGTAGAAAATGTAGTCTCAGAGAGAGAGACACTGTATGACAGTAGAAAATGTAGTCTCAGAGAGAGAGAGAGACACTGTATGGCAGTAGAAAATGTAGTCTCAGAGAGAGAGACACTGTATGACAGTAGAAAATGTAGTCTCAGAGAGAGAGAGAGACACTGTATGGCAGTAGAAAATGTAGTCTCAGAGAGAGACACTGTATGACAGTAGAAAATGTAGTCTCAGAGAGAGAGAGACACTGTATGGCAGTAGAAAATGTAGTCTCAGAGAGAGAGAGAGACACTGTATGACAGTAGAAAATGTAGTCTCAGAGAGAGAGATACTGTATGACAGTAGAAAATGTAGTCTCAGAGAGAGAGAGAGATACTGTATGACAGTAGAAAATGTAGTCTTAGAGAGAGAGAGAGACTGTATGACAGTAGAAAATGTAGTCTCAGAGAGAGAGAGAGAGACACTGTATGACAGTAGAAAATGTAGTCTCAGAGAGAGAGAGAGAGACACTGTATGGCAGTAGAAAATGTAGTCTCAGAGAGAGAGAGACACTGTATGGCAGTAGAAAATGTAGTCTCAGAGAGAGAGAGATACTGTATGACAGTAGAAAATGTAGTCTCAGAGAGAGAGAGAGATACTGTATGACAGTAGAAAATGTAGTCTCAGAGAGAGATACTGTATGACAGTAGAAAATGTAGTCTCAGAGAGAGAGAGAGATACTGTATGACAGTAGAAAATGTAGTCTCAGAGAGAGAGAGAGATACTGTATGACAGTAGAAAATGTAGTCTCAGAGAGAGAGATACTGTATGACAGTAGAAAATGTAGTCTCAGAGAGAGAGAGAGATACTGTATGGCAGTAGAAAATGTAGTCTCAGAGAGAGACACTGTATGACAGTAGAAAATGTAGTCTCAGAGAGAGAGAGAGATACTGTATGGCAGTAGAAAATGTAGTCTCAGAGAGAGAGACTGTATGGCAGTAGAAAATGTAGTCTCAGAGAGAGAGAGAGATACTGTATGACAGTAGAAAATGTAGTCTCAGAGAGAGAGAGAGACTGTATGACAGTAGAAAATGTAGTCTCAGAGAGAGAGAGAGAGATATACTGTATGACAGTAGAAAATGTAGTCTCAGAGAGAGAGAGAGAGAGATACTGTATGACAGTAGAAAATGTAGTCTCAGAGAGAGAGAGAGAGACACTGTATGACAGTAGAAAATATAGTCTCAGAGAGAGAGAGAGATACTGTATGACAGTAGAAAATGTAGTCTCAGAGAAAGAGAGACACTGTATGGCAGTAGAAAATGTAGTCTCAGAGAGAGAGAGACACTGTATGCCAGTAGAAAATGTAGTCTCAGAGAGAGAGAGAGACACTGTATGGCAGTAGAAAATGTAGTCTCAGAGAGAGAGAGAGACACTGTATGCCAGTAGAAAATGTAGTCTCAGAGAGAGAGAGACACTGTATGCCAGTAGAAAATGTAGTCTCAGAGAGAGAGAGAGATACTGTATGACAGTAGAAAATGTAGTCTCAGAGAGAGAGACACTGTATGACAGTAGAAAATGTAGTCTCAGAGAGAGAGAGAGACACTGTATGACAGTAGAAAATGTAGTCTCAGAGAGAGAGACACTGTATGGCAGTAGAAAATGTAGTCTCAGAGAGAGAGACACTGTATGACAGTAGAAAATATAGTCTCAGAGAGAGAGAGAGACACTGTATGACAGTAGAAAATGTAGTCTCAGAGAGAGAGAGATACTGTATGACAGTAGAAAATGTAGTCTCAGAGAGAGAGACACTGTATGACAGTAGAAAATGTAGTCTCAGAGAGAGAGAGAGATACTGTATGACAGTAGAAAATATAGTCTCAGAGAGAGAGACACTGTATGACAGTAGAAAATGTAGTCTCAGAGAGAGAGACACTGTATGGCAGTAGAAAATGTAGTCTCAGAGAGAGAGACACTGTATGACAGTAGAAAATGTAGTCTCAGAGAGAGAGAGACACTGTATGACAGTAGAAAATGTAGTCTCAGAGAGAGAGATACTGTATGACAGTAGAAAATGTAGTCTCAGAGAGAGAGAGAGACTGTATGACAGTAGAAAATGTAGTCTCAGAGAGAGAGAGAGAGACTGTAATGCAGTAGAAAATGTAGTCTCAGAGAGAGAGACACTGTATGACAGTAGAAAATGTAGTCTCAGAGAGAGAGACACTGTATGACAGTAGAAAATGTAGTCTCAGAGAGAGACACTGTATGACAGTAGAAAATGTAGTCTCAGAGAGAGAGAGACACTGTATGGCAGTAGAAAATGTAGTCTCAGAGAGAGAGACACTGTATGACAGTAGAAAATGTAGTCTCAGAGAGAGAGAGAGAGATACTGTATGGCAGTAGAAAATGTAGTCTCAGAGAGAGAGAGACACTGTATGGCAGTAGAAAATGTAGTCTCAGAGAGAGAGAGATACTGTATGACAGTAGAAAATGTAGTCTCAGAGAGAGAGAGAGATACTGTATGACAGTAGAAAATGTAGTCTCAGAGAGAGAGAGAAACTGTATGACAGTAGAAAATGTAGTCTCAGAGAGAGAGAGATACTGTATGACAGTAGAAAATGTAGTCTCAGAGAGAGAGAGAGACACTGTATGACAGTAGAAAATATAGTCTCAGAGAGAGAGAGATACTGTATGACAGTAGAAAATGTAGTCTCAGAGAGAGAGACACTGTATGCCAGTAGAAAATGTAGTCTCAGAGAGAGAGAGACACTGTATGCCAGTAGAAAATGTAGTCTCAGAGAGAGAGAGACACTGTATGGCAGTAGAAAATGTAGTCTCAGAGAGAGAGAGACACTGTATGCCAGTAGAAAATGTAGTCTCAGAGAGAGAGAGAGACACTGTATGCCAGTAGAAAATGTAGTCTCAGAGAGAGAGAGAGATACTGTATGACAGTAGAAAATGTAGTCTCAGAGAGAGAGACACTGTATGACAGTAGAAAATGTAGTCTCAGAGAGAGAGAAACTGTATGACAGTAGAAAATGTAGTCTCAGAGAGAGAGAGACACTGTATGGCAGTAGAAAATGTAGTCTCAGAGAGAGAGAGACACTGTATGACAGTAGAAAATATAGTCTCAGAGAGAGAGACACTGTATGACAGTAGAAAATGTAGTCTCAGAGAGAGAGAGAGATACTGTATGACAGTAGAAAATGTAGTCTCAGAGAGAGAGACACTGTATGACAGTAGAAAATGTAGTCTCAGAGAGAGAGAGAGATACTGTATGACAGTAGAAAATATAGTCTCAGAGAGAGAGACACTGTATGACAGTAGAAAATGTAGTCTCAGAGAGAGAGACACTGTATGGCAGTAGAAAATGTAGTCTCAGAGAGAGAGAGACACTGTATGACAGTAGAAAATGTAGTCTCAGAGAGAGAGAGACACTGTATGACAGTAGAAAATGTAGTCTCAGAGAGAAGATCTGTATGACAGTAGAAATGTAGTCTCAGAGAGAGAGACTGTATGACAGTAGAAATGTAGTCTCGAGAGAGAGAGAGACTGTAATGCAGTAGAAATGTAGTCTCAGAGAGAGAGACACTGTATGACAGTAGAAAATGTAGTCTCAGAGAGAGAGAGACACTGTATGACAGTAGAAAATGTAGTCTCAGAGAGAGAGATACTGTATGACAGTAGAAAAGGTAGTCTCAGAGAGAGAGAGAGAGAGAGACTGTATGACAGTAGCAACAGTCTCTATCTCGATTTTCTTCTACTGAAAGTTGTTATCTTGAATTATTCTCTCTATAACGAGAAAGTCATGTACACTAACTGTTCACCATGAGTCAAGAAGAGATAGGTAACTTGATATATAAACTGGTAACTTGATATATAAACTAGTAACTTGATATATAAACTGGTAACTTGATATATAAACTAGTAACTTGATATATAAACTGGTGACTTGATATATAAACTAGTAACTTGATATATAAACTGGTAACTTGATATATAAACTGGTAACTTGATATATAAACTGGTAACTTGATATATAAACTAGTAACTTGATATATAAACTGGTAACTTGATATATAAACTGGTGACTTGATATATAAACTAGTAACTTGATATATAAACTAGTAACTTGATATATAAACTGGTGACTTGATATATAAACTAGTAACTTGATATATAAATTAGTAACTTGATATATAAACTGGTAACTTGATATATAAACTGGTAACTTGATATATAAACTGGTAACTTGATATCCAAACCGTCCGCGTAATGCCAGGGCTCGCGAGGAAAGCAAAGAATAGTAACACTGCGATATACAATGCATGTCGTAAGAGGCGACTGAGGTAGGGGCCTAGGAAGCTACCTAGTAGTAAAAAACATCGCAGAAATCGGATGACGGACCAATGTGTAGGCGCATAACTGGCACAACGTAAAATGCTCTTAGGCTCAGATCACATACAGATAACATAAAGAATGGTTTAACAAGGGGTCGATATGGAGCGTTCGAAGTAGAAGAAGATATCCAAACTATAAACTTGATGTTCAAACTGTAAACTTGATGTTCAAACTATAAACTTGATGTTCAAACTATAAACTTGATGTTCAAACTATAAACTTGATGTTCAAACTATAAACTTGATGTTCAAACTATAAACTTGATGTTCAAACTATAAACTTGATGTTCAAACTATAAACTTGATGTTCAAACTATAAACTTGATGTTCAAACTATAAACTTGATGTTCAAACTATAAACTTGATGTTCAAACTATAAACTTGATGTTCAAACTATAAACTTGATGTTCAAACTATAAACTTGATGTTCAAACTATAAACTTGATGTTCAAACTGTAATCTTGAGTTATAAACTGTTCAATTGATATCGAAACCTTAAGTTTTAATGTGAGAAACTATATTTTGATTGAAGCGTTAAACTTTGAAGTGAGAAACTATTCTTTGGTTGAAAAGTTAAACTTTGAAGTGAAAAGTTGAACTTTGATGAGAAAAGTGGAACTTTGATGTGAAAAGTAGAACTTTGATGAGAAGTTAAACTTTTAAGTGAAAGAAAAACTGTTTAGAAATTTTACACTTTCATGTAAGAAACTACAAATATTGTTTTGGAAGTCAAACATTGAAACGCTTGCTATACAAATTATATTCAAATCTCCACAGAAAATACCACCTATTGTTCTTCTTCCCAAAATAGATGTACTAACTAGCAAATATATTAGACAAACAGTTAACATTTGTAAAGTGTAATTATATACTTAAGAAATAAATAATAAACTCGGCAAAGTTCGATAGCTAAGATTCTTAAACAAATGTGGAGTATATCTGATCGAGCAGACAGACTAAGATTGTAGCCATGAGATTTCTTTCTTATTTAGACGCTATCTTTGATGTCTAACACAACAGAAGAATACTTGCTTCAAATACATTATTGTGTGTTGAGAAATTAACTTGATAAACTAAAGTAATCGAAAGCATTGTAGTGATCAGATTGGAGACGCCTATGAATAGTTGCTGGAAGAGAGGACAGATATAATTATTATTTAAATAGCTTATTTATCTGTTGTAGAGCCATATTTTCAATGACGATCTAGGGTAGCGTTTTCCAAACTGGTATCCGCGGACTCCTTGAGGGTCGGCGAGGTACTCACAGGGGTCCTTAAGCGCTAGAGGAAACATTATGATCTTTGACATTTCAAACAGAAAATAAATTCTAAGCCTAATTATAGGCTTAATGTTTTCTTTGTTGTTCATTAAAATGTTAAATTGCAGACATTGTTTACTATTGTATTGGTTATTGGTTATTGGTTACTAAACTGACGTCATTGCACTCCGGGCAGACCCATAGGTGCTCAGTCTCCCCAAACAGATATCGAAGAGTATGCATACTGATGGTTCCCGTGGCTCGCTGATTAAACACACCTCTCACTTTGCCTCTCAGGCATCCAGTTCGACTTGAACAAAGGATAACTCCAAACTGCTTAAATCGCTTGATCGATTCAACATCGATTTTAGTGTCTTCATCCAACAGACAGTCGCGAAGAGAACGAGAATATCCCCCTTATCCATCTTCAACTCCCCAACAATCGATGCTGTTGATGCAAGCCTGTCCGCTCTCTCATTACAGTAAACACCCGCATGCCCAGGACAGTATATCCACGTAAGCCGCTGGAGGTTAGAAACTTCTATAGACGACCACTCATACCGAACCTACCCTTCTGAATCTTGTGAAGCATCGACTGAGAGTCAGATACAACAACGGCCCCAGTAAATGAAGTCCCAGAGATCCAATGGAGGGCAGCAGTAACGGCCTCAACCTCCATCCTCATACTAGAAGTAGTTGTCCTGTATGCCCCACTTCGCTCTGCAACAACCCTACCATGCGCATTAGCCAAGAAACCCCAGCAGGACTTCTCACCACGTTGAACCGACCCATCGGTATATACAACATCATCATCCCTTGCATTATCTTCTATCAGCTGCTTAACTGCGAGATCCGCCTTCATGTTGCCCCAATCTCTACATTCTCTTCCAAGAGTAATGATAACGTTGAGATAGTTGGTCATGCTACCATCTGTTGGGATCCATTCTTCCCCTTTTGGTAGGGTCGCAACCGTAGTCACCTGCCAATTGTTCTATCAGCATGGGCCATCCACGACATGCCATGCCTGATTCTCGTGCCCTTAACATCATTAATGTTACAGAGACGGTTTAGAAGAAAGACAGATCGACTTGCTCTGAAATATCTACACATTGGCTACTGGAATTGTCGAAGTGCAAACCAGAGAGGACCAATTCTACAGAAGCAAGTCTATGACTTCGACATTTTCATGATTTAGGAAACCAACTTGTAGCAGGATAAAACCCTTGAGTGCCCAGGCTTCAAATGTTATTTCACTCCCGTTAAATGTTACTATTGTAACATACAGATAATTCATTCATGTCCATTTTCGTAAATAGAAACTTTTGGGAGTCCGTGGCAACAAAATGTATTTAAAACGGAATCCACGATAATGCAAAGTTTGAGAACCGTTGCTCTAGAAAAACCTTGAAACAAACATTATTGAAAGTAGCGAGAGATACGGGAATCGATTTCATATAAGAGATTGAACGAGTTACTGAGAATAAAACATTCTTTCCTTTTCTTTTGTCATTCTCTGCTTTTTTTGCAGTTATGCGTAGCAGGTTTAACTGATGATCGGGTTTCCGAGATAGTGCACGCTCGGTCGCTTGATATACTGTGGTATCGTGGAGTTTTAAGATGTCTGTAACGTCATCATACATCTTTTTCTTGGTCTTCCTCTTGATGATTCCATTTTCAGGTTGTACACTCCTGCAACTGGTGTATTTGGGTTCATTCTCACCAAGTGGCCAAACTATTTTCTGGTTTTTTTTTTCAATAAATCTAATAGCAGGTGTTGTTCCGACTGTTCTTCTAATTTCTTCATTTCTTATATGGTCTCTTCTTGTTTTATTTACCACTTTCATTAAGCATCTCATTCCACAGGACAGAATAGTGCGGTGAATTTGCTTGCATTCCCTATGGTATAACGTTACGAGAGGAATATAATATAATAATATACAGTGGCGGCTCGTGATCGTTTTTGTTGGTGGGGCCAGACACACATTTTGGGGAAAATCATGGTTTTGAGTATGGTTATATTTTAATCCATTAAATAATAAATACACGTTATACATTTTTGGTAGGGCCTGGCCCCTCTGGCCCTTAATGACAAGCCGCCACTGATAATATACAATAATGTTGAGATTTGAATGAAAGTTGAAACATGTGAGTTGTAAGTACTGGCATATGGGAGTCTTTGTGGTGTAGAGGTTAGACGCTCGTCTCTCGTTTCAAAGGTACTCGGTTCACTTCCTCGTGGAGCCATAGGGATAATTTTCAAGAGATCCCTGATCTCACTGTAAGCAATATCGAGTTCCTAGTCCTATCGGACGATAAAACATGCCCTATATTCAAATTGAGCATGTAAAAACCCTTGGCTTCTCAAAATCTAGAAGAGTATTCTGGAAAGCCCATGCTCATGCAAAATTTATTAGAAAGATTATAAATAAAATACATTTTCACCATCTTAGAAATTATATCAGGGAACCTCGCCTGTGCTACAGAGTTCGTACACTGCGGCTGAGATCTTCATGTGTAAGAAAGCGATCGGAGCACATATAGTTAGTTACTCGCCGAAGTGCAATAATGATGGTCCTATCAATGAAAACATCAGACATCAAGTTTCAGAACTTTGACTTATTTGTTTAAAACTATTCAACACTTTATACTTTTTTCTAATTTTTATTCAAAGTGCAGTCACATACTTTCTAACATTTAAATTGGTCAAAGACTGACAAATTTGTCACAGTACGATATTTTATGTTTTATGTTTCATTGTTCTAACGTTCTTCGAGTAGCGACTATCTTAGAAAAACACTTTGATTGTCTGATGATATTTTTAGATCTTCTTCTTCTTTAAACGCTCCATAATGATCACTTGTTAACCTCTCTGTGTGATTTGTAAATAATCGGAGCCTAAGAGCGATTTACGTTGTATCAGTTATGCGCCTACAAGTAGGTCACTGCATTCGAATTCTCAAACGCTTTTTATTTACTAGGGTAGTTTCCCCATTTAATAAGGCAGTTGGAAAACATATATGTGTTTTTGAATATAAGTGTTACAGAAGAGTCTTTCGCATATCTTGGACACAACGTTCATCATCATCATCATCAAGTAGCTTGTCCTCAGCAGAACTTTGCCACCCCAACAGTCCTCCGGAATTTCTCTCTCTCTAATAGGCCAGATGTCCTGCCTCTGCATCCGTCATGTTCAAACCATCAGATACAACCTGAATCCATCTTCTCCGTGGTTTCCTCTTCTTCTCTTTGCCGGTATGCCTCCTTCCATGATGGTCTTCCCCAGCCCTTCATGTCTTTTAATATGTCCAAAATATCTCAACGTTCACTCATATTTTATTTTAAAAATTATAATAACATAGCGATAGTTAGAATGCCGTAGATGCCATGTTATGTAGGGAAATGAGTTTTTAAAAAAACAGAAAATGATTGCCGAATGAACATAGTTAAAGTGAAGAATAGACAAGGCTATTAATAAGTTATGTCGTAATTTCTCTGGTACATCTTTATATAAAAACGTTTATTAGCCAATTCAATATTCAATTATTTTCATCTATCCAACAGTGTGTGTATATTTTTATCTCTCCATCTCTCAGTGTGTGTGTATTTTCATCTCTCCATCAGCGTGTGTATATTTTCGTCTCTCCAGCTCTCATCGTGTGTATATTTTCATCTCTCCAACAACTGTTATAAGAAAGAGAAGATGGAGATATGTTGAGCACACCTTGAGGAGAAATGATCAACGAATATCAAAGCAGGCATTGAAGTGGGATGCAAAGGATTCAAGAAAGAGAGGTCGACCTAAGGAGACCCTGAAACGAACTTTGCTGAGAGAGGCAGGAAATATCGGTCTCAGTTCCATGGAGGAGATTGAGCGAGTTGCCCAGGATAGAACAGTATGGAGAAATTACTTGCAGGCCCTATGTAACGTATAACGGTACGAGAGGAATTATTATTATTAACATCGTGTGTATATTTTCATCTCTCCAACATCGTGTGTATATTTTCATCTCTCCAACATCGTGTGTATAGTTTCATCTCTCCAACAGCGTATGTATATTTTCAAAGTATTTTATTTTTGTGTTCATCTTGGAAATGGAAGAAGAAGCAACTGTTATGCAAACAAAATATTGAATTTTATTTTAGGTTTTAAATGACATAGTTGGCATAAGGCCACCACAATCTGCTACAATCATTCTCCCTCCCCCTCCTACAAAATACCAACTGCATCACAAATATCAACTTCAGAGAGAAGGTTAGAACAACTTTGTTTCTCTCTCGTGATCCCGAACAACTTTATTTGAATTACATGGAATAGCAGAGAATAAAATAGCTTGATCACCTAATAAAATGCAACCAGACAGAACAATATTTAAAAGCTTTCTAAAGCAGAACATTGGGTTAAAAATGGGAAAAAAAACTAAGGAAATGATGAAGAAACTTGGTACTAAATTCATGCCAAAAGATACAGAAAATCATCCTTAGAATACCAGAGAGACGAAAGACGAATACTGAATGTCACGACACTTGGCTAACATCTGGTAGCAATGTGACGACAAAAATAAAAATAAAAAGACGCAAGTAAGTTAAAGTATCAGAAGATGATATTAGTATAAGCAGTGGCGACTCGTGACCATTTTTGTTGGTGGGGCCAGACATTTTTTCCAGATAAATCATGGTTTTTGGTTGATATATTTTAATTTATAGAATAATAAATACACGTTATACATTATTTTTGGTGAGCCCGTCCCCACTGGCCCTTAATGACGAGCCGCCACTGAGTATAAATATTAAAATAGAAAGAGTAAAATAAATATTATTTTTTTTAAACCATTCTAAATAGAAATCAATTTTCTTTAATTTAACAATAAGCTAATATAAAGTCTTTGAAGAACAATCCAACAAGAAAGTAAACTATTGGGATGTAAAACCATACAAGATCTCCAACTGCTAGCAAAGAACCGTATCACATGAGATCTAAAACCTCTGCCCTATGTGCCGCCTTTGGAACTAAAGGAACAAACTAACTAACTAATATAAAGTAACAACCCACTTTTATTTTTATTTTCGTCGCTCTCTGCTCTCTCTCCTCTCTCTCTCTCTCTTTATCTCTATCTCTCGCTCTCTCTATTTCTCTTTCTTGCCTTTTAAACCCCAGATGGGGCATATGCCCTGAATTAACGAACGAGCACTCATGGTTAATTGAATTTTATAGCTAAAGTTTTAAAAAGATTTTAGAACCCAAATGGAAGAAGAGAAATATATAGAAATATAGTAATACAGTAACGGAAACAACAAGGTTATTAAATAATCTACTTTATTTTCTCTACATGAATAATTCTTAATTTCTACATTTGATTTCTTCATTTGCTTCTTTTATCTCCACCAACAATTCCTTTTTTATTTTCTAACTTTTAATTCTTCACTTCCTTTTTTTCAAGATCTTGAAAAAGTAAACATGAATAGAGAATCAAGAAAAGTGATATAAATTAGACACAAATAATTGCAATAACACGGGATTGGATGGCAAATATTGAAGAACAATAAAAAGCAAATAGAACATAGACAAATCTGTTAAGTTGGAAGACAATATGACTTGATTAATAGATAACAAGCAGTGAGAAACATACCGTGAAGACAAGAAACAAACAGTGATTGTAGAGATTTATTACATGTATCTTTTTATGTAGAGATATTGACATGAGTCAGCACTGACAGTCTCACATATATTAGCAAGAATATCTGACAATATGTCACAATATGTCACAATATGTCAGCACTGACAGTCTCACATATTAGCACGGATATCTGACAACATGACACAATATGTCAGCACTGACAGTCTCACATATTAGCAAGAATATCGGACAACCATTATTAAAAGACGAAGATAAAGGTATATTGAGCATGTACTCGTGGATCAGCACTCCCACCCAGGTGATATCATTATCTACACCGATGGCTCTGTCAAGCGTGGCACCAGATCATCGTGGGCTTACTCAGCACAACAAAACGGTCGCACACTTCATGAGGACTGCGGGGCTTTCGAGACAACGACATCGAGCATGACTATGGAGATCACCGCTGCCTCCAGGGCTCTGTCATGGGTGGCTGAGCAACAGGTTACCCATACGATCATCATATCAGACTCGATGAGTATGCTTCAACTGATTGCATCTGGAAGTATGCGGGTGGAATGGGTGAACAGCATTCGGAGATCACATCTCAAGAAAATGACTTGGCTGTACACGCCTGGACATGCTGGAGTGCGGGTAACGAGCGTGCTGACTCTCTTGCAAACAGTGCCCCGACTCAAGTGGGCAGAAGCATGGACAGAGCCGATATCATCAATGCGGTACGCTCTCAATTGTGTGACATGGGCGGGTCTCAGACACTGGAACGAGTTCGAGAATTAGGTGTTAAGTTTGGACATGCCAGACAGTGTCGTCTTCGTGGTAGAGAGAAGATATAGTAATCAACTTCTCATGGGTACTGTGAGCAAATGGACTTTGGGATGGCTGCTGCAACGGAGGACAGAGCACGAATGGGAATGCCCAATGTGCCATGACGTCGATCGCATAACATAACATAACATAACATATTGAGCATGTATGTCGTAGGCCAGTAGGGACTTGGCTATAACAACTCTCAGATGGACAACATATGGGAATAGGCCTGGACGTCCAAAGGAAACATGGAGAAGAACGGTGGAGAGAGAGTTGAAGGAGTGTGGCCTGACGTGGGAGACGGTTGCTAGAAAGGCAGCAGAACGGCAACAGTGGAAGTCTCTTGTGGAAGGCTTATGTGTCAATCGGGACACGAAGAGGATACAGACAGATTTTTGAAAACATGCCACAGTATAGCTGAATAGATGTGCTACTACAAGAGAGGTTTTCTATTTGTTAAATGTAACCAGTAGTCTATCTGAAAATAGATTTATCCAGAAAGTATATCATTGACAGAGAAGAGAAGAAATAGATCTATTCAGAAAGAACTCAAAGACAACTGGCTGATGCTACAAAACGAAAGAGAAAACTGATATATTTTGGACATCTAAAAAGACATGAAGTGTTGGAGAAGATTATCATGGAAGGAGACATACCGGCAAAGAGAAGAAGAGGAAGACCACGGAGAAGATGGATTCAGGATGTAACTGATAGTTTGAACATGATGGCTGCAGAGTCATGACATCTGGCCTATGAGAGCGAGAAATTCCGGATGACTGTTGAGGTGGCAAAGTTCAGCCAGAGCCAACTATAAACTACTGGGCCTTCGGGCTCAGGTAAGAATTGTGGGAAATCAGACCCCAACTACACCACGTGACCTCGCATTCCAGTATTGGTGTATATAGACGATATCATTTTAAAATCAACACAAAATGCTAACTCGAAGTCATATTATGCAACAAGTTAAGTTTAACAATAAGGAATATCAATATTATAATTTTTTTTTCACCAATAAATAAACCATAGACTCACCGAATTGAGTAAAATTGCAAAAGAGCGTGCAGTGTTCTATCAAACATCTGTAATTTCCAGATCCCTTTTCTTATCTAGGTCAGGGAATACCCGGCCAGTTGTCTGGCCTGTGCTAGAGCCTGGCTGTGGTTCAGCTCAGGACACGCTATTTGATAGTTATGAGTCTACCTGTAGCAATGTGCGCCCTATTGGACAATACGTTTGTACTCTCTGTGGTTAAACACGTAATTACAAAGTACTGTAGTTTTACAAATTACAAAAACAATGACAAAATACAGCAACGTTTCGACCAACAAGGCCTTTATCAAGCAAACGAACAAACAGGAGTGACAAATTAAAATGAAACACAAATGGACGACCAAATACAAACGTATCTAAGGAAAATCTGGAATAAAAACGAATAACGAAATAAATGTAACACAAAAACACACAAAAAAACTAGAAATAGAAAGGAAAAGAAACAATGAAACATCTAGTAAATATATAACTGGAATACATGCAACATATACCCATATAGATCACAAAGCATGGGAAGAGAAAGTACTAAGAAGCATAAGAATGGAATATAACATGAATACATGCACATATACCCATATAGATTACAAAGCATGGGAAGAGAAGTACTAAGAAGCATAAGAATGTAATACGTTGAGCCCGCGTGGTCGCAAGGTACCATACAAAGAAATCAACCGATTCTCCAGAGCAAATCGACTGCGATCATCCGAGGAACATGATCGGATGGCTGTGACCTGGACATCGTGAGCACCTAAATGGCCAGTATCATTGAAATGGGTGGCTACAGGGTCACAGAGCATTGGCGTATGTCGCGTAAGTGTTGGGCGAATCGGTCACTGAGCCTCTTGCCTGTCTCGCCGATATAAGCCTTGTTACACCGCTTACAGATAATGGCATAGATAAGATTACGGGACTCGCATGTAAACCATCGTCAATAAGAAACGTGCCTAAAGGAAAAGATACAGTACGCGTCTGTATCACATAAGCACACGTGTTGCAACGCCGACGGCCACACTGGACAGTGCCAAAATGAGTCTGGATATTGGACTTAAGGCGACTGTGTACCAACATATCCTTAAGACTTCTGTCCCGTCTGTAAGACACCAAAGGATAGTGGGGGAAGACAGAACGGGTCTCATGATCTGATCTAAGGAGAGACAGATGACGGAATAAAACATTTTCACCAGGGAACTATGGGGTGGTAAGTTAAGATAAGTTTTACTCTGTCAGAGTTAGTAGTCCTATGCTGGCTGGTAAGGGCCTGCTGGCGAGTGATTTTCTGAACGCGATGCATAGCCGAGACAAGCACCCTCTCCGGGTATAGGCGCCTACGAAAGAAATCAAGCATCTCGCGAGCTCTCTCAAGAAAATCATCGTCCTCACTACAAAGGCCCCTCCATATTAGCCTACCTTATCGTGGTTGGAGGGTTTGTGTGCCTTTAGGATCCTTCAGGCTATGTCGGCGGGAGTCTAACTCCTGGCAGGTCTAACCAAGCCGAACAGACTGAAGGTGAAAGGCCAGACCAAAAGGCGGGGAGCAGGATGGGGCCTCATAAGGTGACAGTGCAGAACCCACCGGCGAGTGGTAAATGCTCTGGCTGCAACCAACCCATCCCCCAGCTATGGGACAAATAGCACTTGTCCTCTCTCTCTCTTGAGGAGGACATCCTTTTTCTTGTCTTGTCTTCTACTTCTATGACACTTTCCCTTAAGCATAAGGATTAAACTACAGTGTCCAGGGACACACCCTGCATAAAAGCCTGGGTTGGTGAGCCCGGCAACAGAAGGCTGAAGTCATCTAGAGTAGGACGACTCCAGACAAACCCGGGAAGACAGATCTCGTCAGCAGGGGACTGCAACTGTCTAAGAGAACAACCTCAAAAAAAGATGTCCTCAGAAACGGAATGTGTCAGCCATTATTGGCGGGAGGAATCGACACATACGAACAACTCAAATGGCCATGCGCAATGGCGACTACAAAGGCGACGAAGGCGTAAGAGCTGCGAGAATGGCAAAGAGTCACGACAAGCCCGGGGATGGGAAGAAGTATAGAGGAGAAAACTATGTGCATCAGTAGGCTTGTAATATACTGATGTAGTGATAGCGGATAGGCGTAATGTGATAGTAATGTCAAGAAAGTTGACACAAGTAGTGGAGATGTGAGAAGTAAAACGAATAGAAGGGTTGAAAACATTAATGAAATTAATGAAGCGTGACAAATCGGCTTCAGGCATATCAGTGATGCCAATACAGTCATCAATGTATCTGTGATAGACAGACGGAAGGGGGCCATCATATGTAGTCCATACTAGGTGTTCAAGATAACCCATGAATAGACAAGCATAACTAGGTCCCATTTTAGTACCCATGGCAACCCCACTGATCTGCTCAAAGAATTGGTCATTAAACTGAAAGGAGTTAAGAGTGAGAACTAGTTCCGCTCTTACGCCTTCGTCGCCTTTGTAGTGAGGACGATGATTTTCTTGAGAGAGCTCGCAAGATGCTTGATTTCTTTCGTAGGCGCCTATACCCGGAGAGGGTGCTTGTCTCGGCTATGCATCGCGTTCAGAAAATCACTCGCCAGCAGGCCCTTACCAGCCAGCATAGGACTACTAACTCTGACAGAGTAAAACTTATCTTAACTTACCACCCCATAGTTCCCTGGTGAAAAATGTTTTATTCCGTCATCTGTCTCTCCTTAGATCAGATCCTGAGACCGTTCTGTCTTCCCCAACTATCCTTTGGTGTCTTACAGACGGGACAGAAGTCTTAAGGATATGTTGGTACACAGTCGCCTTAAGTCCAATATCCAGACTCATGTTGGCACTGTCCAGTGTGGCCGTCGGCGTTGCAACACGTGTGCTTATGTGATACAGACGCGTACTGTATCTTTCCTTTAGGCACGTTTCTTATTGACGATGGGTTCACATGCGAGTCCCGTAATCTTATCTATGCCATTATCTGTAAGCGGTGTAACAAGGCTTATATCGGCGAGACAGGCAAGAGGCTCAGTGACCGATTCGCCCAACACTTACGCGACATACGCCAATGCTCTGTGACCCTGTAGCCACCCATTTCAATGATACTGGCCATTTAGGTGCTCACGATGTCCAGGTCACAGCCATCCGATCATGTTCCTCGGATGATCGCAGTCGATTTGCTCTGGAGAATCGGTTGATTTCTTTGTATGGTACCTTGCGACCACGCGGGCTCAACGTATTACATTCTTATGCTTCTTAGTACTTTCTCTTCCCATGCTTTGTAATCTATATGGGTATATGTTGCATGTATTCATGTTATATTCCATTCTTATGCTTCTTAGTACTTTCTCTTCCCATGCTTTGTAATCTATATGGGTATATGTTGCATGTATTCCAGTTATATATTTACTAGATGTTTCATTGTTTCTTTTCCTTTCTATTTCTAGTTTTTATGTGTGTTTTTGTGTTACATTTATTTCGTTATTCGTTTTTATTCCAGATTTTCCTTAGATACGTTTGTATTTGGTCGTCCATTTGTGTTTCATTTTAATTTGTCACTCCTGTTTGTTCGTTTGCTTGATAAAGGCTTTGTTGGTCGAAACGTTGCTGTATTTTGTCATTGTTTTTGTAATTTGTAAAACTACAGTACTTTGTAATTACGTGTTTTGCCAATAAAATAGTTTTACTGCAGTTCCATATATATATACTGAATACTCTCTGTGGTTGGAAAGAAGTGAGAATGGTACTGGTTAGATTTGAGAATCATCATCATCTTCTTCTTCTTTGCGTTCGTTCTTTACGACCAATTTTAATCACTCTTTGTGATATGTTTGATCTTTGCCAAGAACGTGTATACTGTATACGTTGCACATTGGTTTATGTAGGCCCCTAAACGAATAGACTTCTACACGTTTATGACATGTACATCCGATTTCAACCAAACCTCCTTAGTCGCCTCTTACAACATGCGTGGCAGGTAACAGTGGTTCTATTCTTTACACCCCAAATTTGGGCCCCGGTAACCACTCGGTCACATCATCATCAAATAGCTTGTCCTGACCAGAACTTTGCTACACTAACAGTGCTTCGAAATTTCTCTCTCTCATATGCCAGATGTCTCGTCTCTGCAGCCGTCATGCTCAAACTATCAGTTACATCTTGAATCCATCTTCTCTGTGGTCTTCCTCTTCTTCTCTTTTCCGGTATGCCTCCTTCCATGATGGTCTTCTTCAACCCTTTGTGGCTCTTTATATGTCCAAAATAACTCGATTTTCTTATTTGTAGCATCAGTCAGTTTGATTTTATTTCCAGTCTTTTCTGGATACACCTATGTCTTCATCCCCTCCTTCCATGGTATACGGAGAAGTCTTCTGTGACGTCTATACAGAACAATGTTGCCCCGATACTGTGGATACAAAGCAAAAGAACTACCACGCAAAAGATGGACCTCAGAGGTAACAGAGGCAACGAAAGACACTGTTTACGAAGCGCACATAAAAGCCCGTTCTTGAAATTTCTTCTCATCGTGACTCTGCGAGGCAAAACATGATTGCAGAAAAGAAATAAGAAGAAAAAGAAAAGGAAAGAAGAGAGAGAGGAGTAGGGAAGACCTAGAAATACCAGGAGAGAAACGCTGGGGACTGATATTAAAAAGATAAGTAAAACATGAAAAGAATTGGAAGGGATGGCAAGAGAGAGGCAGAGCTGGAAGAAGTTTGTTGAAGACCTTGTGCTCTGCTGGGAGTTGAAAAGTGAAGACAATATGAATTCTTGCTCCTGTCCGTGGTGGATATATAATCCACCGATACCTCTGTAAATACATATACATATGCGTGTATCGGAGGAACAATCCTATCATTACACGCGTTCTAATTTAACCCTTCATAATCTAAGTTCCATTATATGTTGTCTATTTTGTTAATCTGAGTTTCATTATCTGTTGTTTATTTTGTTAATCTGAGTTCCATTATATGTTGTCTATTTTGTTAATCTGAGTTCCATTATATGTTGTCTATTTTGTTAATCTGAGTTTCATGATATGTTGTCTATTTTGTTAATCTGAGTTTCATGATATGTTGTCTATTTTGTTAATCTAAGTTCCATTATATGTTGTCTATTTTGTTAATCTGAGTTTCATTATATGTTGTCTATTTTGTTAATCTGAGTTTCATTATCTGTTGTCTATTTTGTTAATCTGAGTTTCATTATATGTTGTCTATTTTGTTAATCTGAGTTTCATTATCTGTTGTCTATTTTGTTAATCTGAGTTTCATTATATGTTGTCTATTTTGTTAATCTGAGTTCCATTATATGTTGTCTATTTTGTTAATCTGAGTTTCATTATCTGTTGTCTATTTTGTTAATCTACGTTCCATTATCTGTTGTCTATTTTACGGAATCTAATTTTTGCAACAAACAAAACGGCATCTGTTTGTTCAAAAATAGTATGTTCTGTAAAACAAAACCATGATTTTTCCGAAAATGTTTGTCTGGTCCCACCAACAAAAATTCACATCTGTTTGTTACGTATCACATCTGTTTGTTACGAATTGTTAACTTTGCGATATTTACTTAGAAAGTGATATATCTAATTATCGAAGAGAGAAAGAACTCTTTGGAATACTTTGACATCAAAAGTGGTAAGTGAAAGTTACAGTGAGCTTCGGAAATGTTGGTTTAGTTTTCGTTTTGGCAAACACAGGATAAAAAAATTAATTGCATATCCTTTACAGGACTTTGCGAATCAACCCCAGCTTTTAACGCTGTTTGTGATTTTTCTAGGCATTATTACATTCAGTAGTTTGCCATTGCTTTCTGAACGGGTGATGCCATCGTTCTTTTGTTAATTAAAATTCACGCGAAACAATTTGCAACCAAATTGTCCGCAGCGTGATTCGAACTCAGAACGTCGAGGTTAATAGACCGAGTCATTAACCCCTAGACCACAGACGCAACAAACACAGGATACCTAGATAAGAAATACGATTCTAACATGAATTAACCAAGTAATCATGAAATATGACAGAAAGTCATAAATAAGAGTATAAGCTTATTTCAGTATATTTCAAAGCAAAGAAATCACAATTTTGATTTGTTAGGAAATATTAAGAGAGAAATGATGTATATGTCTAAGTTGTCTAAAGCCGAGGATTTCTTCTTCTTCTTTGCGTTCGTTTTTACAACCAATTTTAATCACTCTTTGTGATATGTTTGATCTTTGCCAAGAACGTGATACGTTGTACATTGGTTTGGTAGGCCCTAAACGCATAGACTTCTACACGTTTAGTACACATGCATCCGATTTGAGCAAACCTCCTTAGTCGCCTCTTACGACATGCGTGGCAGGTAACAGTAGTTCTATTCTTTACACCCCAAATTTGGGCCCCGGTAACCACTCCGGCGATTTACCCTACTAATGACCATCAGACCATTGATAAAACGGCAGAGAAGATCATTAATGCCTTTGAACGCAAATGCCGAGGATTTGACTTTATTCCACCGGATTTACCCCATATGGCCCAGTCCATGTATGCAGAAATGACGCGCTACCTGCCGAGAGCATTGCACAAAGCACGAACTCCGTAGCTCTAGGCGTATATGTCTGAAGTTATCTTTTTTTAAATTATTAATAGCTCACTATTAATAGCTCTATTATTAATAGTGGAGCGTCTGGTCGATAATAGCTCACTATTAATAGCTCTATTATTAACAGTGGAGCGTCTGGTCGATAATAGTTCACTATTAATAGCTCTATTATTAATAGTGGAGCGTCTGGTCGAACGGATTAGAGCACGGCTCCCTTGCTGGAGACCTGTGTTTAATTCAAGAAATTTATGTTTTTCTGTTGTGGGTATAAAGGAAAAATCTTAACATAAACAGCTTTGCGGTGACAGCACTAGCCATGCGACCATTAAATTCCTCAGGTACTTGTCTCTCCCGTCCTGCACCGCCCTAAAAAGTGGTACTACAGGCAGTAACAACATTCTGGTGTTTTTGTTGTTGTTTTTCCGATCCAAAAGCACTTGAGCTTTCCATCTCTTCGGCTCGGTGCCATGGACATTGTAACCCTTGGTTCGGTGCCACGAACATCGTAAATCTGGGGATACTGTGACTTTTTCTGACATCCCGCGGAATTGAACCCGCATACACAGAGGGATAGTCACCGTAGTCCAACGCGCTACGAACACGCTGGGCAGACGGGCGATTCTTGTTTTTAAATAGCCTACTCTGTGTCAACTACTTCTTTAACCAGAATATATATGTGATTTGATCCTTAGTCTTGGTAGTCTTAGTCTTGTTAGCCTTAGTCTTGTTAGCCTTAGTCTTGTTAGCCTTAGTCTTGTTAGTCTTAGTCTTGTTAGTCTTAGTCTTGTTAGTCTTAGTCTTGTTAGTCTTAGTCTTGTTACCAGAGGCACATATTGCTTCATCTATCTATCTACACTGAATTCTATTCTAGATCATTTAATTCAGCACTGCTCTCTGGCCTCCACATCTGCTGTTCTACGCAAGATAACATATCGGATTCCACAGTTTCCTATCAACTGTGTGTTCCAGTGAAGTGCATGTTTTGTTACGTTGTTCGGTTGCTTTCCAAGTGTGCTCGATCAACCACCTCTCTCTTTCTTTCTCTCGCTTTTACTTCTCTCTCTCTCTCTCTATCTATCTATCTATCTATCTATCTATCTATCTATCTATCTATCTATCTATCTATCTATCTATCTATCTATCTCTCCATCTTTAAAATCTAGTTGTACTGACGTCTAACTTGCTATGTTGTTCTAAATATATGTTCGTTTTCCTTATGTGTACTTCTGGCTGCTATGAATAAAGCCAAGATTAAGTTCAATGCTCAGATTAGTCCCCCAAGTTTAATGTGTAATGCAGGTTCTCATAATCATGCTTCCACATACATGAAATCACAGAACGTGGTGTCTCTGTTTCTCCTACTCTGTTCAAAAGTGTGAGCCAAGAAATTGCAAACACGAGGTAAACAACTTCAAGGACGCACTACGCGGATGTTGTTTATGGGGTTTTTATTTAGAGATATAATCCGTGGATTCAAGAGCAGTATTAATCCCGTCTCAATGCCAGACTTCTGATTTGAATTAAATAGTACATTTACAAGCTATACAGAGGTGTCACCTCTATTCATAACACGTTTCTCCAACAGCTGTAAATCAAGTAACAATGATGGAGGACACACACTCCGTTTACGTATTATCTTCGTCTTTTTTCTTCAGCTTTTCGAACCTTCTAGGTTCATTGCTGTAGATAACACCCTCTTTTGTTCATCTTTGTTTTCTGCCATTCTTTCAATATGTCCTAGTCGTCTTGTTCTACTAACTTCAATCTCTGTCCTCTATAATTCTTTCAATATGTCCTAGTCGTCTTGTTCTACTAACTTTAATCTCTGTCCTCTATAATTCTTTCAATATGTCCTAGTCGTCTTGTTCTACTAACTTTAATCTCTGTCCTCTATAATTCTTTCAATATGTCCTAGTCATCTTGTTCTACTAACTTTAATCTCTGTCCTCTATAATTCTTTCAATATGTCCTAGTCGTCTTGTTCTACTAACTTTAATCTCTGTCCTCTATAATTCTTTCAATATGTCCTAGTCATCTTGTTCTACTAACTTTAATCTCTGTCCTCTATAATTCTTTCAATATGTCCTAGTCGTCTTGTTCTACTAACTTTAATCTCTGTCCTCTATAATTCTTTCAATATGTCCTAGTCGTCTTGTTCTACTAACTTTAATCTCTGTCCTCTATAATTCTTTCAATATGTCCTAGTCGTCTTGTTCTACTAACTTTAATCTCTGTCCTCTATAATTCTTTCAATATGTCCTAGTCATCTTGTTCTACTAACTTCAATCTCTGTCCTCTATAATTCTTTCAATATGTCCTAGTCGTCTTGTTCTACTAACTTTAATCTCTGTCCTCTATAATTCTTTCAATATGTCCTAGTCATCTTGTTCTACTAACTTTAATGATTGTGGTAATTAATTGTGATTTAGCCCGTCTGCCCAGCGTGTTCGTAGCGCGTTGGACTACGAGTGACTATCCTTCTGTGAGTGCGGGTTCAATTCCGCGGGATGGCAGAAAAAGCCCCAGATTCCCCAGATTTACGGTGTTCGTTGCACCGAACCGAAGGGTTACGATGTACATGGCACCGAGCCGAAGAGCTGAAAAGCTTAAGTGCTTCTGGATCGGAAAAACAAAAAACATTGTGATTTAAACAATTATACTTTGTTTTTATTGTTTTTTATTCTCCATTTTCCACCTTGTTGAGTAATAAGATTCGTGTTGAGTAATAAGATTCGTGTTGGGTAATACGATTCGTGTTGAGTAATAAGATTCGTGTTGAGTAATAAGATTCGTGTTGAGTAATAAGATTCGTGTTGAGTAATAAGATTCGTGTTGAGTAATAAGATTCGTGTTGAGTAATAAGATTCGTGTTGAGTAATAAGATTCGTGTTGAGTAATAAGATTCGTGTTGGGTAATAAGATTCGTGTTGAGTAATAAGATTCGTGTTGAGTAATAAGATTCGTGTTGGGTAATAAGATTCGTGTTGAGTAATAAGATTCGTGTTGAGTAATAAGATTCGTGTTGAGTAATAAGATTCGTGTTGGGTAATAAGATTCGTGTTGGGTAATAAGATTCATGTTGCGTAATAAGATTCGCGTTGAGTAATAAGATTCATGTTGAGTAATAAGATTGGTGTTGGGTAATAAGATTCGTGTTGAGTAATAAGATTCGTGTTGAGTAATAAGATTCGTGTTGAGTAATAAGATTCGTGTTGAGTAATAAGATTGGTGTTGGGTAATAAGATTCGTGTTGAGTAATAAGATTCGTGTTGAGTAATAAGATTCGTGTTGAGTAATAAGATTCGTGTTGAGTAATAAGATTCGTGTTGAGTAATAAGATTCGTGTTGGGTAATAAGATTCGTGTTGAGTAATAAGATTCGTGTTGAGTAATAAGATTCGTGTTGGGTAATAAGATTCGTTCTAAGACTCTTGTTTCCAAACTTCTGTAACAATGTTTAATCTTGTTTTATTGTGCCTCAGCTTGGAATGAATATAGAACAATTAGTGTTAACAAAGTTTTGCATATTGCTTCTTATTTGAACGCTCCATATCGACAACTTGTTAACCACTCTGTATGATTTGTATGTGATCTGAGCCCAAGAGCGATTGTACGTTGTGCTCGTTATACACCTACAAGTAGGCCAGTACATCCGATTTCTACGATCCTTTTTTATTTACTAGGGTAGCTTCTCTAGGTCCTACATCAGTCGCCTCTTACGACATGCATTTGATGTCGCAGTGGTACTATTCTTTGCTTCCCTTGCAGATTCCGTCACCACACGGGCGTTGCATATCGCAACCTTTGTGTTACTTGTATTTTAGCAGGCGTTGTATGGCAAAGTTTACCTTATCTCCTGATTGTATTCTAGACTTTACTTTTTTTAAAATTATATTGAAACTATTAAATCTCATTCCTAAGTACATTTCTATTGCTTTGATTTGTTCTTACTATCTTCTCATTCTGTATTATGATCGGTGAGAAATAATTCAACTAGGCTCGGAATATTAATAAATTAAGTTATTTGAAGTAGATAATTAAATTAGGTCACACTATTGATTATTGGTTACTAAACTGACGTCATTGGACTCCAGGCAGACCCATAGGTGATCGGTCTCCTCCAACAGATATCGAAGATTTCAAACGTATGTTAGTGTAATAAAATATTTAAAAAAGTTAATTCCAGTATCATTACATACGTAGTTATTGTTATTTCTTTTCTTCTTATAAATGCAACTTTTGAAGATGTACTTCGTAAAAATCAGTTGTTTTCACCAACATTTTTATTTTTGTCAGGATAAACATCAGAATAAACGCAATCATCTTTCAGCTTCTATAATAATTGCGACGATATGACTGATCTAGTTGATGGTCGAGCTATAGACTGATCGTTCTGATAGTATGGTGGCTTATTTTTGTTCCACTTTGGGAGTTATGTCTACTGATATTCTAAATAATTGTAAGATTTACTGGTAAGGTCAGGAAGGCCTAACTATAATTTAGATGAACTGCACTAGAAACTGAATAGAGTCGACATATATGCACTAAGTTACTTTAGGTGCGCAGTTGACGTATTTTACTGAAAGTATCTACTGAGAGTACATGCCCCTTCTGAATCTGTTTACATCAAAATAAACTCATTATCATCAAATAGCTTGTCCTGGGCAGAACTTTGCCACCCCAACATTCCTTCTGAATTGCTCTCTTATGGGCCAGATGTCCCGCCTCTGCAGCCGTCATGTTCAAACCATCAGTTACATTCTGAATCCATCTTCTCCGTGGTCTTCCTCTTCTTCTCTTTGCCGGTTAGCCTCCCTTTATGATGGTCTTCTCCAGCCATTCGTATCTTTTTATATGTCCAAATTAGGCGTTAAGTTTGGACATGCCAGGTAGTGTTGTCTTCGTGGTAGAGAGAGAAGATATAGTAATCAACTTCTCATGGGTACGGTGAGCAAATGGACTTTGGGATGGCTGCTGCAGCGGAGGACAGAGCACGAATGGGAATGTCCAATGTGCCATGACGTCGATCGCATAACATAACATGTCAAATATCTACGAGTAAATTATCTCTTTCTTATTTGTAGCATCAGCCAGTTTTATTTGATTTGAAGTTCTTTCTGGATATATATATATATATATATATTTGTTCTCTTCTCTGTCCATGAAATACGAAGGACTCTTCTGATACACTTATAATCAAAAACACACATTTTTTCCCCCCACTACCTTATTAAAATATTGTATTCCATATTACTGTTAGGGTTTTCTAGGCATTGTCTTAGAAGGTAGTGTGCCGTTGTTTCTTTCCTGGCAGTGATTATACTGGTCCATGACCGTAGTCATTGTTTCTATCACAGAGATCCTCTGTCTACCGTCGTGAGTTTTGAGACCATAACAAATTGGCACTCTATCGGCTGCTCCGCGCTCATCCATCACCTGCTTCCATGGCTTCCATGTGACTCTGCCGGGGAGGAGGGGGGTGTCGAAACGTGTACTCCACCTTGTCCAAGGTGCCCGTAGACTAGCGGAGGGATGGAGGAACTTTACATCTCCTTTGATAAACTGATTAATTTGATAAAAATCTATTTGATGATCTGCATATTCAGAACGACTAATAAGAACTACATTTTCTGTGCGAGTTTCAAAATGATATTTTCCAATTATGGGTGTGAAGCATGGACATTTAACAAGGCAGTGGAAAACATATATGTGCTTTTGAATATAAGTGTTACAGAAGAGTCCTTCGTATATCATGGACAGAGAAGAGAAGAAATGAGATAAGATATATATATATCCAGAAAAAAACTCAAAATCAAAGAAAATTGGCTCAAACTATAAATACGGAAGAGAAAATTGAGGTATTTTGGACATATAAAAAGACATGAAGGGCTGAAGAAGACCATCATGGAAGGAGGCATACCGGCAAAGAGAAGAAAAGACAATGGAGAAGATGGATTTATTATGTAAATGATGGTTTGAACATGACGGCTGTAGAGGAAGAACATCTGGCTATGAGAAAGAGAAATTCAGAAGGACTGTTGTGGTGGCAAAATTCTGTTCTGGGCAAGCTATTTGGTGATGATGATGATAATCGTCCGAGTCTGGGTCGACCTGGGAACCGTTGTAGTCGTAGAAATATTTCACGCCCATTGTGAATTGAACTCTTGACAACACATTTAAGAAGTGAGTTCACTAACAACTATGCTAATGCAGCTCTCGATACAGAAGAGAACAAATCGATTTATCCAGAAGTAAATCAAAATCAGATCAAACTGGCTGCTGTTACAAACAAGTAGTTTCAACATATAAAACGGCACGAAAAGTTGGAGAATACCATACACCTTGCTTTCTCCGAAAGAAGTTAATTCTTCTTTGTTATGTTTGTTGGCATAAACGCTCCGATATAACCAATCATTATGCTCGTCATTATGTTACAACATTCAAGATATGCAACGCTGTGAGCTATGAATGTTACATGGAATGCTTTTAGCTGTGTCAACCGTGCGTTTGTTGTGTGTTAGTGTGTATTCAGAAAATGGCGGAGAGCGGTTATGACGAATAAGCTCAATCTGCCGTATGCAGTTATATTGCGGGTGCAGAAAGCTGGATTTTGTCGTGATTGATGTCCCTTCGACAAGAATTGCAATTCAAGTAATGAACAGTTTTGTGTTGCTACATTAGCGACGGCCATATGCATTTTATGCGGAGACGAGTTGCTTTTGTGGCGGTACGCGACTGTTTCATTCTGGAATTAGTTCACACAGGAAACATTTCGTTGGCATTTCATGTGATTTTCATTGGCACAGGAACGGAGCAATTATGGGGTGACCCGTTGCAGTAAAGTTGGAACCGTACTTATGAACTATGAACTATCAAGATATGCAAAGAAAAACAGACAACTTGTCATCTATAGCATCAAAAGTTGGACTGCAGATAAGCAATAAAAAACAAATATAATGAAGACACTTATGGCAAGTAATGCAGATATCACACTGGAATCTAAAATGATAAAAATAACAGAGCAGTTCACCTATTTAGGTAGCAATTTGGATTGCACAGGAAATGTTCATAAAGAAATTATGATACGAATTGGCAAAGCAACATCAGCTTTTAAAAGTCTAAATAAAATATGGAATTGCAAGTTATATAGTATTAAAACTAAATTACGAATTTTCAATTCAAATGTTGTATCAATCCTAACATATGCCAGCGAGAGTTGGAAAATGACTAAAGATATAGAAAGCAAGTTGAATGCTTTTGAAAATAGATGTCTGCGAAAAATAATGAATATACAATGGAATGAATTCAGGAGAAGTGATGAAATCAGAGAAATGCCTGGTCAACCACTAGTGACAACTGTTATAAGAAAGAGAAGATGGAGATATGTTGGACACACCTTGAGGAGAAATGATCAACGAATATCAAAGCATGCATTGAAGTGGGATGCAAAGGGTTCAAGAAAGAGAGGACGACCTAGAAACCGTGAAACGAACTTTGCTGAGAGAGGCAAGAAATATCGGTCTCAGTTCCATGGAGGAGATTGAGCGAGTTGCCAAGAACAGAGAAGTATGAAGAAATTGCGTGCAGGTCCTTTGTAACGTATAACGGTACGAGAGGAATTATTATTATTATTATTATTATGTTCAAAGGGCGTCCCTCGACTAGAAGAGGTTTTAATCCTCTACATAACAAACAAACAAGAAGAACATTATAGAAGGGACATTCCGAGAAGAGGAGAAGAGGAAGACCACGTATAAGATGGATTCCTGACATAACTGATGATTTGAGTATGACGGTTGTATAAGGCGGGAACATCTTGTCTATGAGAGAGAAATTCTAAACGACTGATGAAAATGAAAATTGTGACATATCCTTTACAGGACTTAGCCATCAGCCACAGTAAACGAGTCGTCGATTTTCTAGGCACCACTTATACATTTAGTAGTTTGTCATTGCTTTCGGAACGGTGAGGTCTATCTTTCTCGTTCGTAAATCCAAGGAAACTAATTTGCTTCCCAAACTTGCCCGCCGCGGAGTTTGATCCAGGTACGCTTGGGTTGTGATCGAGTTCACTACGGCTTAAGCTACATACACTCACTTGATAAATAAAATGAGTGATATGGTTTACAAAGTTTTGTTCAGGACAAGCTGTTAGATAAAGATAAACTTCTCTATTCATCATGTCTGTTATCTAAACAAACAGGAAGTAAATGACAGATAACACTAATACGAAATTGTTTATAACTGTAAACCGAAACGATAAACATTTATTTTTTGTGGTATGAGAAGAATATTCACACGGAATTCTGAATACGTATGTTATTCATCGATAGAACTAATTCAATTTCTGGAATTGAACCAAATGCAAATTACGCCATCTCTCATACACATAAGCTCATAAACATGAGCGCTTGAGTGAGTGCACGCAATTGGGCACGCGCGTAAACACGTGTAAGCGTTTATGAATATGTATGTGTATCTGCTCATTGTGCGTACATGTTGTGAATGTGTGTATGTGCTGATTGTGCGTACATGTTGTGAATGTGTGTATGTGAGTTGTACGTATGTGTGTAGTGTGCGTGTGCGCGTGTATATGTGTGTGTAATTAACTGACTATGTGGCTGAGTGGTTAAGCCCTTTGCCTTGCGAGTCGAAGGTCGTGGGTTCGAATCCGGACCGCGGCCTTCTGTTCACGAGTGCAGTTTTTACAGGAATCCTAGGATTGTTGCCGGAGCTACGGAGTTCGTGCTTTGTCTAATACTCTCGGCAGGTGGCGTGCCATTTCTGCGGAGAGGACCGAGCCATATGGGGTAACCCGGTGCAATGAAGTCAATCCTTCGGCTTTTAAACCCTTTTTTTAAATTAACTGAGCGTTTATCATCGATCGTATGAAGTATGTCATCTGAGCCTCATTCTTCTGTATGATATTTATGTAAACCGTTTATATTTGGTTATTTTGTCAATTCTCAAAGCGTATATGTCTTCTGTAACGACTTATTGATTGCTCTAATATCTGTTGTAGAACATGCAACAACTATATAGTGATAAGAAATATCTTTTAGAATGAGTAAACTCTGACCACTTTCCCTATGACCAGATGTATTAAATCTGATACCATGTTATAGTATAACTCCAGATGTGGTTTTTTGACAAAAGTGGGATTTTACTTTTTCCTGTTCAAATTTACAATTATGTTCTGTATAAACGTGTGAGTGACTGTGGTGTAGCGTTAGCGAGCTCGGTCCCAGCCCAAGAGATTTTGGTTTAAAATAGACGGTGGACAGTTTGAAAGCAAATTTGTTTTGCGTGGAATTTTAACGAACTGTAAAAATTGACCACACAGTTCAGAAAGCAATGGCAAACTACTGAACGTATAAGCGATGTCTAGAAAATCAACAACTCGTTTACTGTGGTTGATTACGATTTCCAGTAAAGGATATGCAAGATTTCATGTCAACTACTTGAATATTTCAGTAATTTTATCAACAAACTACTTCAATACTTCAGTAATTTCATCAATAAACAACTTCAATACTTCAGTAATTTCATCAATAAACTACTTCAATACTTCAGTAATTGTATCAACCAACTACTTGAATACTTCAGTAATTTCATCAACAAACAACTTCAATACTTCAGTAATTTCATTAACAAACTACTTCAATACTTCAGTAATTTCATCAATAAACTACTTCAGTAATTTCATCAACAAACAACTTCAATACTTCAGTAATTTCATCAACAAACAACTTCAAAACTTCAGTAATTTCATCAACAAACTACTTGAATACTTCAGTAATTTCATCAACATACAACTTCAGTAATTTCATCAACAAACAACTTCAATACTTCAGTAATTTCAATCAATTATATACATCATACTTTAAAAATACTTCAGTAATTTCATCAACAACACTACTTCAGTAATTTCATCAACAAACAACTTCAATACTTCAGTAATTTCATCAACAAACAACTTCAATACTTCAGTAATTTCATCAACAAATCAATCTTCATATTAAACACTTCAGTAATTTCATTCAACAAACATACTTCAATCGTTAAATCTAATTTATCAACAAACAACTGAATCAATACTTCAGTAATTTCATTAACAAACTACTTAATACTTCAGTAATTTCATCAATACAATACTTCAGTAATTTCATCAACAAACTACTTGAATATTCAGTAATTTTATCAACATACAACTTCAGTAATTTCATCAACAAACAACTTCAATACTTCAGTAATTTCATCAAAAACTATTAATACTTCAGTAATTTCATCAACAAACTACTTCAGTAATTTCATCAACAAACAACTTCAATACTTCAGTAATTTCATCAAAAACTACGAACTTCAGTAATTTCATCAACAAACAACTTCATTGTAATTTCATCAACAAACTATTCAATACTTCAGTAATTTCATCAACAAACTACTTCAGCTTGTCATCATAAGACAAACATTTCACAAAGCTTAGAAACGTTTCATGCAGTAAAACTATTTGTCTCAAAATTAACTATGCGAGTATTTCGTGAATTAACTCTGTAGATGAAGATGATGATTACCAGTGGGCTCTAAGATCATTTTATGTTGGTCGGGTCAGACAACTATTTTTCGAGAAAAAGCATGAAGCTCGAGTTAGAATATAGTTTTAAGTAGCATAAAATAAAAATACCAAGAAGAGTTACACTTTATTTTTAGTGGTGTTGGAAGCTTCGATCAATAAAGACACTTATTGCGCCTTATTAATGACGAGCCGCCACTGATGATTACATATTTGATGCAGCAAAGACTTGTTGTGTTCAAGATTGGCGGAGTACGTGTAATTAACTCTGTAGATGATCATGATGATGATTAAATATTGAATAAGAGGAAAGTAATATAAAAGTAATTTAAAAGTCCTGAGAGACAACAAAAAAACCAAGAAATGGAAGCACTTCCCTTCTACAGTTGGTTTGTTTTTGTGCGTGTGTGTTCTTATTAACAGCTTCACGTGCAATTTCCGGCCGAATAACGAGACACTTGAATTCATGATTAAGCATCGCAAGACTTGACATTTCGTAAGCAAGTTCATACAAAGACTTCACTTATACAATCTATAAAAGATCTTCACTCAGAAAATTTGATGAAGTACAATCTCATTTAATTATGATTATTACAACTCAGAATAAGTTTTGATGAACTTCACTTCCTAATTAACTTCTTCTTTTGAACGTCCATATCGACCATTGTTAAACCACTCTTTGTGATTTGTGTGTGATCTGAGCCTAAGAGCGATTGTATGTTGTGCCAGAAAATTGAATGAAAAAAAACACGAAGAAGGAAAATATACAATATGAAAAAGAAATTAATAAATTAAGACAAGATAGCGAAAGAAACCTGGCGAAATCAGAGATGTATTAAAATAGAAGCACAGCGGAGGAAGAACAAAAACAATTCACAAAGAAATTAATTAATTTATAGGAAAAGAAGAAGAAAAACACGTAAATACTATATGCTTGAAATCACATGAAAGGAATGATCATAACAAGGCAGGAAAAATGATAAACAGATTGACAAAATACTTCGTTATGCTCTTTCATAATGTGTAAACAGAATAAAACTTTAAGACAAGCATAAAAATGCCATGAATATTTGCTGCAGAAGTTATAAATAAAATTTCTCAAATAGAAATAAAAGTTCAGTTTCAGACAATATAGCAGTTGAAGAATTGAAGAATCGATCAGATTTTGGGATAGATTTTATAAAAGACAAATTTGAATATTATTTACGTCCCATGTGGTGTTGAGGCTCGCAAGGGGAGCAAATAATAGTACCACTGTGACCGACAAGGCATGTGTAAGAGAGAGTAATATTAGAAATAGGAAGATACCTAGTAAATAAAAACATCGCAGAAATCGGATGTGCTGGCCTACATGAAGATGTATAACTGGGACAATGTACTATCGCTCTTAGTCTCAGATCACATACAAATCACACTGAGTGGTTAACAAGTGGTCGATATGGTGCGTTCGCAGAAGAATAAGAATATTTATGACAGCAAAAAAGTATCCAATCAGCGTGTGCTATGAATGTTGGTGTAGGCAATCATCAAGATTTTTTAATCTATTGATTGTTTGATAACACAATCATCATTAATAATAATAATAGTAAAGTCCATAACCCGTTAGGGTTGGTAGGGGTGTCACTGTGGAGACATCAGCAACAAAAATACGCCATGAGTCTCTGTCTTCAACTCCTCGAGCGGGTGTGGAGAAACCCTGCCCCGACCAGCTCTTGATGTTGTCAAACCAGGATTTTCTCTGCCCTCCTTTCTTTCTTACAACCTAAACTGTTCCCTGTAGGATAGTCTTAGAGAGTGAGCTATGTCTCATCACATACTTTCTTCCACACTCAACTGTTCCCTGTAGGATAGTCTTAGAGAGTGAGCTATATCTCATCACATACTTTCTTCCACCCTCAACTGTTCCCTTTAGGATAGTCTTAGAGAGTGAGCTATGTCTCATCACATGCTTTCTTCAACCTAAACTGTTCCCTGTAGGATAGTCTTAGAGAGTGAGCTATGTCTCATCGCATGCCCGAACCACGCAAGTTAACGCCTTTTCACGATTGTCAAGAGTAGCACTTGTCGACCTGCAAGGTTGATTATTTGGACTCTTACATAAATGTTCGTTTTATGTTCTATACAACTAATACTTAGTACCCGTCTGTAACACGTATATTCGAAGGCCTGGATTCTTCGCTCTAATTCTATATTGAGCGTCCAGCTCTCACAACCGTACAAAATATTGGATAGCACCAGTGATCTGTATATACTGATTTTTACCAGAGTGCTGATTTTGCTTTTTCATATCATCATTGCACTTTGGTGAGTAACTATGCGTGTTCTGATCCAATCTTCCACAGGAAGATCTCAGCAACAGTGCACGAACTCCGTTACATGGATTTTTATAAATTCACATCTTTAATATCTCTAGTACATGCAACTGTCTGTTGGATGAGGACACTAAAATCGATGTTGAATCGATCAAACGATTTAGGCAGTTTGGAGTTACCCGTTGTTCAAGTCGAACTGGATGCCTGAGAGGCAGAGTGAGAGGTGTGTTTAATCAGCGAGCCACAGGAACCATCAGTATGCATACTCTTCGCTATCTGTTTGGGGAGACTGAGCACCTATGGGTCTGCCTGTAGTGCAATGACATCAGTTTAGTAACCAATAACCAATAGTACATGCAAGACTTCTGAGACCATGCATGTGAATCGTGCACCATAACACAAACATTAAAAAACAAAATTGAAGCTTGTGAAACAAGGTGTTACAGACAAGTTCTTAGAAACATCCTGTACAACGAAGAGAAAAAACAAAGACATCCTACAAGACTTGCATATCGAGGAGCATTGGCACATAAATAACATCATGTCCCGGAAGTTGAAATATTTTTGCCACGTTAAATGTCGCAGTGGTGTGGTTATTGGTTATTGGTTACTAAACTGACGTCATTACACTCCGGGCAAACCCATAGGTGCTCAGTCTCCCCAACAGATATCGAAGAGTATGCATACTGATGGTTCCTGTGGCTCGCTGATTAAACACACCTCTCACTCTGCCTCTCAGGCATCCAGTTCGACTTGAACAACGGGTAATTCCAAACTGCTTAAATCGCTTGATCGATTCAACATCGATTTTAGTGTTCTCATCCAACAGAGAGTCTCGAAGAGACCGAAGAATATCCCCTTATCCATCTTCAACTCCCCAACAATCGATGCTGTTGATGCAAGCCTGTCCGCTCTCTCATTACCGTAAACACCCGCATGCCCAGGACAGTATATCCACATAAGCCGCTGGAGGTTAGAAACTTCTATAGACGACATCCACTCATACCGAAACCTGCCCTTCTGGATCTTGTGAAGCATCGACTGAGAGTCAGATACAACAACTGCCCCAGTAAATGAAGTCCCAGAAATCCAATGGAGGGCAGCAGTAACGGCCTCAACCTCCATCCTCATACTAGAAGTAGTTGTCCTGTATGCCCCACTTCGCTCTGCAACAACCCTACCATGCGCATTAGCCAAGAAACCCCAGCCGGATTTCTCACCATGTTGAACCGACCCATCGGTATATACAACAACATCATCATCCCTTGCATTATCTTCTATCAGCTGCTTAACTGCGAGATCAGCCTTCATGTTGCCCCAATCTCTACATTCTCTTCCAAGAGTAATGATAACGTTGAGATAGTTCATCATGCTTCCATCTGTTGGGATCCATTCTTCCCTTTTGGTAGAGTCGCAACCGTAGTAACCTGGCCAATCGTTCTCTCAGCCTGGGCCATCCACGACATGCCACGCTTGATTCTCGTGCCCTTAACATCATTAGTGTTCTTGTGAAGTGGATGTCTCTTATCCGAAGTAACCCGCATATATGCCTTGGTTTGGGCGATTGCATGACGGGAGCGTAGTGACAGAAGGCCAAGCATATATCTCATCTTCACAATGGGGGTATCTCTAGTGCAGCCCAGAACTATACGCATACCTTCATTCTGAACCCGTTCGAGTCGTTCACATTGTGATCTTGATATCGTAAGAATTCCGAGTCCGTAATCTACCACTGACATTACCAGTCGATCGAACAAAAGGGCAAGTAGTCTCTGCTCAAGGTGTGCGGCCACCATAACTTTGAGAGCCTCAAGACCACGCTTGCACCGTTGTATCGTCTGTTCAATATGGTGTTTGAAAGATAGACTACGATCAAAGGTTATTCCAAGATAGCGAAGCCTGTCTCTGCGCTCGATGGTATGTTCATCAAAGATTACACAGGGTAGGTCAGCCTTGACGATGTGATTATTCAACGAGCACCACAACATACACGCTTTTTCAGGATTGACCTGAGAGCGAGACTCTCTACACCAACCCGAGATGGTATGCAATGTTTTCTGAATGTCGTCAACCATCTCTCGTCTATCTGACCCAGTCCTATATATTAAGATATCATCTGCAAATGTCAATGTCCGACCCAATCCTTGACATGACTATCGCCTGAGTGGTGTGAGAAAAGGAAATGGAAGGCGTGACTTCTGGAGTATGAGGCATGGGACAACCAAGACAAAGGTGGCAGCAGGACATCAAATAAACCTTGAACATGACGCTGGAAGAGACGGGAGAACTTACTAGAGTTTTTCATGCGGGATGTGATGAAAGTGACGTTCCACAATGAACATACTACTACTTGACTAATTGAGTTCATCAATGAAATATTCTCATGCTTTCATTCTGAATATATTTCAGCTGTTCACGGTGGTGTGGTCGTGATAACGTGAAGATGACGTCCGTAATCTACCATGGACATAACCAGTTGATGAAACAGAAGACTACCGTCTCTGCTCCAGCTTGTGCGACTGACCTATAACCTTTGAAAAGCAAACAAGACCACTTTTGCAAAGTTGTACAGTTGTTCAACATTGTTTAGAAAAGGAGACATGTGCTGGATCTTTTCTGTCACACATACCAGGGGTTCAGAATGGATAGAACTGAAGATTCTAACAAACTATGATGGGGTCTCAACCTCGAATGGTACGATCTCACTCGCATGGTGAGACATATTGAAATGGAGCAGGCCTCACGCAAAAAATTGTCGAAGTGCTTTATAGCACTACATGACTTCGCCTGAATTTCGACAGCGGCGATGAAAGAAGAACAAGAAAAGTGGATACAATAAGAATTTTCATTTATACCAATACCGTCAACAGCTGAATTACAAGAGCTGGGATTGAAATTGGAGAGGCAAGAAAAGAAACAACAACAGGTATATAGGTGGCTCATCAATCGACATCGAACTTACGGTCGTCACTGACGCTGTTAGAGATATTGAGAAGGAGATCAAGTCACCTGATGTGACCAAAGCTATGTAATTTGTCTGTATAGTATGTTGTTTATTAGCCAATTCTCTTTAACATTTAGTTCTTTCAGGACACCAGGACATCTATCGACATGCTGAAGAAATTGTAAACAAACCTTTTATACTTCAATGAATTATTAATACGTATTACAACTCCGTATTTTTCATTGACCGTTCAACCAACTTGGTGATGTAGTCAACTGCGCTGCCAGCCGCGCTTTACTTAACTGTAATTTGCAGTACTACTCACTTGGCTGATTGAAATGAGGCAATGGAAATATTCTGAAACTAAACCTTAACTTCCAACTTTGTTCGTTACTTACTTCACACTCTGTCTCGTTACTTAGCTTCACTTCTGTCTCGTTACTTAGCTTCACCATCTGTCTCGTTACTTAACTTCACCATCTGTCTCGTTACTTAACTTCACCATCTGTCTCGTTACTTAACTTTACCCTCTCTTCGATATTTAATTTCCCTCTCTGTCTCGTTTCTTAACTTCACCATCTGTCTGGTTACTTAACTTTACGCTCTGCCTCGTTACTTAACTTCACCTTCTGTCTTATTACTTAACTTCCCTTTTTGTCTCGTTACTTAGCTTCACCCTTTGTCTCGTTACTTAACTTCACCATCTCTCTCATTACTTAACTTCACCCTCTGTCTGTTACTTAACTTATTTTTGTCTCGTTACTTAACTTCACGCTCATTACTTAACTGCATCCTTTCGATACTTAACTTATCTTTGTCTCGTTACTTATCTTCCAACTTTGTCTCGTTACTTAATTTCCCAACTTTGTCTCGTTACTTAACTTCCAACTTTGTCTCATTACTTAACTTCCAACTTTGTCTCGTTACTTAACTTCCAACTTTGTCTCGTTACTTAACTTCCAACTTTGTCTCGTTACTTAACTTCAACTTTGTCTCGTTACTTAACTTCAACTTTGTCTCGTTACTTAACTTCAACTTTGTCTCGTTACTTAACTTCCAACTTTGTCTCGTTACTTAACTTCAACTTTGTCTCATTACTTAACTTCCAACTTTGTCTCGTTACTTAACTTCCAACTTTGTCTCATTCCTTAACTTCCAACTTTGTCTCGTTACTTAACTTCAAATTTTATCTCGTTACTTAACTTCACCCTTTGTCTCGTTACTTAGCTTCATCCTCTCGTTACAAAACTTTGCCTTTATCTGTTACTTCACTTTTAATCTACATATTACTTTGTCCTTACTGAAACTCACTCCGACAGTAAAACTTTTCTAGATTCTCCAGGGAATCTTTGTGACGTTATTTAACTTCAAACATATCGGTCAAGGCTTCGCCATCAACACAGGTTCTCTCTTCAAAATTGCGTGCGGTGACTACAGATAAGGTTTCGAGAGTGATTACAACATCCGTGTTTCTACCTTCATTTTTAATAAATTATACGGTTTGATGAAGCCTGTGGTCAGCAACAACAACAATCTTGGAATGTCATGTTAGCATAAATATTAGTGCAAAGTTAATATGTCAGCCAACATGACCTCAAACAGGGCATCTTCAGCAACTTTAAAGTTGTCATTGTCGTGACTAGATTTGATATTTTGTTACAAAAAGTGTGTTTTGTTGTAGTTGGCGTGTTTGTAAAGTGCACGTTTCATTCCATCTCTCCAACGTTGGTAGTGATTGTATCATTCCATCTCTCCAACTTTGGTAGTGGGTGTATCATTCCATCTCTCCAACTTTAGTAGTGATTGTATCATTCCATCTCTCCAACTTTGGTAGTGATTGTATCATTCCATCTCTCCAACTTTAGTAGTGATTGTATCATTCCAGTGTTCAAACTTTAATAGTGATTGTTTCAGCTTCAGACTTCAAAATTTGGTAGTGGTTGTTCTATTACAGAATGTCAGCTATAGCAGAGGCTACCACAACCTGTCACCTCCTGTGCAGAGGTTTCCACAAACTGCCATCTCTTGTAGAGTTTGCCACAACTTGTGAGTTCTTGCACAGATTGTCCCAAACAGTCATCTCTTGCAGGGGTTGCCCCAACCTGTCATCTCTTGCATGGGTTGCTCCAACCAGCCAGATCTTGAAGAGATTGTCTCAACCTATCAGCACTGGCAGAGGTTGCCCCAACCTCTAGGATCTTGGAAATACTATTACATTCCAGTCATAAACAACAAACTCTCTCTCTCTCTCTCCAACCTTCTATAAAAACAATATAAGACTAATTAGTCTGTTTGAAATAAGAAAACAAATCCAGAAATAATATTTAGTGTAACAACTACAATTTGTCAGCCTAACTTATATATTGTAATACATCCCCTACTAAAATTGCTTCCAGCTGTGGCTGTCCAATTTCAACGAACTACAATATGTTTAGAATAGTAAAACTACATAAGTCATCGAAATTTAAGACATTATACATATATAAATATACAGACACTCGGCAGCTGTAGACCATATTTGTAAGCATCGACTGAGAGTTGGAGAAAATAATTTTCCAAATGAAGTGAGTTTGTGGGAAGGGAGGGCTGTAACAGAGCCAACTATAAATTACTGGGCCTTCGGGCTCAGGTAAGAATTGTGGGAAATCAGACCCCAACTACACCACGTGACCTCGCATTCCAGTATTGGTGTATATAGACGAATTCATTTTAAAATCAACACAAAATGCTAACTCAAAGTCATATTATGCAACAAGTTAAGTTTAACAATAAGGAATATCAATATTATAAATATTTTTCACCAATAAATAACCATAGACTCACAGAATTGAGTAAAATTGCAAAAAGCGTGCAGTGTTCTATCAAACATCTGTATTTTCCAGATCCCTTTTCTTATCTAGGTCAGGAATACCCGGCCAGTTGTCTGGCCTGTACTAGAGCCTGACTGTGGCTGTAACGAGGTTGGTGAACAGTTTTCTTGAAGCTCTGAAGGTCCTGTATTCGAATCCAGATAGAGTCGTTCATTTCACGAGTGCATTTTCTTTTCTTTTTCGATCCAGAAGCACTTGAGCTGAAAGCTCTTCGGCTCTGTGTCATGGACATCGTAACCCTTCGGTTCGGTGCCACAAACACCGTAAATCTGGGAACCTGTGGCTTTTCTGCCAGTCCACGGAGTTGAACCCGCACTCACAGAGGACTTGTCACTCGTAGTCCAACGCGCTGCGAACACGCTGGGAAGGCGGGCAAGTGCATTTTTCTAGATAGAGCTCTCTCTCTCTCTCTAAACATACATGCTGGGGTAGAATTTCAGCAGTTGGTGTACCATTTCTGCAGGAGAAGCAGGGCTGGGCAGAGACGCCTGGTGCAATGAATTCAATCATTCACCTTCAAGCCGCATTATATTAGAGAGACGTTCACATAATGACTACAGTAACAACAAATATAGATGTCTGCGAAAAATAATACACATAAAATGGAACGAATTAAGGAGAAGTGATGAAGTCAGAGAAATGTCTGGTCAACCACTAGTAACTACTGTTATAAGAAGGAGAAGATGGAGATATGTTGGACACACCTTGAGAATAAATGATCAACGAATATCAAAGCAAGCGTTGAAGTGGGATACAGAGGGTTCAAGAAAGAGAGGATAACCTAAGGAGACCCTAAAACGAACTTTGATAAGATAAGCAAGAAATATCGGTCTCAGTTTCATGGAGGAGATTGGGCGAGTTGCCCAGGATAGAGTGGTATGGAGAAATTGCAGGCAGGCCCTGTGTAACGTATAACGGTACGAGAGGAATTAATTTATTATAATAACCAAAACATTCATTCTCATCCAGTGACGGATTAAGCCAACGCGGGGCCTGTAGCAAATGTTACCAAGAGGCCCTAGGTTTTGTATGATAATAAAATAAACACAACTTTTACAAACAAACTTGTCTCGACTTAATATCGTTTACTACACAAATCAATTTATCTAAGTAAATTACATTCAACGTTCAAAATTACATAATTCAAATACATTCAATGTTCAAAATACATTCATTGTTCAAGATTATATTCAATGTTCAAATTACATCAACGTTCAAATTACATTCAATGCTCAAAATTGCATTCAATGTCCAAAATTACATTCAATGTTCAAAATTACATTCAATGTTCAAAATTACATTCAATGTTCAAAATTACATTCAATGTTCAAAATTACATTCAATGTTCAAAATTACATTCAACGTTCAAAATTACATTCAACGTTCAAAATTACATTCAATGTTCAAAATTACATTCAACGTTCAAAATTACATTCAATGTTCAAAATTACATTCAACGTTCAAAATTACATTCAAGGTTCAAAATTACATTCAACGTTCAAATTTTCAACGTTCAAATTACATTCAACGTTCAAAATTACATTCGATTTCTTTTGATTCACCATCAAGCACGATATTAAAAAATTAATGTGCGGTGCCTCCGGAAACTTGGGATCCGTTAATAATTGCTACTTCTGCTATATAGCTAATCCGACACTGTTCTCATCCATAAAATAGAAATAGTTGTGATGTTTTCTCCAGTTCTCTCTCTTTCTTTCTCTCTCTCTCTCTCTCTCTCTCTCTCTCTCTCTCTCTCTCTCTCTCTCTCTCTCTTGTCTACTCTACCCTTGGACTAACTAAATAAATTCCAGTCAAATATTTTCCATACGTTGCACAGACCCATCAGCGTATCCAATCCCTCAGGGTTTTCTGCTATCAACAGATTAATTTCAGGGTCTGCTTTCTATTTCCCAGTATCAAAATATTAAATCACCAAACCGACCTTAGAGAAGTAAATCAACAGACTAGATCGACGTTTCGACAAGAAGGTTGTTATCGCGCAAAGCATATTAAAAAAAAAAAATACAGTGGTTCTGTTTTCAAATAATTTCATTTATTCCTTGGTTTTCTATATCTTTGAAAGTTAAAAGTCAGCATTAAAATAAGTTTTATGCCAAGGATTCACCTCATCTCAGTGAGTTTTCCCATATGTCTCGGTTACATTCCGAAAAAGTGGCACATCACATATAGAAATAATTGTACCACTGTTACCTACCACGCATGTCGTAAGAGGCGACTAAGGAGGTGTGACTGAAATCGGATGCACGTGTCCTAAACGTGTAGAAGTCTATGCGTTTAGGGGCCTACCAAACCAATGTGCAACGTATACACGTTCTTGACAAAGATCAAACATATCACAAAGAGTGATTAAAATTGGTCGTAAAGAATGAACGCAAAGAAGAAGAAGTACAAAGTACGAGCTCCGAATCTCCAGCAACAATCCTAAGGATCTCTGAAAAAATGTGCTTTTGATCCAAACGACGTGGTCTGGATACAAACCAACGACCTTCAAAACGCGAGGCAAATGAGTTGACTATTTCACCACAGGGACCGCTTAGCTCAAGGATAGTGAACTGAATTTACACATAATTTGATGATGCTCGTTTTCTGACACTGTAGATTATCCATTAATCCATCATACAATAAAGACCCGCAGTAGTGTAGTTGTTAGTAAACTATCTTCTTGTGCGCGTTGTCCAGGTTCAATTCCACAGAAACATTTTTTTCAACAGGCTCTCGGGTCGACCCAGCCGTGTGCTACCTGGGCCCGCTAGATAAGCAAAGAATAGTACCACTGCAACCTACAAGGCATGTCGTAAGAGGCGAATAATATAGGACCTAGGGAAACTACCCTAGTAAATAAAAAATCATCTCAGCAATTGGATGACCTGGCCTAATTGTAGGCACATGACTAGCACCACGCACAATCACTCTTAGGCTCAGATCACATACAAGTCACACAGAGTCGTTAACAAGTGGTCAATGTGGAGCGTTCAAAGAAGAAGAAGTATAAGAAGATATAAACTGATTACCTAAACCATCCGTAACTTCATACATTTCAGACAAGGAAGTTACTAAAGAAATTTGAGAGTTGAAAAACGGAGTAAACCAGTAATACCAGATTTAGATATGTACACATTAAATATAAATGTGTTATGATTATGTTTTGCGGAGATTTTCAGATTTCTGATATTCTTGACAAACGATTCTCAAACTTCTCGAAGCTGCTGTATAACGTCACTGTCTCTGATATATGATTGCTGAAATGTGATTATCATATTAAAATAGACGGTAAATGATGAAACATGACTTTCTATCTTCTGTCTGTCATCACAATGTAACCGGATTTGTTCGCAGTGTTGTGGATTTTTGTTTTTGTCGTGCACTGCTCTAGTGGTATGGATGGTAGTTTTTTCTTTGCTTTAAGACAGGATACTTCTATGCTATCTAACAAACTTGTTCATTATTTCCTCGTACCTTCTTTCCTGATATTCTGTTGTATTTTTTTTTTCGATCCAGAAGCACTTGAGCTTTCAGCTTCTCTGCTCGGTGACATAGACATCGTAACCCTTCGGTTCGGTGCCACGAACACCGTAAATCTGGGGAACCTGTGGCTTTTCTGTCAGCCCGCGGAAGTGAAACGCAGTCACAGAGGGCTAGTCACCCGTAGTCCAACGTGCTACGAACACGTTGGGCAGGCGGGCAGGAAATTGTTTTTAAAAAATGAATTTTTGGAGACCCTCGCCGGTGCTATGGAGTTCGTGCACTGCAGATGAGATCTTCTTGCGTAAGAAAGAGATCGGAACACATACGGTTGCTCACCGAAGTGCAATGATGATGGTCCTAATAATCAGTGAGCCAAATATAAGTATGAGAAAACTGAAACCAAGTGATAGCATCTACTTAACTGTATATAACATAAAATACAAGTACATGGAAACAGAAGTCAAGTAATGAGACAGTGTTGACTGCCCAACAGATTACCACCAGACAGTGCGTGCACATCAAAGAGCAATGCTGATCCGATACAATGGGTACAAAGCAAAAGGTTGGCCACGCAAAAGATGGACCTCAGAGATAACAGAGGCGACGAAAGACACTATCTACGAAGCACATACAAGGGCCCGTTTTAGAAATCTCTTCTTGACCTGACGCTGTGAGGCAAACAGGAATCGAGAAAGAAAGAAAAGACAAAGTTGACTGCCCATCTGTATACACAAAAGTTAATGCAGTAACAGAATGTACACGCCAAGTGATAGCAACTCTTTGACTAACCATTTGAATACAATCAGATTTAAAAAGGTTAGCTTACTAATCATTTAATTAAATGCACTTTGGTCGCCAATAGTCAAGTTGCTAACACGCTGTGACAAAACACGTAAACACAAAGTACTGTAGTTTTATCAAATACAAAAACAATAACCATACATAACAACGTTTCGACCCGCCCGAGTGGTTACCGGGGCCCAAATTGGGGTGTAAAGAATAGAACCACTGCTACCTGCCACGCATGTCGTAAGAGGTGACTAAGGAGGTTTTGCTGAAATCGGATGCACATGTCCTAAACATGTAGAAGTCTAAGTGTTTAGGGCCTACCAAACCAGTGTGCAACGTATACATGTTCTTGGCAAAGATCAAACATATCACAAAGAGTGATTAAAATTGGTCGTAAAGAACGAACGCAAAGAAGAAGAACGTTTCAACCAAAAGGCCTTTATCAAGCAAAGGATACAACAGAAGTGAGAAATTCACTTCTTGCAAGGCACACTACATATAGAAGCAGACAATAAACTTCTAACGGACCTAAAATGAAAATCTGTGACTAAAAACAAATAACGAAATAAATGTAAAAAACTAGAAGTGAAAAAAAATATATAAGCAATAAAAATCAAATATATAAAACATATTTTCATTAAACATATAAACATTTAGAATATGAAGCATGAGAAGAGCAGGTACTAAGAAGCATAGGAATGTAGTGCGTTGAGGCCATGAGATCGCAAGGTAACACGCTGTGATCACGTGCAGTGGAAATTCGTGAGTTCGAGGCCAGCTTAGGACAAACAGTATCGGTGTGCACACTGTGCGCGGTTGTACTTCAGAAAATCCGTTCTAAATTACAGGTACCTCTGAAGTCAGAGTAATAAGGATAAAAATAATAAGTAAGGTTCGCCTAAATGACGAGGGACACTGCTGATAAGGAAAACATTTCAAAATCATTTTTTAAATTGAAATGAAATTTCACCACCTTCAAACTGCATCTAGGACCCTCGCCGGTGCTGCGCAGTTCGTGCACTGTCACTGATGAAAGAATCACACTAGGTAAGAAAAAGATCAGAACTATTGGTTATTCACGAAAGTAAAGCGATCATGTCATATCAAGCAATCAGTTTAAAGGCATTCATTAACTCTCCACTATGTCTACTTCTTCACCTCTCACCCCTAGGGAGACATAGGTCCACAACCAAGCCCGCCTATCCACGGCCATCTTTTGCAGATCTCTCCACTCTCTCCACATTTTCTTGAATTCCGTCTCCAACTCCCGTCTTCAAGTGTTCCTTTGTCTTCCCCTACCTCTATTGCCCTGGGGATCCATCGTTGAGCCTTTCTTGTGATGCTGTTAGGGGTTTCCTCAGTGTGTGTCCTATCCATCGCCACCTTCTGCTCCTTATCTCCTGTTCCACCTGTCGTTGTCTCGTTCTATCCCAGAGTTCCCTGTTTGTAGTCATGTCATACCATCGCAGCTGGAGTTTCCTGTGCAGGCATCTATTGATGACTGTCTGCAACTTTTTGGTGTTCCCGTTAGATGTTCTCCATGTCTCCGTTCCATATAGAAGGACAGCCTTGACATTTGAGTTAAATATCATTATCTTAGTTTTATTTCTGATCATTCTTGAACTCCATATCTTCTTCAGAATGGAAATGCTGATCTTGCCTTTTGTATTCTAACCCTAACATCTTCATCTGTGCCACCTTGAATGTTGATAACACTTCCCAGATACGTAAATGTGTCCACCTCCTTTAATGTATTGGTGATCTTTCTGCAAGAAGAGCAAGAGGAAGACCGAGAGATAAGTGGGAGGAAACTTTAAGAAATGGACAGGTTACAGTCTGGCAGTGTGCAACACAAGGCGAAAGACCTAGGATGCTGGAGATTCATTGCAGCCAACCTTCGATGTGGAGACGGCACCTGATGATGATGATGATCCTTCTGCACTATTTACAACTGAATATTTGTGGTTTCATTTTAAGCTGGAAATGTTTTTTCATTGATGAAAAATTGTGCATAACTGGCACAACGTACAATCACTCTTAGGCTTGGATCACATACAATTCACAAAGAGTGGTTAACAAGTGGTCGACATGGAGCGTTCAAAGAAGAGGGAAATGAAAACACCAAAACAAAAATATTACGAAATACAGGACAGTCTAAGCTTTGCAAAACTATATTACGATATCACACGATGGATCGACGAAATATCTGAAGTACTAAATTTCACCTTGAACAAATGCGCATTTTTTTTTTTTTTATCCAGAAGCACTTGAGCTTTTAGCTCTTCGGCTCGGTGCCATGGACATCGTAACCCTTCGGTTCGGTGCCACGAATACCGTAAATCTGGGGAATCTGTGGCTTTTTCTGCCATCCCGCGGAATTGAACACAGAGAGATAGTCACCCGTAGTCCAACGCGCTACGAACACGCTGGGCAGACGGGCGAACAAATGCGCATAAAGAGGCTCGCCCCACGTGTCTCAATTTTCGACGTGAATCTCTCTCACTCGATCACCGCCCAGACCGATGTACTAGATCTCCCATACATTCTATTCATGTGGATACCTGCTTCATGCATCCTTAGCATTGGTGTGTTTTACATCACATCTTCAGCACCATTTGGAGCTCTGGTGCTTATCCTTCGGCGATGTGTCCGGTTTCAGCCAGCGTTTAATCGGTTCGCTCTCCGTTCTGTAGCCATCTAGTATTTTTTACGGTATGGAGTAGCTAGCACACCGTCCGACCTCCTTAGTCGACATGCGTGGCAGGTAACAGTGGCTCGATTCTTTACACCCAAATTCGGGCCACGGTAACTACTGGGGCGGACGTGAATCTGAAAAGTAAAACAGGATTAGAGAATAGATAGATCTTACTTCATGCTTTGATTTTTCAAAATGTAAAAACTGATGCTATGAACAAAGAAAATAAATAACACACCCTCTCTATAAACTAGCAGCAGGAACTAATAACTCTTATTGACATAAATCCCCCAGCTATGGAAACACCCAGCTATTCCAGTAGTGACTAAAAGACAGATTATAAATTCAATCTTTATACCAACACTGTGCTACCAGAGCCAAACATGGGCACTGACAAAAGAACAAGAAAGGAAAATTACCACATGCGAAATGAGATGCCTGAGGAAAGCAGTAAATAAAACAAGAAGAGACCATATAAGAAATGAGGAAATTAGAAGAACAGTCGGAACAACACCTGCTATTAGATTTGTTGAAAAACAGAGACTCAAATGGTTTGGCCACTTGGTCAGAATGAACCGAATACACCAGTTGCAAGAGCGTACAACCTGAAAATGGAATCATCAAGAGGAAAGGGCAGACAAAGAAAAAGATGGGTTGATGGAGTTACAGACATCTTAAAACTCCACAATACCACACCATATCAAACGACCGAGCGTGCATTATCTCGGAAACCGATCATCAGTTAAACCTGCTACAAACTAGCGGCAAAAAAGCAGAGAAGGACAAAAGAAAGACTAGTTTCACTACGTCAATATTCCATTCTAGTGTTCCTACTGCTATAGTAGTGGGCAGATTTGGTGTGCAAACATTACAGTCTCTACATATCTCATATCTACAAACTTATCTATCTAAACTACCTGTCTAGTCAGCTAGCTATTACCTGGGGTTGAGGAACAGTTGTGTCTGGTCCTGACAGACCACTACACGATGAAAGAATAAAGTGTTTCTTATATTAGTCAGTGGCGGCTCGTGGTCTTTTTTTTATGGTGGGGCCAGACACAAATTTCTGGAAAATCATAGTTTTTTTTAGTATTTACTATTATTTGTCTATTCCAGGAAGTTATTCCCCTTAGATTTTGGTGAAGCGGGCCACACAGGCCCTTAATGTGAGCCGCCCCTGATTTTAGTATATGGTTTGACAAAATGGGGGTAGGTCGAACCGTTACCCCCGGCAACATAAGGCCGACTAGCTCAGACGGGAAAACCAGAACTCCTGATTAATGGGGGCTGGTTTTTATAAGTATTTGAGAGAACAAGGTTAGGTTTTTCTACAATTTTACACAATTCTACAAGTACATAGTTATTAATATACATGATTTGTGAGAAATGTTAATAGTCGAAGGTCGTTGGTTCGAGTCCGGCCGCGACATTCTGTTCACGAGTGCAGTTTTTCCAGAGACCCCTATGATTGTTGCTGGAGATAGGAGTTCATGCTTTGTGCACTACTTTCGGCAGGTGGCGTGCCATTTCTGCGGAGAGGGACCGAGCCGTATGAGGTAAAACCCGGTTCAATGAAGTCAATCCTTCGGCTTAAAAAAATAGTATTAGTTCCTTACTGTTAGACTTAATTTGTGGCATACTATAACCTTGGTTTATTATGTTGTGTTATTGTTTCTATCAGTGAATTTGTCTTGATTTAATAATACTGGCATGCAAAGGTCACGTGACGGTTGTGGTGTTTTTTTTCTATAATTTTTATCAGAGCTCGCTAGAGTAATGCTATCGGAGGTCACGGTCGGTCATACCTTGCGAAAGGCAAGACTGTTGAGTGTCCCTAGATAGGTACTTAAGTGAAAACCACGCCCGCGTGCCCAGCGTGTTCGCAGCGCGTTGGACTGCGGGTGACTAGCTCTCTGTGTGTTCGGGTTCAATTCCGCGGGCTGGCAGAAAAGCCACAGGTTCACCAGATTCACGGTGTTCGTGGCACCGAACCGAAGGGTTACGATGTCCACGGCACCGAGCCGAAGAGCAAGTGCTTCTGGATCGATAAAAAAAAAAGTGAAAATCACAAGGAAAACGGAAAAAAGGATGTCATAAACAGACCTGGAACAGTCTTCTTGAGAAACTGAAGGATGCTAGAATATCTTGCAAAACCAAAACGAAAACAGCCTGAGACCGGCAACGGTGACGAACAACTGGTGATGTCCTATGCTCCACATGGAACGAGAAGGAAACTCATATTATTTGATCCCAGACTACTATTTTAACTATATCAATACAGCACAAATCGCATTACTAAAAAACGGTTCGATAAAACCCCTTGTGTCTTTTTTTATAAAGTTGTCACTTGAATTTTTTTAATATTTTCTGTTTGTTTTCATCGTGAGATGACAAGCTATGAGGAAATCATCGGAGCACTTAGCAAGGAATGCAGAAAACTTGGTAAAAATATTTTGCAGGAATCTCCTTTTAAACATTTTTTCGAACGAATTTTTGCAAATGCAAAGGCTTTCCAACCTGCTCTTCTCAATTTTGAACTGTCATATGTTTCTTTATCTGCTCTACTTAAACACAGGGATCACGTTTTATCGTCCAGTTCCGATAAGAATAGGAACTCGATCTCATATACACTGAGATCAGGGATCTCTGGAAAATTATCCCGATGGCTCCATGAGGGAACGAACCGAGTTACTTTGGAGCGAGGGGCGAGCATCTAACCTCTACACTAGAGACACGACACTTAGACCCCATCGTCTTAATTAGATCGAAGTTCGAGCCCTGACGTTGAGATCTTCCTGTATAAGAAAGGGATTGGTGGACACATGGTTGCTCACCGAAGTGCAATGATGATGGTCCAATCAATCAATTAGTGAATGCTCATCATCAAATAGCTTGTCCAGAGCAGAACTTTGCCACCCCAACAGTCCTGCGGAATTTTTCTCTCTCATAGCCAGATGTCCTGCCTCTGCAGCCGTCATGTTCAAACCATCAGTTACATCCTGAATCCATCTTTTCCGTGGTCTTCCTCTTTTTCTCTTTGGTTATATGCCTCCTTCCATGATGGTCTTCTCCTGCGCTATCACCTTATGAGGCCCCATCCTACTCTCCACCTTTAGGTCTGGCATTTCACCTTCAGTCTGTACTGCTTTGTTGGACCTGCCAGGAGTTAGACTCCCGCCGACATAGCCTGAAGGATCCGAAAGACACACAAACCCTCCAACAACGATAAGGTAGGCTAATATGAATGGACACATATTCATTCAATCAATTAATAATTGGCCGTCTCCACAATTACCCTCCACCAAGTTATGTCCTTTGCACTGGCGGTATACTCTACACATATTTTGTCTGTCCACATCCTGATGATTTCTTCCCAATGTTATCTCTGTTTTCTCTAGGTTTCCTTCTTGCACCTTACCTTCCAAGATGTTATGTCTCCTAATGCCACCAATACTTCTTCCCAATGTTATCTCTGTCGTTTCTAGGTTTCCTTCTTGCACCTTACCTTCCAAGATGTCATGTCTCCTAATGTCACCAATACACTCCATTAGTCTAATTTATACAGTGGATACAACACAAAAGGTCAGCCACGTAAAAGGTGCACCTCAGTGATAACAGAGGCGGCGATATCCACTTTTTATGAAGCGCACACAAAAGCCCGATCTAGAAATCTTCCCTGAAGCTGTAAGGCAAATCAGTACTGGAGAAAAGAAAGAAAGACAAGGCGCATAGAGAGGCTCGCTCTAGATGTCTCCTTTATTGACATGACGTGTAAAGGCAAAACAGGATTCAGAATAGATAGATAAAATGTATAATTTATAATTCCTTGTGTAGTTCTTTCTCATTCCTAGTTGTTGAATTACTTGTTTATTCTTTTTCTTATTTTTAAATGCTTGCATCGAAAGCATGGATTGTTGGTGAGTTTAAGATGGATAAGGGGGATGTTCTTCGGTCTCTTGGCTACCTACTGTTGGATATAGACGTTGAATCAATAGAGCGTTTTAGAGAGTTTGTTATTTCACGTTGCACAATTAGAGCTAGTTGCTTGTGGTCTAGAAAGAGAAGTGTGTTTAACCAGCGAGCCATGGGAACCATCAGTAATGCATACTGTTCAAAACTTGTGGGGGAAGGGGATGGGGAGACTGAGAGCCTATGAGTCTGCCCAGAGTGATGTGACGTCAGTTCATTAACCAATAACCAATCCAAAAATACTTGCCCTATTCTTATATATATTCCACATTTTGCAAGTTTCAATTATTCTCTCCGTCTTTCCAAAAATATTCTGTACGATTCAAAATATTCACTTCAATAGCTGCACAAAAGACTCGCAACTTTCCATCTCAAATGCGGTTTGCATTTTAAAAAAAAATTTTTCGTTCATTCCTCTCGACCATTTTCATCATTCTTATTGGGATATATAAACAGTATTTGCCCAAGACCGATTAGTATGGTGCGCCCCAGTAACGCCCCTACTGATGTAGTACGAAACAGACGTTTTCTGCCTAGGAAATGTTCGAAACTTTCCTTTTCTTCGTTGTACATTTCTCTTTAATGACCCGTTGATTGCCGTATAATTGAGCTTGGATCTACACCAAAGAGCCTTTTGTACATTGCAGCCTTTTCTGACGCAAAGTGCGGAATTCCTTTTGCATCGTATGATAAACACTTTATATTAATTATGTTTATCATATATATATAAACCATATAGCGCTTTGCATAAACCAGAATATGTTCTGGATTTAAATATATGATCGGGAGATTCAAAGATGTGATTAAAGTGTATTTGCTTGAAATATGAAGAAGGCAACACACACACACACACACATATCCGCTATATATATACATACACAAAATGTATATTAAGAAGAAAAATATACCCTTTTTTATATGGTCGGTTAAAGCAGATAATCAGTTTAATATAATTCGAGACAAGTGGATTCAACGATATTTCCCTGATAGAAGCATCTCTAATGCAGTAGAACATCGGTTCCGAAACTTTCCATTAACATTTCAATATATTTTGATGCTGCGGACACCCAAAAGTTTCTATATTTGAAAATGGGCAGGAAAGAATTATATGAGTGTTACAATAGTAACAATGTCTGCAATTTAACATGTTAATAAACAACAACAAAATTAAGAGTATAATTAGGTTTTAAATTGATTTTTCTGTTTGAAATGTCAAAGATCATAACTTTTCTTTAAACGCTTGAGGACCACCTGTGAGTACCTCGCCGTCCGTGGACCTCAGTTTGGGAAATACTGCAGAAGACAACAAATTGCATACCTGTATTCTTAATACACTCTAAGCGGTAACATTGTGATTGATTGATTGACTGACTGACTGACGGATTGGGTGATCGAATGATTGATTGATTGATTGATTGATTGATCGAACGATTAATTCGTTCATTCATTCATTAATATAATAATAATAATAATTCCTCTCGTACCGCTATACGTTACATAGGGCCTGCAAGTAATTTCTCCATATCGCTCTATCCTGGACAACTCGCTCAATCTCCTCCATGAAATTGAGACCGATATTTCCTGCCTCTCTCAGCAAAGTTTGTTTCAGGGTCTCCTTAGGTCGACCTCTCTTTCTTGAACCCTTTACATCCCCCTTCAATGCCTGCTTTGATATTCTTGATCATTTCTCCTCAAGGTGTGCCCAACATATCTGCATCTTCTCTTTCTTATAACAGTTGTCACTAGTGGTTGACCAGACATGTCTCTGATTTCATCATTCATTCATTGGGCCATCATAAATATACATAATTGTTTATTTTATTCTCTCACTTTCTCTTTTCCTGAAATTAAAAAATTCTAAAAATTCGCATTTTATCGCAATTTTTCTTTCCTTTACATCTCTCCCCCTTGATCTCTCTTTCTTCCTTGTTTCAAATATTTTCTTATTCTTTAGTTACTCAAACTTCTTTTCTCTATTTTCTTCTTTTCTCTTCTTTAGCACTGCTCATTTTCTTCTTCTTATGCCTACATTTTCTTTTAGCTTCACTGCCTCAAATTTTCTCTTCTTTTGCTTCACTCCTCAATTTTCTCTCTTTTGCTTGCTGCCTCATTTCCTCTTCTTTTAGCTTGCACTGCCTCACATTTTCCTCTTCTTAGCTTCTGCCTCAATTTCTCTATTCTCTCATTTCCTCTTCTTTACTTGCTGCTCACATTCCTTCTAGCTTACTCACATTTCTCCTTCTCTAACTATTTTCCTTGTTAAATTCTGTAATTCTTTCTACCAACTGTGCGTGATATGATTTGTAATATTATTCGTCTGTTCTAGTTTCCATCTCAACCATTATTTCATTAGATTGGTTTTTACGAAGCTATATTTGTGTTTTATCTATAAGGATCAATGATCTAACTGAGCTTTTCCTGTAAGAAGACTTCATCTACCTGTGGAGCATTTTTCAGTAAACGGAAGAATAACTAATGAAATTCAACACAGATGCAACAAAGCAAATCAAATGATAGGACAAATGGCGCCAATTTTAAGATGCAAACACGTCACCATGAACACAAAAAGAGCAATGTTCAACACAATTTTTCTCCCCACATTATGTTACCAGTGCCAAACCTGGACGCTGACAACAAACGATAGAATAAAACTAGTCACGATAGAGATGAAGTGTCTACGCAGAATGCTGGGTGTAACAAGAAGAGATCGGTTGAGAAATGAAGACATCAGGAAAATAGTGGGTACACCATCAGTACTAAACTTCATCAAAAAACAACAAATTAAATGGTTCGGCCACATAAGTAGATTACCAACAGACAGTGCCCCCCAAAGAGCAATGCTGCTCCGATACAATGGGTGCAAAGCAAAAGACCGGCCACGCAAAAGATGGACCTCAGAGATAACAGAGGCGACGAAAGAGACCATTTACAAAGCGCATACTAGGGTCCGTTTTAGAAATCTCTTTTGACCTGACGCTGTGAGGCAAACAGGATTCGAGAAAGAAAGAAAGAAAGAAACAACAAAATAATTTTTTTAAACATGTATTTTTTATTTTTTTACGATCCAGAAGCACTTGAGCTTTCAGCTCTTCGACTCGGGGCCATGGACATTGTAACCCTTCGGTTCGGTGCCACGAACACCGTGAATCTGGTGAACCTGTGGCTTTTCTGCCAGCCCGGGAATTGAGCCCGCACTCACAGGGAGCTTGTCACCCGTAGTCCAACGCACTACGAACACGCTGGGCAGGCGGGCTTTAAACATGTATAAAAATCTGGGTGATGCGAAAATGTTGCAGGGACGAAACTGAAATTAGGTAGAAAATAGTCAACTAGAAAATGTGGATTGTACAGATGATATTGCCTTCTTAAGTAGAAACAATCAGAATTTGCCATTCTGAAGAACATATGGAGTTCAAGAATGATCAGGAATAAAACTAAGATAATGATATTTAATTCAAATGTCAAGTCTGTCCTTCTATATGGAGCGGAGACATGGAGAACGACTAAGGTGAACACCAAAAAGCTGCAGACATTCATCAATAGATGCCTACGCAGGATACTCCATTTGAGATGGTATGACAAGACCACAAACAGAGAACTGTGGGATAAGGCAGGACAACGGAAGGTGGAACAGGAGATAATGAGCAGAAGGTGGCGATGGATAGGACACACACTGAGGAAACCCCTGACAGCATCACGAGACAGGCTCTCCGATGGAACCCCCAGGGCAATAGAAGTAAGGGAAGACCCAGAAACACCTGGAGACGGAAGTTGGAGATGGAACGCAAAGAATAGGGAGAGTGCGAGATCTGGAAAGGATGGCCTTGGATAGGCGGGCTTGGAAGGCCTTGGTTGCGGACCTATGCTTCCCTAGGGGCGAAGGTGAAGAAGAAGTAGAAACAACGAAGATATGCATAGAAAAACAGACAACTTGTCATCTATAGCATCAAATGTTGGACTGCAGATAAGCTATGAAAAAACAAATATAATGCAGATATCAACCTGGAATCTAAAATGATACAAATAACCGAGCAGTTTACCTATTTAGGTAGCAATTTTGATTTTGATTGCACAGGAAATGTTAAAAAAGAAATTATGATACGAATTGGCAAAAGCAACATCAGCTTTTCAGAGTCTAAATAAAATATGGAACTGCAAGTTATATAGTATTCACGAATTTTCAATTCAAATGTTGCATCAATCCTAACATATGCCAGCGAGAGTTGGAAAATGACTAAAGATATAGAAAGCAAGTTGAATTCATTTGAAAATAGAAGTCTGCGAAAAATAATGAATATAAAATGGAACGAATTCAGGAAAAGTGATGAAATCAGATAAATATTTGGTCAACCACTAGTGACAACTGTTATAAGAAGAAGAAGATGGAGATATGTTGGCACACCTTGAGGAGAAATGATCAACGAATATCAAATCAGGCATTGAAGTGGGATGCAAAGGGTTCAAGAAGAGAGGTCGACCTAAGGAGACCCTGAAACGAACTTTGCTGAGAGAGGCAGGAAATATCGGTCTCGGTTCCATGGAGGAGATTGAGCGAGTTGCCAAGGATAGGGCAGTATGGAGAAATTGCTTGCAGGCCCTATGTAACGTAGAACGGTACGAGAGGTATTATTATTATTATTATGTATAAAAACGGTGGTAAACTAGTTTCGCTGCGAAATAAAAAGACTCGGACCAGACCAGGGTATAAATATCTGACAAGACAAAATGAAGGATCTTTTGAAGTTTTCAGCAGTCTTAGAAATTGGAACCAGCTTGACTGTTGGTGTGGTGTAATAATAACTCCATCGCTAGCAGATTTTCATATATAGAAACTTTTGGTTCTCGGCAGTAAAATGTAATTGAAACGGGATCCGGTAATGCTAAGTGTAGGAACCGCTGATCTAACTCAATGATGATGTGGTGTCCTTTACGATTGGTGGAAATAATTTTTTTTAATACTCTGGTGACACTGTTCTCCTTTCCTATAGTGTCAAGATTATTAGAACAGTCAACAAACCCTATTAAAAGCACAAGGAAGTGCAGATCCTTTCTCTGAATTTGAAAAAAAAAAGATTATGTTTATTGTGAAAACAAAACGCCAAGCAAAAATTACCAACCATAATAAAGACATTGAAAAAGTTACAAATTTAGAATATATTGTCTCTGTAATTAACAACAATGGAAGCTGTATAAAGGAATGCACACAGAAGCCAGCTATGGCAACTCATCGAGCAATTATTATAAAGAAACTATGGCTTAACATTTAAGAGCATGCGTTTTTAGAGGCAACATGTGGATGCGAATCATGGATCATTACACAAGCATCAAAGAAGAAAATACAATTTCTGAAACAAAGTGTTGTAGAAACATTTTTTTAATTAAACTCCTTGGCACAAAAAAGGAAATTTTAGAGTTGCGTCAGCAACGGAACTGACGGAAACATTGACTCATAACAATATTATATCATGGAACTAATCGATGCAATTGCTATAAAAAATTGTGTCAGGAACTAATGGAGAAACATTAGCTCATAAACAATATTATGCTGGAACAGACCGAAAACATTGGCTCCATAACAATATTATGCATTAACTAATCGATGACATGGGTCATGAAAATTGTGTCATGGAACTATCGTAACTGTCATAAACAATATTATGTCATGGAATAATGAAAACATTGCCTCATAAACTATTTCATGGAACTAATAAAACATTGCCTCAAACAATTAGTCATGAACAGACTGATACATTAGCACAACAATAAGGTCTTAACTAATCGATGCACTTGCTCATGAACCCACTACTTTGTGTCATTAACTAATCGTAGCAATTGTCATATATAAAATTTGTCATGGAACTAATCGTGCACATTGCTCAAAAATGTATGTCATGGAACTAATCGAGAACATTGCCTCATAAAGAATTATGTCATGGAACTAATGATGATTGGTCATAACAATATTATATCATGGAACAGACGAAAACATTAGCTTAAACAATCTGGTGACACTAATGTGCCATTTCCTCATAATACAAGATGTCATGGAACTATCGAGAAACTATTCCCTACAAAAGTCAATTTTTCTGAACTATCGAAAACATAGCCAAACAATATTATATCATGGAAAGACCGAGATACATTGCCACAAAAATTACAACCATGATATCAAAGACAATATTATGTATTAACTAATCGATCAAATTCTATAACAATATTGTTCATTAATTAAGATCATTGCTCATAAAATATGTGTCTTTAACAATGATGCACATTGCCAGAAACAATATTGTGTCATTAACTCATCGATGCAATTGCCTCATAAAAACTATGGCTTAACTTAAGATGCATGCTTGTTAACAACATTTGATGAACTAATCATGATCATTTCATAACAATAGCATTAACTAACGATCACATTGCTCAAACAATATTATGTAAAACGATGCATTGTAAATAAACAATATTATGTCATGGAACTAATCGAGAACATTGCCTCTAAACATATTATATCATGGAACAGACGAGAAACATTGCCTCATAAACAATATTATATCATTAACTAATCGATGCACATTGCTCATAAACAATATTATATCATGGAACAATCGAGAAACATTGCCTCATAAACAATATTGTGTCATGGAAATGTAATATTTTGATCACGGTAAACGTCACAGAGGTTTATAAAGAGCAGTATAATGAAAGAAAGGCAGGGGTTGACAACGTCGACGGTGATACCAGGAAATGTCAGATACCTTGAATACATTTGAAGAAATTGGTCAACTGCTACAGCTGAAGAGTGCCTCTGTCTCAGATTGTCAGTGATGAGAGTGGCATCTGCAGCTAACAAGCTACATAACAGGATAAGTTCTATTCATTATAAGCAGAGGCAGTACATCTGGCGTATGAGATATAGAAGTTCCAAAAGACTGTTAATGTGGCAAAGTTCTGCTGACGACACGCTATTTGATGATGATGATATTCAAGAACATAAAAACAAGAAAAAATTATTATTACATCAGTACAACTATGATTACACTAATTTCTCCTTCTTAAAATCGTGTCATAAACTTAACAAGATTAATTGAAAAATAAATATTGATGTTTTTGCTCATGTTTTAATCAGTACAGTGAACTGTGTTTGACAATGCTAAAGGAACTAATTAATTATCTTTTCTAAGTACATCAAACTAATCAGACGGTATGTTGAAGGAGCATTTGCTTCTCTTTTATTACACTTCAGCCTAGTTGTGTTTTCTTACGTCAAAGATAAGTACTAAATCAATTGTAGGCAAAACATTTTGTATTGTATTGTATTTATGGACTGCATGTAGTGTTTGTTGATGAGTTTGTTATTCGTTGATAAGTTTGTGTTTGTTGGTGAGTTTGTTGTTTGTTGATAAGTTTGTGTTTGTTGATAAGTTTGTGTTTGTTGATGAGTTTGTGTTTGTAGATAAGTTTGTGTTTGTTGATGAGTTTGTGTTTGTTGATGAGTTTGTGTTTGTTGATGAGTTTGTGTTGGTTGATGAGTTTGTTGTTCGTTGATGAGTTTGTGTTTGTTGATGAGTTTGTGTTCGTTGATGAGTTTGTGTTTGTTGATGAGTTTGTGTTTGTTGATGAGTTTGTGTTTGTTGATGAGTTTGTGTTTGTAGATAAGTTTGTGTTTGTTGATGAGTTTGTTGTTCGTTGATGAGTTGGTTTGTAGATGTTTGTGTTTGTTGATGAGTTTGTGTTTGATGAGTTTGTGTTTGTTGATGAGTTGTGTTGTTGATGAGTTTGTTTGTTGATAAGTTTGTGTTCGTTGATAAGTTTGTGCGTTGATGAGTTTGTGTTTGAGATAAGTTTGTGTTTGTTGATGAGTTTGTGTTTGTTGATGAGTTTGTGTCGTGATAAGTTTGTGTCGTTGATGAGTTGTGTTTGTAGATAGTTGTGTTTGTTATGAGTTTGTGTTTTTGATAAGTTTGTGTTCTTGATAAGTTTGTTTCGTTGATGAGTTTGTGTTTCGTAGATAAGTTTGTGGTTTGTTGATGAGTTTGTTTTGTTGATGAGTTTGTGTTGTTGATGAGTTTGTGTTCGTTGATGAGTTTGTGTTTGTTGATGAGTTTGTGTTTGTTGATGAGTTTGTGTTCGTTGATGAGTTTGTGTTTGTTGATGAGTTTGTGTTTGTTGATAAGTTTGTGTTTGTTGATGAGTTTGTGTTTGTTGATAAGTTTGTGTTTGTTGATGAGTTTGTGTTTGTTGATGAGTTTGTGTTTGTTGATGAGTTTGTTTGTTGATAGTTGTGTGTTGATAGTTGTGTTGTTGATGAGTTTGTGTTCGTTGATGAGTTTGTGTTTGTTGATAAGTTTGTGTTCGTTGATGAGTTTGTGTTTGTTGATAAGTTTGTGTTTGTTGATAAGTTTGTGTTTGTTGATGAGTTTGTGTTTGTTGATGAGTTTGTGTTTGTAGATGGTTATTTGTTTGTTGATAGTTGTAATAAAATCCATTATTAAATATTTATTAATATTATTAATCAGTTTTCATCTTCAAATTGCAAATGACCAAACAAAAATATTATTTATCAATTGAAAAATGTAGATTTATAACCGTAAGAAAGACTATTTACCCCACACCTAATATTGTATGTATACTCACTTAAACCTGCACGCACTCACACACATACACACATACATACATACATACACACATACATACATACACATATATCCATTAAAGGTACTTTGTGGCAAATAAAATGTTTTCTTAAAAGATAGAAACTCTGCACTAGCATTCTCTCACTCACTCACTCTCTCTCTCTCTCTCTCCTCTTCTTCTTCTTCTTCTTCTTCTTTGCGTTCGTTCTTTACGACCAATTTTAATCACTCTTTGTGATATGTTTAATCTTGGCCAAGAACGTGTATACGTTGCACATTGGTTTGGTAGGCCCTAAACGCATAGACTTCTACACGTTTAGGACACGTGCATCCGATTTCAGCCAAACCTCCTTAGTCGCCTCTAGTCGCCTCATGCGTCGCAGATACAGTGGTTCTATTCTTTACACCCCAAATTTGGGCCCCGGTAACCACTCGGGCGTCTCTCTCTCTCTCTCTCTCTCTCTCTCTCTCGCTCTCTCTCTCTGTGATGTTCTGTTCCTACATGTGTATGTACTTACGTATGTACATGCCTATGCGTGCCCGCACGTTTAAGTGAGTGTACAGACACTGTTAGCTGTAGGGCAAATATACATAATTCTTCCCAACGGTCGATGAAACTTGGAGACGTACAGTATTTCTCACCTGAAAAGGCTGCAAATACACCTGTAATGTCTCCCATAATGAGAGCTCTGTAATTGTTTGATGCGCTTCTTGTAATATGTTTATTTTATAGTCTATATGTTTCCCGTCCTCTAATGATCATACATCATTTCCTGCACATGTTCTTCATTATTTGTTGGAAAAAACATCCCAATCGCAGTTCATAAACTGGCTGTTGTTTTCATACTAATTTTATCTGACATGATGAGGTCTCTAGCTTTGTCCAAACTGTCTTTGTCGCTTAATGAAGTATTCTACAACATCTTCATTCAATAGCTTGTCCTGATAAAATGTTTCTTGTCTAAGAGTCTTTTGAAATGTCGTTCTCTTATAGGTAAACTCAGTGGCGGCTCGTGATCATTTTTGTTGGTGGGGCCAGACAAAAATTATCTGAAAAATCATGGCTTTGGGTTGTTATGTTTTAATTTATAAAATAATAAATACATGTCACACATTATTTTTGGTGGGGCCCGGCCTTAGTGGCCCTTAATGACGAGCCGCCACTGGGTAAACTTATAAGAAACGTTGCGCCGTTTCCACATTCAATATTGTTTCACTAACATTTCTGCGTGGAGCGTCTGGCCGAATGGATTAGAGTGCAGACTCCCATTTGGGAGATCCAGGTTCAAACCCCAGTAAGGCAAATGTGTTTTTTTCTGTCGGGGGCATAACGAATAATCATAACCTGAACAGCTTCGCTGCAACTGCATTAGTCATAAATGATATTAATAATTCATCTCGTACCGTTATACGTTACATAGGGCCTGCAAGTAATTTCTCCATACCGCTCTACCCTGGGCAACTCGCTCAATCTCCTCCATGGAACTGAGACCGATATTTCCTGCCTCTCTCAGCAAAGTTTGTTTTAAGGTCTCCTTAGGTCGTCCTATCTTTCTTGAACCCTTTGCATCCCACTTCAATGCCTGCTTTGATATTCGTTGATCATTTTTCCTCAATGCATTAGTCATGAGGCCATTAAATTTAACAGACAGATGTCCTCCCTGTCCTACACCGCCCCAAAAAGCGGTATTACAGACAGTAACGATGGTTTCTTGTTGTTTTAAATAACATTTTCTGTTTCCGGCCAATGTCGTCCATTGAAATTCAATCACAGAACAATCTCCACATCGACGGTTGTTGGATATCCAAGCTGGAGTGAGATTTTAACGGACCATAGTGACTATACAGCAAAACAAGATCTGTATAAGACATTGTGATCCCCTACCTTTGATCTGCTGCGTCTGAGATTCTCACAATATATGCGTTGAACAGTACCGTAGATATTGGTCAATCTTGTGGTAAATCAGTGTATTGTTGTTGGTGTCAGCGCCCACCTGCCACATACCTTTCGCTGGAAGAAACCTCAAAGATACGATTTAGCAGGAATAGGCTGATATTGAGTTCAGGGATTTCCTGTTTTCTCTCTCTCTCTCTCTCTCTCTCTCGTGATCACCCTTAGACTGATGTACCTGATTTCCCGATAAAACACATTCATGTGAAAACCTGATTCATGCAACCTTAGCATGGGTGCGTTTTGTCACATCTTCAGCGCCATTTGGAGCTCTGGTGCGTATCCTTCGGTGATGTGTCCGGTTTCAGCCAGCATTTACTGAGTTCACTCTCCGTCAGCCTTTGGCTGTCCCCAGCCGACCTGCAACAATGCCGCAGATTTTTGCGGTTTAAAATGGCGAATGTCACTGTATTGTTTTGTATGAAATTAATATTTTATGTAAGGGTAATGATTAATTTCATCCGTCTTATGCAGATAGTTATCACAAACGAATAGGAAGTGAATTAATTGTGGATCTTTGTCGAAACTATGTAGTTTGTGCATTTGTGCTGGAGTATTAAATAGTTTTTGAGTGCGGTGACAGTATGTTGTGGTATGCTTGGTTACAACATGGTGGACCAAGACCTGCGCAACCGTAGGAATAAACGTAGGAACAAAAGATGGCAAAGAAAATGCAAGGTCGACGATCATGTCTTAAATATGTCTGCTTGTTTATAAATAATATTCGTATTTTCTACTGAATGTGAGCGAGCGTTAGTCAACGCGCGCTCATTCTCGAAACCTTGTGTATAGGGCAAACCGTGACCACCGGCAACATAAGGTCGACTAGCTCAGACGGGAGAACCAAAACTCCTATTTAATAGGAGCTGGTTTTTATAAGTGTTTGATAGAACACTGTAAGGTTTTCTGCAATTTTACACAATTCTAAGAGTAATTAGAGAATAATTAGTTATTGATGTAAATTATTAATAATGTTGATATTCCTTAGCGTTAAACTTAATTTGTTATGTAACAATTAGTAATATAACCTTGATTTAGCTTGTTATGCCGTTTTTAAATGAATTTATCTTTATCAAACAATACTGTAATACGAGATCACGCGACGGTTGTGGTCTGATTTCCAAGAATTTTTACTTGAGCCCACCGGCCTTATGTTATCGGAGGCCACGACAAACATCATTTCTCTTCGTGAATGAGCGATAGTTTGCTACGCAGGACTGGTTTCAAATGTTTCTACAACAGAACACATACGGGTCTAGCTATTCTAATCGTTAATAACATTGATGTGTCGGAAGTAGACATGTCTCGATGGAATAATAACGAACTTCAACTTCCGGCCAATAAGGTCCAGTCTGAGAAATCGTTCGTGCTTATCAACGTTTATGCTTGTATTGCAAAAGTGTACTTAGTGTTTTAAGTGAAATTAGAACACCCCTGGGGACTGCTAGAGTAGTTGATAGTAGCTCGGCCTGCTAGCTGTGAGACGCCTCGTAGCTCGGGTTCGAACTTACTGTCCGGCATTTGTTCGAGTCCCTTGGTCTTACTCAGGACGATAACGTGAATACCTCTGAAGTCGGAGAAAATCTGCCTGTATGGCGAGGGAATACTAATTAGAGTACATTGGGCACACGGCTGTCAGTGTAAGTAATTTACAATGTGCACGCTGCTGCCATTGTAAGAAATTTTCAAAAATCAGTTTCAGAGATGAAACTTCATCTGAGTTGAAAGCGGACGAAAAAAAAAAAAACCCTAATTATGGATCATTTGTCAAAGAAAATACACGCATAACACCGTACTCCTTAGTAGACCACATGGTTTGAAAAGGGGTTCTTCGATGCATCATTTTAATTTTATATATTGAGTTCAGGGTAATTTTTGCAATTGTACTCTCTTGTGCAATTTTAACTCCGAAAGGGACATAACTCATCACCCAACTCATGCCAAATATCTTCAGCAATCTCAGGTAATTCTTTCCAGATCTTCCGTTTTTCATTAATCTCTGCCTCATCACCTACAAATCTCTTATCCATGTATTTCTTGTCTTTCCTCTCTTTTGTTTTCCCTGCTGGTTCCAGGAATGTCACTGCCTTGTTATATTCCCTTCCGGTTTTCTCAAGGTCTACCATATCCAGCGTCGGCGTCTTTTCGTCACCTCTTGGTTCACTGGGGTCTGTCTCGCCCTCTCCTTAAGCTCCTCCTTTATTAGCCAAATTTATTATATATAAATATATGTTTTGTCAAGTACCTTTCCTTTTAATTACATTCGCATATAATTTTGTGAAACAAATTACAACAGTAAAATCTCCAGGGAAAAGATGACAAGGAGCACAAAGAGAGAAGATTCTTTGTCGTTTAACAGTTAAAAGTTAATTGCATATCATTTGTGAATCAACCTCAATTTTAACGCTATGTGATTTTTCTAGACATTATTACGTTCAGTAGTTTGCCATTGCTTTCTGAACGGGTGGTGCCATCGTCCTTTTGTAAAAATTCACGCGAAAAATTTGAAACCAAACTGTCCGCAGCGTGATTCGAACTTAGAACGTCGGGTTAATAGACCGAGTCACTATCCCCTAAGCCACAGACGAAACCGTTTACAGTTACAGCTCACAAATAAATGAACATTGGAGCAAACTAAATTGAACTAGAGAATAGAAGTTTTGACGATACAGAATAGCATACGTCAATAACCACATTACTTCATTCCTTTCTATTTAATTCTATAATACATGTCATTACTATATCTTTCGTTTCCTGCAATCTCTTTCTCTCAATCTCTCTATATCATATATATATATATATATATATATATATATATATATTTATATATATATATACAAAGATAAAAGCAGCCCCATCAAGGAGCCAATCCCACGTATGTTTATGTAAATGAGAAGGTTAAATTATGACATAGTATAGGTCAAGTGAGAGAGTCTTTTTCGTGATCGTGTGTAATTATTGTGCGGGGAAGGTGCGATGAACAATTAGGAAGAAAGTCAGAACGAGTTTAAATGGTAAATAGACAAAACGCAATGCGTACCTGGTAACTTTTGATTTGTCAATGGAGCTACTTTTATCTTGAATATATATATATGTATTCTATATGTATGTATATGTATCCATTTCACACACACCCCTCAACCCTCCACCCTCTCTCTCTATATATATATATCTTTTCCTCTATCTCTTTCTTTATCTATATATATTTATATATCACCTTTCACTTTATCTCTCTCGTTTAATCTATCAAATCTTTTTTAATATGTCCCTTTCTTTTTCGTGCGTTTTCTTCTAATCTTTGTCCTTCTCTCATTTATCCCTCTCTCTTTATCTCTCTCTCATTCTCTCTCTCTCTAATCTCTTGTAAATGTTCAACTTTTCACCCTACTATCACTATTTTCTTTTCACACTTTCCCTCTGTATATCCCTCCCTTCTCTCTCCCTCTCTCTCTCTCTTTGCTCCCTCTCTCTCTCTTCTTCTCTCTCGCTTCTAACTTATCACAAGTATTAAAAAATAACTCAAAATTAACCAATAATTAAAAAAAAGAGTACTGACCTTCAAATATTCTCGAATCTTCGTTTTCCGGTACATACCCTGCTTCATCTTCATACTGAACTCATTTCTCACCGAATCACTTCCAGAAGAATACACACTAATTGGTGTGTATAATTAATGATCATATCTCAGCAAGACTTTTCTGAATTCTTCAAATCTCAACTTCTTGTACTTTGTGTTATGTTTGTATTTGCTGAGAAAGTCGGTCATGGCCTAGAATCTAGCTTCATTCAATTCAAATTGAAAGTCAATCAACTGTGTTCTTTTATTATTTACATCAGAAACACATTTGTGTAGTCCAGGTAGACATCTACTTCTTCTAACGATCCATATCGGCCACTTGTTAACAACTCTGTGTGATTTGTATCTGATCTGAGCTTAAGAGCGATTATGCCAGTTATGTTTTTAAAAAAAAGGGTTTTAAGGCCGAAGAATTGATTTCATTACACCGGGTGTTACCCCATATGGCTCGGTCCCTCTCCGCAGAAATGGCACGCCACCTGCTGAGAGTATTGCACAAAGCACGAACTCCGTAGCTCCGGCAACAATCCTAGGAGTCTCTGGAAAAACTGCACTCGTGAACAGAAGGCCGCGGTCCGGATTCGAACCCACGACCTTTGGCTCACAAGGCTTAACCACTTAGCCACAGAGACACTTAACCACTACTAGCCACAGGACACTAACCCCTTAACCACTTAGCCACAGAGACACTTAACACTAACATTAGCCACAGAGACACTTAACCACTTAGCCACAGAGACACTTAACCACTTAGCCACAGAGACACTTAACCACTTAGCCACAGAGACACTTAACCACTTAGCCACAGAGACACTTAACCACTTAGCCACAGATACACTTAACCACTTAGCCACAGAGACACTTAACCACTTAGCCACAGAGACACTTAACCACTTAGCCACAGAGACACTTAACCACTTAGCCACAGGGACACTTAACCACTTAGCCACAGAGACACTTAACCACTTAGCCACAGAGACACTTAACCACTTAGCCACAGAGACACTTAACCACTTAGCCACAGAGACACTTAACCACTTAGCCACAGAGACACTTAACCACTTAGCCACAGAGACACTTAACCACTTAGCCACAGAGACACTTAACCACTTAGCCACAGAGACACTTAACCACTTAGCCACAGAGCCCTCACTGCCACAGGACCTTAACCTTAGCCACAGAGACACTTAACCACTTAGCCACAGAGACACTTAACCACTTAGCCACAGGGACACTTAACCACTTAGCCACAGAGACACTTAACCACTTAGCCACAGAGACACTTAACCACTTAGCCACAGAGACACTTAACCACTTAGCCACAGAGACACTTAACCACTTAGCCACAGAGACACTTAACCACTTAGCCACAGAGACACTTAACCACTTAGCCACAGAGACACTTAACCACTTAGCCACAGAGACACAACATTGCCACAGGACCTAACCACTTAGCCACAGAGACACTTAACCACTTAGCCACAGAGACACTTAACCACTTAGCCACAGAGACACTTAACCACTTAGCCACAGAGACACTTAACCACTTAGCCACAGGACACTAACCACTTAGCCACAGAGACCTTAACCACCCTTAGCCACAGAGACCCCCAGAATGTGCCAATTATGTGCCTACAAGTAGGCCAGCACATCCGATTTCTGCGATGCTTTTATTTACGTGGGTAGGTTCCTAGGTTCTACATCCGGCGCCTTGTAGATCGCAGTGGTAGTTTGCTTCTATTGCTGGCCTGGGAATCACACGGTACCACACGGTACTACACGGCACCACACGGCACCACACGGGCGAAGGTCGCCGTGATTTGTATAGTAACATATTTATTTCCTCTGCCCTCTATGAACTCAGACGTAGTCACGGCAACAGATGTAGCTTCTATGACACATGTTTTTCGTGAAAGCTTGCTCTTATAATCACGAGTCTAAAGGGATCTAAAGCCGAGGGATAGATTTAATTGCACCGGGTATTACCACATATGGCTCAGTCCCTCTCTGCATAAACGGCACGCCACCTGATGAAAGTATTGCAACGAACACGAACTCCGTAGCTCCGAAAACAATCCTAGGGATCTCTGGGAAAAATACTCTCGCGAACAGAGAGGCGCGGTCCGGATTCGAACTAACGTCCTTCAGAACAGAAGGTACACAGCTAAGCCACTTAGCCACAGAGACACCATCAGCGTACCCATATATTTATCTATCTCTTTATTAATTATATTTATGCGTCTTCTCTTTATATATCGTCTTCTCTTATTTATGCGTCTTCTCTTATATATAACATTTCTTTCGTTTTATTTTTTCCGATCCAGAAGTACTTGAGTTTTCAGCTCTTCGGCTCGGTGCCATGGACATCGTAACCCCTCGGTTCGGTGCCACGAACACCGTAAATATGGGGAAATGTGGCTTTCTGCTAGCCTGCAGAACTGAACGCGTACTCACAGGGGGCTAGTCACCCGTAGTCCAACGCGCTACGAACACGCTGGGCAGATGGGCATTACTTTCGTTTATGTATACTTATAACGTATGTCTCTATTTGCTTCCATCTTTCTAAGTCATCACTTTAACAATTCTATCAGATTTTTCTTTTTATTTATGTGAAGTCTATTCACATATCATCTACTCCTTTCTGTCTCTTCCTCTACCATTCTCTTTCTCTTCGGGAGTCTCTGTGGTGTAGAGGTTGGTTCTTGTCTTCGTGCAGAAGGTACCAGGTTCGCTCCCTCATGTTACCATCTGGATATTTTTCCAGAGTTCCCTGATCTCAGTGTAGGTGAGATCGAGTTCCTAGTCCTATCGGAAACGGACGATTAAACGTAGATCCCATGTTAAATTTGAGGACGTAAAACAACCCTTGGAAGCTCGATATCGAGAAGAGCAGGCTGGAAAGCCGCAGCCCGGAGAAAAATTTATTAGAAAATGTTTAAAATAAAATTCTTGCTAAACTATTTTTACCAGCTTTAAAATTACATCGGGACCTTCGACGGTGCTACGAAGTTCGTGCTCTACATCTGAGATCTTCCATTGTAAGAAAGAGATCGGAGCACAAATGGTTACTCACCGAAGTGCAATGATGATGGTCCTATCAAATCATTCAATCAATCATTCAATCAATAAATCAATCAATCATTATCTACCAATGTTCTTTCGATCTCTCGTGTTGAATGATCACGGTGTATCGGTAGCGCTCTTTCAGTTATGTCCCTTTTACGCTAACTCCCTTTGTTTACATTCCTGTACAGGAATGTGCAAGGTACGAAATGGCGACATTTCGGTAGGCTTATATGTAGCTTCAAAGTCCGGCTGTTGTTAATGTAAAAACACACTATATACGCTATTGCATCTAGCTATAATAAAAGTTCATATGTAGCTTTAGATTATTGTGTAGTTTAAGTCTGTTGTATAATATAGTTATGAAGTTATATCGGTATGAACTAGTCACTTTCCAAGTAGCTGACGATGTGCTAATTACGCTGCTGGTGTACGTTGTTAATATTCATTGAAGGAAGAAATATGCGGTACAAACATGTACAAAGTTTAGTTTTTGACAAGGGAACACGTTATCAATACTAAAATTTATGTTTCTTAATACGCACATTTAACAGAAATATAGTGAGAATTCTTCATTGCCGTGAGATTTTCTGAATGAATAAGAGTAAGATAATAAGATAAGAATAAGTAATGAGTAAGATCAAAAAAATTGTTTAAATAAAAATGAAATTGTAATAAGACTGTAGAATATAATGATTCCAGAATAAATTAATTTTAAAGAATTTTATTTCATTATAACGTAGGGCACAATGGTTGACATATAATACTATACTCATATAATGTCATCAGCTAACGAAAGACGAATTTTAAAAGCTATGTCTGGTCATTTATAATAGCATAAAAATGTCATAGACAGTTATGACAAATTTACTGTTAAATTGCTAATATATTTAACATATCTCAACCTACCAAAATGTTATATATATGTTAATCACAATAACATAAATTCACACATCTATTTCCATAAATACATAAGGATAGCTTACTTCTTCATGAACTATGTAATGTTTAACATAATTAATTTATCATTTAACAATAATACTTTCATTTCTAAATATACTGCTAATGGTAGTTCAAACAAAAATACATATCTTCATACATTGACAATACACATTTGTAATATAATTGTACAATTCTACTAGCCCATATTAGTCATAATGTAGCCCACAATTATAATTAATAACTTACTCATACATACTTTGCTCATACATACTTACTCATACATACTTACTCATACATACTTACACAAACTTGCTTATATATACTTCATGACATGTAAAATGCTTGCCTAAGACATCTTACAAACACACATTACATATAAATATTAACTTCTAAATTGTTATTAAGACAGCTAGACAATACAGCAGTGACAAATTGTACAGCCCAGAGGTCTGCTATTATTTAAACTTTATGTTTTTCACAGTGAACTTGTGTATTTACAGTTGGATAAGTTTGTAGCAGCTGTGTTTCTATGATAAATTTTAATTCCTTAGTTATATTTCTTATACCCCAAGCTCTTTTCTCTATACCAGCTACCATTGAATGTACAACTTCTCCTCCTTGTTCTCCTAAAAAGCCCAATCCGAAACCATTAAGTCTGATCCAGTTTGCACAGTGATGTTCTAGTATGTGTTGTTTTGGAATTATTTTATCTGGAAAATACAGTCTGTATATTGTCATGTAATCTTGTATTGCTAATTGTATTTCTGGAACTGTGTCAGCATGGATTGGTCTAATGTGTGAGATATAATTGTGAACTTTTTCAAATGCTGTATTTAATGAATTAAAAATGTCTCTTGTGATCAATGCAATATTTATAAAATCCTTATTCTGTGTGTACAATTGTGTGTGTGTTATGACATCTTCTGTGAGATCTTTATAGACTTTACATGTTAAGTATTTATGACAGTGGTTACCAACAAAAGCTCTACTATGATATGCCTGTGGTGTGATTTTGTGTTTATCTAATACTTTATCTAAATGTGAACACACTGGACCAGACCTATCACACAGTGCTACAAACTCAAGTTCTAATAGGCTTGCTTGTGCTTTCTTAATCTTAGTATTGCATTTTATTTTCTCTTCCTCACTTTCACAAACTAATAAATCTGCATGTAACTTGTTTATTTCTAATGAGAACATTTCTGCCTGATGCCAATTCTTACCGTATTGTTTTAAATATTGTATGGTGTTTGAACTAGTGTGTTCCTTTTCTATGTTTACCATGATATCTCTGTCTATTCTGTCAGCTGCTTTTTCTAGTAATGTGTGATGTTTATGAACAATACCTAATAAAATGTGAAGGTAAGGAGGAGCAACTAACCAGCAGAAATACAGCATAACAGAGTTTTGTAATTATGCTTAGAATTAGCGTTTATCGCTCTGTAAATAACAACACTGTTGTTTACAAGAGTCGGAGTGAACATGACGTAGTAGTCGGTCAAAGTGACATCGAAACAAAACGGGGTCGTCAATCTAGCGATCAAAAGTTTGTAGCTTCAAGATAATGTGCACACACTAAAATTGAACAAGAGAGAGAGGAATCATTCATCATTTTGAAAATGTATGATTCAGTGACGTAATATATTTTAATCGTATGAAAATATGAAGTTTTGGAGCTGTAACTGTGCAAAAAGTAGCGGTGTACAAAATTATTGCGGTGACCCTTCGTAATTGTCTCGTTATAGGTAGCTTTCCCTTATGAAATGTTTATAAAATTGTTTGGTAATATGGAATACTTTAAAGTTTATAATAAATTTCATATTTTATGGAAAAATTGACATACAAGTATACTAACCTGATTTATTTCACACCAGTTTCACCGATTCACTAGAAATTCAAAATGGATACAAGTTATGAACTTTTTTAATTACCCAACATTCAACGCGCGAAGAATGTCTTGGAGGTTCCTTAAAGATCGGTATTTTAATACAAATAGGTCGCCGTGTGATATGTCTTTAGCTTATTAACGTCCGATTTCTTATTCGATTGACTGGTGTATTACTCTTACAGAAGACAGAAGACTAGATAGAGATAGAGCTAGAGTGCAAAAGCAAATGCTGTAACCTACCAGCTAGCCCCACTGTTAAGGCACCCACAAATTTCACTGACAGCTAAGCAACAGATGATCAACAGCATTTTCATACATACTTTGTGTTACCAGAGCCAAACATGGAAAATGAGCAGCGCAGTCACAAAAAATAACTAAATGGGAAATGTGGTGCCTGCGAAAAGTTACTAACAACACCAGAAAAGATAGTCACCAACGTCAGTATAAGAAAGAAAGTTGACACAGAACCTTGCTTGAATTACATTGAGAAACAAAGAATGAAGTGGTTTAGCCACTTAATAAGAATGTATCTAAACACCACAGTATCCAGAGTCTTCCACAACAGAACATCAGGACAGAAGGCGATAGGAAAACCTCGAAAAAGATGGTTAGATGGCATAATACAGGGTGTTCAAGATAATTGCAGCCCCATTGACAATTCGAAACTTGCCAGGTACAAATTGAGTTGTGTTTATTTACTATTTAAACCGGTTCTGACTAGCTCGTCCTACATCACATTTGTTCATCGCCCCTTCCCGCACTACAATAACACACCGTCACACAACCTTGACCTATACACGTCATAACTGAACCTTCTCATTTCCATACATATATGCCAGATTAGCTCCATTCACTGGCTGCTTTAAAATTGAACACCTTGTAGAATTCTGTCAAAGAGCAAAAATAACAATCACCCAAGCAACTAGAACAGCGCAAGACAGAAACGGAAAATCACGACACTGGGCAACAACCCGTTAACATTGTGACGACAAATAAAGAAGAAGATATTCTTAAGGTGGTTTTGAAATCTGAACTCATTATATGAAATGACTTGTCTGATAATAGTAAAAGCAGCCATTGATCAGTCTGGTCAATCAGCATTGATGACCACAGCTTGTCCAGCACGTAATAAATTGTTTCCAGTTTTTTTAAAGTTGTATTAGTTACTTGTCATTCGAAACAAGTACTCCATTAGCTCATTCCCGCACCTCGTTCGTGAGATGAGTGAAACAAATACCAAGCTGAAGCCGGACTTGACATTACAACCTTTAGATGACCAGACGACCTGTACTTGATGTGAAATACTTAATCTTGGTTAGATTTTGTAATATTGACAATGGGGGAAAAATTCTGAAATGGGCAACTTAAGAATCACGTCGTTGCCAAAATGTAACAACACTTTTAAACATATATGTAGGTACTAATCTACTCTTTGATTGATTGATTGATTGATTGATTGATTGATTGATTGATTGATTGAACTCATCATAATTGCACTTCGGTGAGTAACCATGTGTGCTCCGATTTATTTCTTACACAGGAAAATCTCAACTGCAGTTCATGAACTCGTATTACAGACGAGAATTCACGATGTAATTCTGAAGATGGTGAAAATATTTTGTAAAAATTTTATTTCTAATCTTTCTAATGAATTTTGCTCAGGCAGTGGCTTTCCAGCCTGCTCTTCTTGATTTTCAACTGTTGAGTATTCTTTTACATGTTCAACTTGAACACGAGAACTACATTTTATCGTCCGTCTTCGATAGGACTATGTACTTGATCTCACCTACACTGAGATCAGGATCTCTGAAAAAATAGCCCAATATCTCTACGAGGGAGCAAACCGAGTACCTTAAGAATGAAAGGCGAGCACATAACCTCTACGTCACAGAGACTCATAATGTACTGTTCATAGTTCACATAGTTCATAGTTCACATAGTTCATAGTTCACATAGTTCATAGTTCACATAGTTCATATATGTACGGTTCCAACTTCACAGCAACGGTCACCCCATAATTGCCCCGTTCCTGTGCCAACGAAAATCGCACGAAATGCTAACAACCGTCTACTGTGTCGTGAACTAATTCCAGAATGAAACAGCCGTACCGCCACATAAAGCAACCAGCACCGCATTAATGCATATGGCCGTCGCTAAAGTGTCAACCCAAAACTTTTCATCCCTTGAATTGTAATTCATGTCGAAGGGAACATCAATCATGACAAAATCCAGCTTTCTGCACGCAAAACACTACATACGGCAGATTGAGATGGTTCGTCATAACCTCTGTCTGCCATTTTCTGAATATCTACAATCACAACAAACGCACGGTTGACACAGCAAAAAGCATTCCATGTGACATTCATAGCTCACAGCGTTGCTCAAGCACTAACTCAGTAGCTCGGCAAACGGAACCGGAAAATACCCGACCAAACATGAAGGAAATATGCTAGCAAACTCGTGTCCAGAATCAAACAGTCCTGATTCTGAATGGCCCTTCCGCATCCCGCCATTGCTGGCCAGATTTTTCAGACTGTTCAATGAACCAATACATGTCATTTAGCATGTCCATGTTGGAACGTCTCTTCAATGACAGAGGCTCTAGATGTCTTCATGCCCTTGGTGAGGTATCAGGTGTCTGCCATAGTCATACTCAATTCGTTTACTGACATCTTACACCCATCATCTCCTTAGTCAGTCTCTACTCTCTCTCTCTCTCTCTCTCTCTCTCTCTCTCTCTCCCTGCCCGATATCACGCTCTTCAGAATGATCTTGTTCAGAAAATAATGTGGTTTTCTATACTCAATTCGTTTACTGACATCTTACACCCATCCTCTCCTTATTCAGTCTCTACTCTCTCTCTCTCTCTCTCTCTCTCTCTCTCTCTCTCTCTCTCCCTGCCCGATATCACGCTCTTCAGAATGATCTTGTTCAGAAAATAATGTGGTTTTCTATACTCAATTCATTTACTGACATCTTACACCCATCCTCTCCTTAGTCAGTCTCTACTCTCTCTCTCTCTCTCTCTCTCTCTCTCTCTCTCTCTCTCTCTCCTGCCCGATATCACGCTCTTCAGAATGATCTTGTTCAGAAAATAATGTGGTTTACTATACTCAATTCGTTTACTGACATCTTACACCCATCCTCTCCTTAGTCAGTCTCTACTCTCTCTCTCTCTCTCTCTCCCTGCCCGATATCACGCTCTTCAGAATGATCTTGTTGAGAAAATAATGTGGTTTTCTATACTCAATTCGTTTACTGACATCTTACACCCATCCTCTCCTTAGTCAGTCTCTACTCTCTCTCTCTCTCTCTCTCCTGCCCGATATCACGCTCTTCAGAATGATCTTGTTCAGAAAATAATGTGGTTTACTATACTCAATTCGTTTACTGACATCTTACACCCATCCTCTCCTTATTCAGTCTCTACTCTCTCTCTCTCTCTCTCTCTCTCTCTCTCTCCCTGCCCGATATCACGCTCTTCAGAATGATCTTGTTCAGAAAATAATGTGGTTTTCTATACTCAATTCATTTACTGACATCTTACACCCATCCTCTCCTTATTCAGTCTCTACTCTCTCTCTCTCTCTCTCTCTCTCTCTCTCTCTCTCTTTTCTCCTGCCCGATATCACGCTCTTCAGAATGATCTTGTTCAGAAAATAATGTGGTTTTCTATACTCAATTCATTTACTGACATCTTACACCCATCCTCTCCTTATTCAGTCTCTACTCTCTCTCTCTCTCTCTCTCTCTCTCCCTGCCCGATATCACGCTCTTCAGAATGATCTTGTTCAGAAAATAATGTGGTTTTCTATACTCAATTCGTTTACTGACATCTTACACCCATCCTCTCCTTAGTCAGTCTCTCTCTCTCTCTCTCCTCTCTCTCCTGCCCGATATCACGCTCTTCAGAATGATCTTGTTCAGAAAATAATGTGGTTTACTATACTCAATTCGTTTACTGACATCTTACACCCATCCTCTCCTTATTCAGTCTCTACTCTCTCTCTCTCTCTCTCTCTCTCTCTCTCTCTCTCTCCTGCCCGATATCACGCTCTTCAGAATGATCTTGTTCAGAAAATAATGTGGTTTACTATACTCAATTCGTTTACTGACATCTTACACCCATCCTCTCCTTATTCAGTCTCTACTCTCTCTCTCTCTCTCTCTCTCTCTCTCTCTCTCTCTCTCTCCTGCCCGATATCACGCTCTTCAGAATGATCTTGTTCAGAAAATAATGTGGTTTTCTATACTCAATTCATTTACTGACATCTTACACCCATCCTCTCCTTAGTCAGTCTCTCTCTCTCTCTCTCTCTCTCTCTCTCTCTCTCTCCCTGCCCGATATCACGCTCTTCAGAATGATCTTGTTCAGAAAATAATGTGGTTTTCTATACTCAATTCATTTACTGATGTAATAGTGTTCGTGGTTGAGCAGGACAAAAATGTATCAAATTCCAATAGGCCACAGATAAACAAGTCAAAAGTTCAAAAGTTTAATTAAGTAGGGCGACCCCACGAAGCGGTTTAAAAATGCAACGCTGGTTTCCCCAAAATAAATTAGGCAGACAAAGCATTATGGAAATACTATGAATTTCCGAAAGATAAGTAGGATGGCCTGATTTGTTAAAGACTGAGATTGGAAATTTAAGCAGGGATGCCGGACAGATTTATGGACGATTTCTCAGGAAGATAGACACCGGTAGAGTCAGTAATCATTAGTATGATAATGAAACGAAATGGATATATTTTGGGGCAAGACAAAGGTGGGTTTTGGTCCCATATAAATAGACGGTGACGGAAATTCAGAAAAAGAAGACAGCTAGAGAAGAGACGTGCAGAACGTAGAGAAACTTGCAGAGCTCGCAAAGGGCAGACAGAATGGCCCAGTGTGCTGCGTTGAAGAGACTGAAATTGAGTTCGAATTGTCGGAGTATGGCTAGACACTCCGACAGCCGATAGGACACATAGAGAGAGAAACAACTTAGCAGTAGCAACTTAGCAGAAGAGACTTAGCAGAAAGACTTTTAGAACTCGGATAGAGATTTGCCGAACATGGAGAGAGTCTTGCAAAACTCCCAAAAGGGCAGACGAAATGGCCCAGTGTGCTGAGTTGAAGAGACGACCAACGCTGACTTCGGATATGTGAGTATAACTAGACATGTGTAGTGTGGACAGCAGATTCATAAATAGATCCACACAGCAGAGTAGCCACGATCAGACCTATAGACAAATCTGATAGAGAATAGAAGTAGCATCTTATAGAGACAGACAGCACTAGAGAAAGCCTTACCTGTTCAACTGGGAAAAATATATCTTCTAAATTGCCATTTGTAGAAAAGTGACCAAGTTATCAGAGCCTCGTTTTACAGATATGATCTTAATGTATAAAAAGCAAACTTTCATCAAGAGACAGAAAATAGACACTTTGAAGAAATATATATCTTTGAAGTCACAAGTAACAGACCATGGAACACTCAACCGAACAGCTGTTCACAGAAAACTATTACCATTTTAAAATAGACAGAGGCATTCTAAGGACTTCAGACTAACCTGTACAATACAATTAGGTGATGAACTTGTATTAGAGATTCAATAGAGTGTAGGACTTGAATAGTGAAGATTTGTGTTTATATAATCAAGTGGTTATAGTTTAGCATTTTATATTGTAAGGTGATATATCATTTTCAGAGTGAGGTAATCATGTTGGGACTATATTGTATGTTATATATATATGTATGAATATGATATATGTGTTGTAGATGTAAAGGTGCTATATAGGTGAAATATATGCATATAATAAAGATTGAAATACAGAATTGGGTTTCATATATTTATATGAAAGGTATATATGGCGTGATTAATATTAGCGGATAGTGAGTGATCGCTCACACTGACATCTTACACCCATCCTCTCCTTAGTCAGTCTCTCTTCTCTCTCTCTCTCTCTCTCTCTCTCTCTCTCTCTCTCTCCTGCCCGATATCACGCTCTTCAGAATGATCTTGTTCAGAAAATAATGTGGTTTTCTATACTCAATTCGTTTACTGACATCTTACACCCATCCTCTCCTTAGTCAGTCTCTCTCTCTCTCTCTCTCTCTCTCTCTCTCTCTCTCTCTCTCTCTCCCTCGATATCACGCTCTTCAGAATGATCTTGTTCAGAAAATAATGTGGTTTTCTATACTCAATTCGTTTACTGACATCTTACACCCATCCTCTCCTTAGTCAGTCTCTACTCTCTCTCTCTCTCTCTCTCTCTCTCTCTCTCTCTCCCTGCATATCACGCTCTTCAGAATGATCTTGTTCAGAAAATAATGTGGTTTTCTATACTCAAAACCTGATAACCTATCACATCGTCTTCGAACACATCATATATCGACCACTTGTTAAACCACTCTTTGTGGTCTGTATGTGATCTGAGCGTAAGAGCGATTGTACGTTGTAGCAGTTATGCGCCTACAAGTAGGCCAGCACATCCGCTTTCTGCGATGCTTTTTATTTACTAGGGTAACTTCCTAGCCACTACATCAGTAGCCTCATAAGACATGCCTTGTAGGTAGCAGTGGTACTATTCTTTGCTCCTCTTGTGGGTCTCAGCAACACACGGGATGGTTCACCTATAGCAAAGTTGATAAAACGTTGCGCTAGTTACCACGTACCTTGACAACTCTGGACAAGCACTTCATAATCTAAGGTAGGGATCTTTGTAGCTAAGTGGTTAAACCCTTGCCTAGTGAGTCGAAGGTCGTGGGTTCCAATCTGAACCTCGCCGTTCTATTAACGTGGCATTTTTTTCCAGAGACCGCTAGGATTGTTGCCGGAGCTACGGAGTTTGTGTTTTATGCAATACTCTCTAAAGGTGGGGTGCAATTTCTGCAGAGAGGAGCGAGCCATATACGGTCAAACCTGGTACAATGAAGTCAATACTTCGGCTTTTAAACCCCTTTAAACCTAAGGTCTGAACAGGCTACGTGAAATTGTATCTTATTTTTAAACAAGATCACGTAAGTTAGAGCGATTAACTAACTATGTGTAGAAAAGTTGACAAGAATGATAGAAAGCTGCTTTACTAGAAGAAGAGAGTTATGAGCAACACACAAACTGATTTGAAAGAAACATGATCAAATCTGAGCAAGGACACAGAAAAAAAAGACACAGAATTAACCGAACAGCACTTTGTTTCAATCAAGATAATATGTTGACAGATGCTGTGGACTGTAAAATTATTCCAATCAAGTATTCTCATTGTGCATATGTTTGCAACATATTTGTATTGCCGAAACCGTGATCGAAATAATTATGAAATTTTTTTTAAAACGACACAAGAAGGAAGAAGAAGAAAAATTCACAAAAAGAAAGAATACTTAAAATGCGTAGCTAAACAAACAACAATATGTTTTCATCAAACGTTATATTCAAAGCAAATCTCGATATAGGGGGAGACTGCAGTAAAACTATGACAAATGGTGAAACACGTAATAACAAAGTACTGCAGTTTTACAAAATACAAAAACCTTGACAATACACAACAACGTTTCGACCAAAAGGCCTTTATCAAGCAAACGATATACAAGGAGTGACAAATATCACAGCACACTACATATAGACTACGAAAGAGATCTATTTCAACGGGTATAAAATGTAAATCTATGACTAAAAACGAATAACGAAATAAATGCAAAAGAACACACTAGAAGTGGGAAAAGAAGAGAAACAATAAAAAATCAAATAAATATATCTTATAAACATTGAACATATACACATATAGAATATGGAGCAAGAAAAGAGAAAGTACTAAGAAGCATAGGAATGGAGATCGTTGAGTCCATGAGGTCGGAAGGTACTATATAAAGAAATAAAACGATTCTCCAGAGAAAATCGACTATGATCATCAGAGGAATATGATCGGATGGCCGTGACGATACTCCTGTTATATCGTTTGCTTGATAAAGGCCTTTTCGTCGAAACGTTGCTGTGTATCGTCATTGTTTTTGTTTTTGTAAAACTACAGTAGTTTGTTATTACATGTTTCGCTATATTCAAAGCATAATTTAGGCAATATATTTTATTTGTTATGGTTGGGAATTTCATAAATTAAATTGTGCGAACAAGGAACTCAGAGAAAGAACTAAGAAGATACCAGTATAGAAAGAGTTAATGAAGAGATGCTGGCGATGGATAGGTCACACGTTGACAAGACCGACCAGAAGCATTGCAAGACAGACACTGTTTTGGAATACACAGAGAAAGAGGAGATGGGAAATGCCTAGACATACCTGGAGAAAAGAGCTGGAGGCTGATATTAAAAGGATAGGTAAAACATGGAAAGAGTTGGACGGAATGGCTGGTGAGAGGAAGAGGGGCGAAGTTTGTTGAAGACCTGTGCTCCGTTGGGAGTTAAAAGGAGAAGAAAAATGAAGAAGAAATTGTTCAAACAAACTGGTCGTATATCATGCGTAACAATGGAATAAGTTTATTATTGTGTACTATTTGTAACAATGGAATAAGTTTATTGTTGTGTACTATTTGTAACAATGGAATAAGTTTATTATTGTGTACTATTTGTAACAATGGAATAAGTTGATTATTGTGTACTATTTGTAACAATAGAATAAGTTGATTATTGTGTACTATTTGTAACAATGGAATAAGTTTATTATTGTAGCTATTTGTAACAATGGAATAAGTTTATTATTGTGTACTATTTGTAACAATGGAATAAGTTGATTATTGTGTACTATTTGTAACAATAGAATAAGTTGATTATTGTGTACTATTTGTAACAATGGAATAAGTTTATTATTGTGTACTATTTGTAACAATAGAATAAGTTTATTATTGTGTACTATTTGTAACAATAGAATAAGTTGATTATTGTGTACTATTTGTAACAATGGAATAAGTTTATTGTTGTGTACTATTTGTAACAATGGTATAAGTTTATTATTGTGTACTATTTGTAACAATGGAATAAGTTTATTGTTGTGTACTATTTGTAACAATGGAATAAGTTTATTATTGTGTACTATTTGTAACAATGGAATAAGTTTATTGTTGTGTACTATTTGTAACAATAGAATAAGTTTATTGTTGTGTACTATTTGTAACAATGGAATAAGTTTATTGTTGTGTACTATTTGTAACAATGGAATAAGTTGATTATTGTGTACTATTTGTAACAATGGAATAAGTTGATTATTGTGTACTATTTGTAACAATAGAATAAGTTTATTATTGTGTACTATTTGTAACAATGGAATAAGTTGATTATTGTGTACTATTTGTAACAATGGAATAAGTTTATTATTGTGTACTATTTGTAACAATGGAATAAGTTTATTGTTGTGTACTATTTGTAACAATAGAATAAGTTTATTGTTGTGTACTATTTGTAACAATGGAATAAGTTTATTGTTGTGTACTATTTGTAACAATGGAATAAGTTTATTGTTGTGTACTATTTGTAACAATGGAATATGTTTATTGTTGTGTACTATTTGTAACAATGGAATAAGTTTATTATTGTGTACTATTTGTAACAATGGAATAAGTTTATTGTTGTGTACTATTTGTAACAATGGAATAAGTTTATTGTTGTGTACTATTTGTAACAATGGAATAAGTTTATTGTTGTGTACTATTTGTAACAATGGAATAAGTTTATTGTTGTGTACTATTTGTAACAATGGAATATGTTTATTGTTGTGTACTATTTGTAACAATGGAATATGATTTATTTTGTGTACTATTTGTAACAATGGAATAAGTTTATTGTTGTGTACTATTTGTAACAATGGAATATGTTTATTGTTGTGTACTATTTGTAACAATGGAATAAGTTTATTGTTGTGTACTATTTGTAACAATGGAATAAGTTTATTATTGTGTACTATTTGTAACAATGGAATAAGTTTATTATTGTGTACTATTTGTAACAATGGAATAAGTTTATTATTGTGTACTATTTGTAACAATGGAATAAGTTTATTATTGTGTACTATTTGTAACAATGGAATAAGTTTATTATTGTGTACTATTTGTAACAATAGAATAAGTTGATTATTGTGTACTATTTGTAACAATGTAATAAGTTTATTGTTGTGTACTATTTGTAACAATGGAATAAGTTGATTGTTGTGTACTATTTGTAACAATGGAATAAGTTTATTGTTGTGTACTATTTGTAACAATGGAATAAGTTTATTATTGTGTACTATTTGTAACAATGGAATAAGTTTATTGTTGTGTACTATTTGTAACAATGGAATAAGTTTATTATTGTGTACTATTTGTAACAATGGAATAAGTTTATTATTGTGTACTATTTGTAACAATGGAATAAGTTTATTGTTGTGTACTATTTGTAACAATGGAATAAGTTTATTATTGTGTACTATTTGTAACAATGGAATAAGTTTATTTTGTGTACTATTGTAACAATGGAATAAGTTTATTATTGTGTACTATTTGTAACAATAGAATAAGTTTATTATTGTGTACTATTTGTAACAATGGAATATGTTTATTATGTGTACTATTTGTAACAATGGAATAAGTTTATTGTGTATACTATTTGTAACAATGGAATAAGTTTATTGTTGTGTACTATTTGTAACAATGGAATAAGTTGATTGTGCTCTTTACTTCAGTTCCCTAATTCTGTGTTGCCTACTATCGTCTGAATAAGAAGAGACTTACAGTACAAGTTTTTATGTACACTTCATAAATTGCGTTTATTGTTGTGTAAGTGTACAAACGAAAGAGAGAGAAGCCTAGAAAAATAGGAAGAAGAAATTTCGAGGCAGAGATTAACGACATACGAAAGAGATAGAAGAAGCAGCTGCAAGAGATAGCTAAAGATAGGAACACTTGGCATGTGTTGGTTGGTGGCATATATCTTAGTGGGCTTGAAATGACATAACAGAGAGAGGGAGATCGTATGTGTATCAGTGAAATGAATACATAGTGATAATGCTGCTGAAACTCTGTTAATAACGAGATTTTGTTCCTCCTTTCTGGTAACACATTTTATGCTGTCCAGTTGTCTAAGTCTGGCTTACTAAGTTCTCAGATCCACTTTCTGGTAACACATTTTATGCTGTCCAGTTGTCTAAGTCTGGCTTACTAAGTTCTCAGATCCATTTTCAAGGAATTTTCAATCTATCTTTCACGATTTTCAAATGCGAAACTTTGTTTACATGCTCAACTTCAATACGGGTACTGTGTTTTATCATTTGTCTCTGGTATGACTAGGAACTTGATCTCACCTACCGTGAAATCAGGGACCTTTGCGAAAATATCATAATCGCTTGGAACGAACCGTGTACTTTTGGAGTGGAGGCGAGCAGTTTAAAAAAGATTTTTAATGGGTTTTAAAGCCGAAGGAATGACTTCATTGCACCGGGTTTTACCCCATACGGCTCGGTCCCTCTCCGCAAAAATGGCACGCCACCTGCTGAGAGTATTGCACAAAGAACGAACTCCGTAGCTCCAGGAATAATCCTAGGGTTTCTGAAAAATCTGCACTCGTAACCAGAAAGGCGTGTTCCGGATTCAAACCCACGACTTTCGACTCACACGGCAAATGGCTTAACCACTTAGCCACAGAGACCTTCGACTCACACGGCAAATGGCTTAACCACTTAGCCACAGAGACCTTCGACTCACACGGCAAATGGCTTAACCACTTAGCCACAGAGACCTTCGACTCACACGGCAAATGGCTTAACCACTTAGCCACAGAGACCTTCGACTCACACGGCAAATGGCTTAACCACTTAGCCACAGAGACCTTCGACTCACACGGCAAATGGCTTAACCACTTAGCCACAGAGACCTTCGACTCACACGGCAAATGGCTTAACCACTTAGCCACAGAGACCTTCGACTCACAAGGCAAAGGGTGTAACCACTTAGCCACAGAGACCTCAAAGTCTTTGTACATGTACCCGTATCATCGCATTCATAAAGTCCTTGAGAAGATTACATTAACATTCATACATATATTGTCACCATTTTCAGAATGACATCAGAAACCTTCACCGATGTTACAGAGATCGTGCACTGCCGTTGAGATTTTTCTGTGCAAGAAAGAGATTGGAACACATATGGTTACTCACCAAAGTGCAATGATGATGGTGTTATCAATTATCGATCTACCAGTGTGTTGCCTGCGCTCGCAAGAGAAGCAAATAATAGTAACTCTGCCACTTACAGCTAATATCGTAAGAGCAGTAGCGGCTCGTGGTCAGTTTTCTTGGTGGGGCCAGACACAGATTTTCGGAAAAATCATGCTGTTTGGAGTATTTACTATTATTTGTCTATTCCGGGAAGTTATTCTCCTTTCGATTATTGGTGGGGCCGGGCCCCACTGGCCCTCAATGACGAGCCACCCCTGCGTTAGAGGTTACTGAGGTAGGGGCCCAGGGATGTTAACCTAGTAAATAAAAAGCGACGCATAAATGATGTGTCGGACTCTCTAGAGGGTCTCTGTGGCTAAGTGTTTAAGCCCTTTGACTTGTGAGTCGAAGGTCATGGTTTCGAGTCCGGACCGCGCCATTCTGTTCACGAGTGCAGATTTTTCCAGAGACCTCTAGGATTGTTGCTGGAGCTTCAGAGTTTGTTTCAGAGTTTGTACTTTGTGCAATACTCTCTGCAGGTGGCGTGCCATTTCTCCGGAGAGGGACCGAGCCTTATGTGTTAAAACCTATGCAATGAAGTCAATCCTTCGGCTTTTAAACCCTTTTTGTATGTGTCGGAGTAGACGCTTAACTGGCACTACGTACTATAGCTTTCAGCTCGTATCACAAAGGGTTGTTTAACAAGTGGTTGATACGGAGCGTTCGAAGAAAAAGAATCGATCATTTTTGTCTACATTTCGATGTAGATTTTATTATGTCTTTTCCCCCCGAAGCAGAGAATGACAACTAGTTCTAATCTGCTCATATTCTATTACTCAACTAGCGATGATACTAGTGACTCCCTCATTGATTTAATCATCCATTTCTCTAGATGATCTCGAACGAGCAGTAGCGTACGCTGATACTGGTGACTCCCTCATTGATTTAATCATCAATTTCTCTGATGATCTCGAACGAGCAGTGGTGTAGACGTAAAATAAATGGTACCCGGAGCGCTTTACAAACTGCTTTGCACTGTCATATAATACAAGTATTAATTAAGTTAAGTTACACAATATCATGTGTCTTAGTTCTTAGCCAGATGTTTATTACTATTATTATCATCATATATACTATAGTTAAATGATGAATATGGAATGGAACGGGTTCAGAGGAGGTGATGAAATCAGAGACATGTCTGGTCAACCACTGGTGACAACTGTTATAAGAAAGAGAAGATGGAGATATGTTGGGCACACCTTGAGGAGAAATGATCAACGAATATCAAAGCAGGTATTGAAGTGGGATGCAAAGGGTTCAAGAAAGAGAGGTCGACCTAAAGAGACCCTGAAACGAACTTTGCTGAGAGAGGCAGGAAATATCGGTCTCAGTTCCATGGAGGAGATTGAGCGAGTTGCCCAGGATAGAGCGGTATGGAGAAATTACTTGCAGGCCCTATGTAACGTATAACGGTATGAGAGAAATTATTATTATTATACTATAGTTACTGCCTGTAGTACTGCTTTTTAGGGCAGTGTAGGGCAGATAGGACCAGATCCTGTGGTATTTAATGACCACATGGCTAGTGCAGTCGTCGCGAAGCTGTTCAGGTTAGGATTTTTCATTTATGCCAGCAACAGAAAAAAATCCTTGACCTTACCGTGAGTTGAACATGAATCTCCTGTATGAGAGCTGCGCTTCTTTGAATACCAAATGCTCTTAGCCTTCTCCTCGCCATATATGACTGAAGAACCTTAATAGTCTTTTTCTATTGATAGGTTTTCTTTGCGTTCAGTCCTGACTTCTCTTTCTCTCTTTCTCTCTCGCGATCCCGGCCTAGACTGATGAACCAACTTTTATCATGAATTTTACGGTTGTTTTAAGGGACTCTGTTCTCTGTACACTTCTCGCGAAGCTCTGTGTTTTGGGGCCAGGTTTCTTTTCTTAGATCTGCTATCAGTTGACAATCTTGCAGTAGTTCTGATTTAAAACCTCATCATTTGTTTTCTTCGCTGTCCATAGGATTTTCATCTTTCTTCTGTAAAATCACATCTGTGTGGCTTCCAATGATATTATTGAAATAAGAGTTCTGTAAAACCACATCTGTGGGGCCTCCAATGATATTATTGAAATAAGAGTTCTGTAAAACCACATCTGTGGGGCTTCCAATGATATTATTGAAATAAGAGTTCTGTAAAACCACATCTGTGTGGCTTCCAATGATATTATTGAAATAAGAGTTCTGTAAAACCACATCTGTGGGGCTTCCAATGATATTATTGAAATAAGAGTTCTGTAAAACCACATATGTGTGGCTTCCAATGATATTATTGAAATAAGAGTTCTGTAAAACCACATCTGTGTGGCTTCCGATGATATTATTGAAATAAGAAATGGTGTTGCGTAATCTTGAAATAATTTTCCTCGACCCAATATATCGGCTCGGAGGGTTGAATGTGTTAATAACAACAACAAACAAAACAAAAACTATCATAGTTCAGCACAATTTGTCTACGGTACATTCTCATAATATTTATCTTGAACAACATCAGCAAATAAAAACTGTTTCCTCAGAGCAAACAAAACGTTTAGTAAACAATAAAGACAACCGAGTTCTGTCCTCGGAGGATATCCAAACCCTGTCAACGGAACGGTCATGTTATTGATCCCTACAGAAGAGAGCGAAAGTGATGGACAGGTTTACAGAAGAGAGTGAAAATGATGGGGCAGGGTACTGTAAATATATTTGCTTTTAGGGTCAAGATGAAAACCTTGAACTCATCTTGTGGTATTATTTAGGAGAATTACGGGAAAACAGGAGAGTCTCTGTGGTTAAGACGTTTGCATTGCTTTCTGGAAGTTGTGCGTTCGATTCCAGATCACATAGTTCGGTTCGCGTGTGTATTTTTTCCATAATAAATAACCATAGACTCGTAAAATTGTGCAAGATTGCAGGAAAATCGTGCAGTGTTCTATCAAACACATATAATAAACCAGCAAGCCCCCAGCCCCCCTCCCATTAAACAGGAATTTGGATTTTCCCATCTGAGCTAATCGGCCTCATGTTGCCGGGGACCATGGACAGATCTCTCTTTCTCTCTTGCGTTCCCGGCCTAGACTGATGAACCAACTTGTATCCTGAATTTTACCGTGGTTTTAAGGGACTCTGTTCCTCCGTACAGCTTCTCGCGAAGCTTTGTGTTTTGGGGTCATGTTTTTTTTTTATACCTGCTAACCGTTGACAGTCTTGCAGAACGTGTTCTTCCGTCATGTCCGCCTTTTTGCAGGAGCACGGGCTAGTTATGTGGACAGATCTTAGTTACCCTTTCGATCAACATCTACTTGCAATTCACAAGTGCTCTGTGACTCATTCAGCCACTCACTTCAATGACACTGACCATATGGAAGCTCGTGACAACCATCCGATCCTGTTCATCCGATCCTGATAATCGGAATCGATTTGCTCTTGAACATTATTTTGTATTTTTAAATGGTACATTGCTGTCTATTGGACTCAGCACACCACATTTATATTAAATGGTACATTGCTGTCTATTGGACTCAGCACACCACATTTATATTAAATGGTACATTGCTGTCTATTGGACTCAGCACACCACATTTATATTCTTCCGTCTTCTTCTCCTGCGAACGCTCCATATTGACCACTTATTAAACCACTCTTTGTGGTTTATATGTGATCTGAGCCACAGCCAACTAGATAACTAGGCCAGACAACTGACTGAGTGTTCCCTGACCTGGACTGAAAAGGGGCCGGAAAATATAGATGTTTGATTTGCAATTTTACTCAATTCTATGAGTCAATGGTTATTTATTGGTGAAAAATATTCATAATTTTGATATTCCTTTTTGTTAAACTTAACTTGTTGCATAATATAACTTCGACTTAGCATTTGTGTTGATTTTAAAATGAATTCGTCTATATACAGCAATACTGGAATGCGAGGTCACGTGTTGTAGTTGGGGTCTGATTTCCCATAATTCTTACCTGAGTCTGAAAGCCAATAAGTTTATAGTTGGCTCTGTCTGAGCCTAAGAGCGATTGTGCGTTGTGCCAGGTTATGCGCCTATGGTGACTAGGCCAGCACATCCGATTTCTTCAAGTCGTCGATATAGAGAGCTCGAAGATAAGAAGAAGAAGAAGAAGAAGAAGGTTTTTAAAGAAATGACTCCAACACGTTACAACCAACAACCCGCCTAGCCCCCTTGTGTCATGAGAACTGCCTCGGTAGACTGAGTCAAGGATAAACACCACTTCACGCGATATAATTCTGTCAAGACATCTGGGTCTGGGAACGGGTGGCATTTATGTATGGGAACTGGTGATATTTATTTCTAGTGATTTGTCTAGATTGTTGAACCGTAGACAAGTTTCAATTGTTGCTCGTCATATTTAAATGTTGCAATCAAATGGATTTTATATAAATTAACAAATACAGTTCTACTTTTGGAAACAAAAATACAAGGTACTTAATGTTCATAAGAATTACCATATCTGATTATTATGGGATGGTTTGATATTCTGTTCTATATGATGAACATATAAGATAGTATCATATTAGCAAAGTAAATAATTAGTGTATGTGTTAAATAGTTTGTTATTTTTTTAATTATCTTTTTTTGTTGGAGGCAAGATGTGGTAAATATTTTTTAAATAAAAATTTGCGCCAACTAATATTTAGTTTAATCTTCTTCTTCTTTTTCTTTGCGTTCGTTCTTTACGACTAATTTTAATCACTCTTGTGATATGTTTGATCTTTGCCAATAAATTTAGATTATTAAGTTAGTTATTATTATTATTAGTTTATTATAAATATGCTTTTGAATATAAGTGTTACAGAAGAGTTCTTCGTATATCTTGGACAGAGAAGAGAACAAATAGATCTATCCAAAAAGAACTCAAAATCAAAGAAAACTGGCTAATGCTACAAATAAGAAAGAGAAAATTGAGATATTTTGGACATAAAAATACATGAAGGGCTGGAGAAGACCATCATGGAAGGAGGCATCCCGGCAAAGAGAAGAAGAGGAAGACCACGAAGAAGATGGATTCAGGATGTAACTGATGGTTTGAACATGACAGCTGCAGAGGCAGGACATCTGGCCTATAAGAGAGAGAAATTCCGGAGGACTGTTGGGGTGGCAAAGTTCTGCTCAGGACAAGCTATTTGATGAAGATTAGTTTATTTAGTTAGTGAAGAAATGTTGCCCCACTATTTAGTTTAATTATAAATAATGTTACGTTAAATGTATGCCCGTGTGTTGCCGGAGCTATCAGGGAGAAGCACAGAATAGTAACACTGTAACCTGCAAGGCATTCGTAAGCGGCGACTAAGGTAGGCGCCTAGGAAAGCTGCCCTAGTAAATAAAAAAACGTCGCAGAAGTCAGATGTGCTGGCCTACTTGTAAGCACATACCTGGCTTAACGTACAATCTTTTAGGCTTAGATCACATGTATGCAGGGACGTGCGGTATATTTTCTCAGCATGATGCAGTCTTCGAAATTCCGCCGCTTAAATGTTTTTCCTTTAAAAAAAGCTTCAATTGTAATTTTGATTTTGCTTCTTATGCCATCCCCCTTACGGTGCCGCCTGATGAGGCCGCCTCTCTGCATCACAGCACAACACAGCCCTGCATGTACGTTTACCAAAGGGTCGATATAGAGCGTTTGTAGAAGAAGTTCTAGGTATACACATGCGTCTATGTTAATGTGGAATCAATAGTTTCATACATACTTGTACATATTTTGTTCCACCTCCTATGAATTTATGAATCGTCTTCATCAAATAGCTTGTCCTGAGCAGAACTTGCCACCCCAACAGTCCTCCGGAATTTTCTCTCTATAAGCCGAGAGAAATTCCTGTCTCTGCAGCCGTCATGTTCAAACCATCAGTTACATCCCGAATCCATCTTCCCGTGGTCTTCCTCTTCTTCTCTTTGCCGGTATGCCTCCTTCCATGATGGTCTTCCAGCCCTTCATGTCTTTTTATTTGTCCAAAATATTTCAATTTTCTCTTTCTTATTTGTAGCATCAGCCAGTTTTCTTTGATTCTGAGTTCTTTCTGGATAGATCTATTTGTTCTCTTCTCTGTCCATGATATACGAAGGGCTCTTCTGTAACACTTATATTCAAAAGCACATATATGTTTTTCCACTGCTTTATTAAATGTCCATGCTGCACACCCAGACGTTGCCACTGGGAATATGCATGCTCTTAGTATTCTGATCTTTATTTTCTTATCAGTTCCGTTCCATACTGTTTTGAGTTGATTAATTTTTTGTAAAGCCATTGTAATAGCTTCTATCTTGTACTTTATCAGTCAATAGTAGTAATAGAATGAGAATGACCAATTGCTATATATATCCTATATTAATGTATGGCTCGAAACATGGACAATGAACAAGCAGTTAGAAGACAGAATTGATGCATTTGAGATGTGGATATATAGAAGAATAGGCAGAGTTTCATGGACAGAAAAACAGACAAATAAACGAAGTTTTAGGAAAACTAGGCATGAAGAAACAATTATTAAGAGAAATAAAATTCAGACAAGTAAAGTATTTTGGGCACATAAAAAGACATGACACCATGATAAAATATTTACTAGAGGGAAAAGTTGGGGGAAGAGCAAGAGGAAGACCGAGAGATAAGTGGGAGGAAACTTTAAGAAATGGACAGGTTACAGTCTGGCAGTGTGCAACACCAAGGCGAAAGACAGAGGATGCTAGAGATTCATTGCAGCCAACCTTCGATGTGGAGACGGCACCTGATGGTGATGAATAACTTCTAATATGACTCCTCTGACTGATGTTTTCGCGAGAAGTCGTATCTTATGCTTCACCTTTTATTTGCTTCACCAGTGTTACCCTCACCATCCAGGAGAACGTTACTCTGAGTAATATAAAGGAGTCTGAGGGTTAAATAAGAGTAAGGAGTGGATAGGTTAACGATGTTTTACAAACCCGTCTTCATTGTTCATGTATTATATCACTCAAGTTTGTACACATCTGTGTCCATGTATTATACCAGTCAAGTTTGTACACATCTGTGTCCATGTATTATACCAGTCAAGTTTGTACACATCTGTGTCCATGTATTATACCAGTCAAGTTTGTACCCATCTGTGTTCATGTATTATATCAGTCATGTCGTACAAATCTGTGTCCATGTATTATACCAGTCAAGTTGTACAAATCTGTGTTCATTGTTCATGTATTATATCAGTTAAGTCGTACAAATCTGTGTCCATGTATTGTACCAGTCAAGTTGTACAAATCTGTGTTCATTGTTCATGTATTATATGTCAAGTTGTACAAATCTGTGTTCATGTATTATATCAGTCAAGTTTGTACAAATCTGTGTCCATTGTTCATGTATTATATCAGTCAAGTTGTACAAATCTGTGTCCATTGTTCATGTATTATATCAGTCAAGTTGTACAAATCTGTGTCCATTGTTCATGTATTATATCAGTCAAGTTGTACAAATCTGTGTCCATTGTTCATGTATTATATCAGTCAAGTTGTACAAATCTGTGTCCATTGTTCATGTATTATATTAGCCAAGACCAAATATAAAAACGCGAAGATAATAAGTTTTACAAAGTACAACAATAGACTATTTCAGCGTCTCGACAAAAAGAACTTCAAGAAAAATATAACAGTTTTTAGTCTGTTGTACGACTTGTGCGTTTACCTTACTTATAAGCAGTGGCGGCATGTCATTAAGGGCAAGTGGGGCCGGGCCCCACCAAAAACAAGGTGTAACGTGTATTTATTATTTTATACATTAAAATATATCCTAACCGAAACCATGATTTTTCCGAAAATGTATGTCTGGCCCCACCAACAAAAATGATCACGAGCCGCCACTGCTTATAAGTGTAATAATTCGTTGTTTAGTGTATAGTTTTGATGCAATCCTACTACCCCCCTTTCCCTTCCTTCCCTGGGTAGAAGTTCATCGCTCACGCTATTGTACACCCCACCCCGCCTTGAAGAAGTGAAGCAATCTGGGTCTGTAAAAGAAAAAAACTCTGATAAAATCTCATTAACAAGTCATGGGAATTATAATATAAACTAGAAATCCTATGGAAATTGAAACAACAGAAAAAAAACAGCGTCTAAAGTCTTTCCCCATTGTCTATATCACTAATGCAGCAATCTAGAATACTTGATCCTCTTCGGGGTTCCCAATTTCCAGGACAACGTTTCTCATTAAGCATACCCGGTAAACCCCGAAATACCGTCTTAAGATGCTACGGATGCTGTTTGCCAAGTTATCTCAGGACTTCTTGATCACAAGTTCGTATTGGTCATCTTGTAAATCTCAGTGTTGACATTGTATAAACCAAGCTAATACTGTTATTTCCTTCACAATGAACTATCTCGCCATCTCTCTCTCTCGCTATTTCTCTGTCTCTCTCTGTCTCTCTCTCTCTCTCTCTCTCTCTCTCTCTCTGTCTGTGTGTGTTTCTCTCTGTCGTCTGACGACTCAGGATTTTTAACTTCAAATTCACAATCAGAACGTCATAAAAATTAATCACAAAAAGACAACTTTGCTCTCTCGCGATTTCTAAATGGATTAAGTTCTAAATTTTACTAAGCTACTGTCTGTTAAAGAACCAACAATTTTCTAGAACTTTAATGTCTAGAAAGATTCTTCTAATTTCTTTTATTAACAAGAAAATAGAAGTTTATAATACATGTCGTGATAAACGAGAAGCTAGGTTTTGTAAGTACGAAATCCTGTCTGTCATTTTGCATTAAGAGACTATAATTGTGAGGGTGGACTTAAGACCACGTACGGAAAGGAAATACATGACAGTCATTACTGTGGACACGAGAATGTTGTTATTATTGTTGCAACTGACGCCCCATGGGGAAAGTACAAGTTATCCACTCATTATAGTTTTGTGTCAGCTGTTTGACTTATTACTTTCGTCTGTAGTTTGATGATTTTTCTGAAGATTATTTCTGACGGGTGTTTATTCAACATTATTTCTGACGGGGTGTTTATTCAACATTATTTCTGACGGGGTGTTTATTCAACATTATTTCTGACTCTCGCCCGTGTGTTGCCGAGGCTTGAAAGGGGAGCAAAGAATAGTAACACTGCAACCTACAAGGCATGTCGTAAGAGGCGTCTGAGGTGAGTCCTAGGGAAGTTACCGTAGTAAATAGGCTCGCAGAAACCGGATGTGCTGGCTTACTTTAGGCGCATAACTGACACAACGTACAATCGCACTAAGACTGAGATCTCATGCAAATCACAAAGAGCGTTTTAACAAGTGGTCGACATGGAGCGTTTGAAGAAGAAGAGGAAGATTTCTAACTCTGAGCTTATTCAATGTTGTTTCTGTCTATGTACTTATTCAATGTTGTTTCTGTTTATGTATTCAATGTTGTTTCTGTCTATGTACTTATTCAATGTTGTTTCTCTCTATGTACTTATTCAATGTTTTATCTGTCTATGTACTTATTCAATGTTTTATCTGTCTATGTATTTATTCAATGTTTTATCTGTCTATATACTTATTCAATGTTGTTTCTATCTATGTACTTATTTAATGTTGTTTCTATCTCTATACTTATTCAATGTTGTTTCTGTCTCTATACTTATTCAATGTTGTTTCTGTCTCTATACTTATTCAATGTTGTTTCTATCTTTGTACTTATTCAATGTTGTTTCTGACTCTGTTTATTTAATGTTCTTTCTGACTCCTACAAATCTGAGGTGGTCATAACGGATCAGATCAGATCTGATGAAAACTGAGGGGAGCCTGCGGTGATACTTAATAAATTGGTGTTTTAGGACAAAGACAGGTATGTATGGTATCACATAAGCAAGCAAAATTAATAATCAAATTACAGAGCTAACAAAAATCCAAAGTTTCAACTATAAGTCTTTGTCAAGGAACATACACACATACACAATGAATACTAAACAAACTAAAACATGGATCTAAATAGGATACATTTCTGAAAAGTTTCAGAGTAATTTCTTTTTCATTTTCTTACATTTTTCTTATTCATCGTGTCTTTACATATTTCCAATTTGTTAATGTTCTTCTTTCAAGTCACCGTTTTATATATATGTTCGTGAGTGAGTGTATAGTGTGTAGTGTATGTGTGTGAGTGTGTGTATGTGCGTATGCGTCCCCTGTAAAATTAAGTTCCCTTAGACACATTCAACTCGTTAAACGATCGAGAAGGCCTATAATTCTGATATCTGCCTCTTTGTTTCTTCATTTTTACCTTTAATCTGCTCTCCTCTGGTATCTCATTTTACAGGCAGCTTCTCATCAATTATCTAGGGCATGTCAATCACAAGTAATCATCTTCATCACAACTCTTCTACTTCTTCTTTGCGTTCGTTCTTTACGACCAATTTTAATCACTCTTTGTGATATGTTTGATCTTTGCCAAGAACGTATACGTTGCACATTGGTTTGGTAGGCCCCTAAACGCTTAGACTTCTACACGTTTAGAACATGTGCATCCGATTTCAGCCAAACATCCTTAGTCGCCTCTTACGACATGCATGGCAGGTAACAGTGGTTGTATTCTTTACACTACAAATTTGGACCCCGGCAACCACTCGGGCGTCATCACAACTAAAACATCGGAACTTAAAACAGAAATGGCAGCACATATATCATCATTAACCTCATTCTCTTTTTCTCTTTCTGATCTAATCACAGAATATGTATTATCACTTGTAATATTTTTTTTTTAAAACCCATCACAGTAGAGGAATGTTCAAACAGTCGCTGTTTCTGTTATAATGTTTTGTATACGCAAAATAGTAGTAGGTGTAGTTGTTGTAGTAGTAGACCTAGCAGAAAATGTAGTGGTAATTGTATTATCAGTACTAGTAGTAGAATAGTAGTAGTAGTAGTAGTAGTTGTAGTATTAGTAGTTGTAGCAAAAGTAGCAGTAGTAGTAGTAGTAGTAGTAGTAGTAGTAGTAGTAGTAGTACTAGTAGTAGCAGTAGTAGTAGTAGCAGTAGTGAGTAGGTAGTGCAGTAGTAGTAGCAGTAGTAGTGAGTAGTAGCAGTAGTAGCAGTATGTAGTAGTGCGTAGTAGTAGTAGTAGCAGTACAGGTAGTAGTAGTAGTAGTATCAGTAGTAGTAGTAGTAGCAGCTAGTAGTAGAGTAGTAGTAGTAGTAGTCAGTAGTAGTAGTAGTAGTAGCAGTACTAGTAGTAGTAGTAGTAGTATCAGTAGTAGTAGTAGTAGCAGTAGTAGTAGTAGTAGTAGTAGTAGTAGATATTGTAGTAGTAGTAGTTGATGTTGTTGTTGTCGGTTACCATGCCTACCTACGACAACCCACTTTTAGTTCAACCATTCACAAACATATGTTTGGTTGCATAGATTCACTAAGAAATGTCTCTTACTGTAGAATAAATGAGTGACAAGCAAGCTACAATAGACTATTATCAGCCTGGGGTAGGAGAAGATTAGTCCAGAGCTTATCTGAAAACTAGTGGAATAATTCTAAACCGAATTGATCTATTATTTCGTCTTCTTGTCGTCTTGTTTGTTACCGGTTAGTTGTGAAGTGTCGTGATTTTCTGTTGTTTTTTGTTTTGTGCTGCTCTAGTTGCTTGGGTGATATATATTTTTGCTTTTTGACAGGATTCTACTATGCCATCTAACCATCTTTTACGTAGTCTTTCTCTTGCCTTCTTTCTCGATGTTCTGTTGTAGAAAACTCTGTATACTATGGAGTTTGGATGCATTATTATTAAGTGGCCAAACGACTTCATTCTTTGTTTCTCAATGTAATTCAAGCAAGGTTCTGTGCCAACTTTCTTTCTTATGCTGATGTTGGCGACTTTGTCTTTTCTGGTGTTGTTGGTAACTTTTCGCAGGCAGCGCATTTCATATGTAGTTATTTTTTGTGACCGCTCTTTGCTCAATGTCCATGATTGGCTCTGGTAACACAAAGTAGGTATAAAATGTTGTTGATCACCTGTTGCTTTGCTGTCAGTGAAATTTTTGGGCGCCTTAACAGTGGGGCTAGCTGGTAGGTTACAGCATTTACTTTTTGCGTATTTTTATGTGTCCAAAATATCTCAATTTTCTCAGTATTATTTGTAGCATCAGTCGGTATTTTTTTTTTTTTTTTTGGTGAGTTTCCTCTGTATATACCTATTTGTTCCTCATCTCTCATGGTATCATGCTACGAACACGCTGGGCAGACGTGCTCTCTCATGGTATCATGCTACGAACACGCTGGGCAGACGTGCTCTCTCATGGTATCATGCTACGAACACGCTGGGCAGACGTGCTCTCTCATGGTATCATGCTACGAACACGCTGGGCAGACGTGCTCTCTCATGGTATCATGCTACGAACACGCTGGGCAGACGTGCTCTCTCATGGTATCATGCTACGAACACGCTGGGCAGACGTGCTCTCTCATGGTATCATGCTACGAACACGCTGGGCAGACGTGCTCTCTCATGGTATCATGCTACGAACACGCTGGGCAGACGTGCTCTCTCATGGTATCATGCTACGAACACGCTGGGCAGACGTGCTCTCTCATGGTATCATGCTACGAACACGCTGGGCAGACGTGCTCTCTCATGGTATCATGCTACGAACACGCTGGGCAGACGTGCTCTCTCATGGTATCATGCTACGAACACGCTGGGCAGACGTGCTCTCTCATGGTATCATGCTACGAACACGCTGGGCAGACGTGCTCTCTCATGGTATCATGCTACGAACACGCTGGGCAGACGTGCTCTCTCATGGTATCATGCTACGAACACGCTGGGCAGACGTGCTCTCTCATGGTATCATGCTACGAACACGCTGGGCAGACGTGCTCTCTCATGGTATCATGCTACGAACACGCTGGGCAGACGTGCTCTCTCATGGTATCATGCTACGAACACGCTGGGCAGACGTGCTCTCTCATGGTATCATGCTACGAACACGCTGGGCAGACGTGCTCTCTCATGGTATCATGCTACGAACACGCTGGGCAGACGTGCTCTCTCATGGTATCATGCTACGAACACGCTGGGCAGACGTGCTCTCTCATGGTATCATGCTACGAACACGCTGGGCAGACGTGCTCTCTCATGGTATCATGCTACGAACACGCTGGGCAGACGTGCTCTCTCATGGTATCATGCTACGAACACGCTGGGCAGACGTGCTCTCTCATGGTATCATGCTACGAACACGCTGGGCAGACGTGCTCTCTCATGGTATCATGCTACGAACACGCTGGGCAGACGTGCTCTCTCATGGTATCATGCTACGAACACGCTGGGCAGACGTGCTCTCTCATGGTATCATGCTACGAACACGCTGGGCAGACGTGCTCTCTCATGGTATCATGCTACGAACACGCTGGGCAGACGTGCTCTCTCATGGTATCATGCTACGAACACGCTGGGCAGACGTGCTCTCTCATGGTATCATGCTACGAACACGCTGGGCAGACGTGCTCTCTCATGGTATCATGCTACGAACACGCTGGGCAGACGTGCTCTCTCATGGTATCATGCTACGAACACGCTGGGCAGACGTGCTCTCTCATGGTATCATGCTACGAACACGCTGGGCAGACGTGCTCTCTCATGGTTTATGGAGAAGTCTTCTGTAACATTTATACTTGAAAGCAGCGGTTCTCAAACTTTGCATTACCGTCGACCCTCTTTTAAATACATTTTGCTGCCGTGGGCCCCCAAAGGTTTCTAAATATGAAAATCTTCTAGCTATTGAGTTATTATTACACCACACCAACAGTCAAGCTGGATAAAATTTATCAGACTGCGAGAAACTTCAAATGATCTTTCATTTTGTCCTGTCAGACATTTAGACTTCAATCTGGTCCGGGTACTTTAATTTCACAGAGGAACTAGTTTATCACTGTTTTTATACAAGTTTTTTAAATTTATTTTTCTGTTTGAAAAGTCAAAGATCGTAATATTTCTTCGAACGCTTGAGGACACCATGTGAGTACCTTGGATCCGCGGACTTCAGTTTGGGAAATGCTGCTCTAAAGCGCATTTATCTTTTACCAATGCCTTATTAAATTTTCATATTTTAAACCCATACGTTGTCACTGGGAATATGTGTAAAACACAGTCTAACTCAAGAACGGACATTGATTTATTTTAAAATGTCTTTGAATTAAATTGTTCAATATCCTGGTCGACCCGTCAGGTGCTTAGACCCTGTCAGTTTACTAGAAACTAGTTGAAATTATCAGCATCAGAGCACTTAAGTAGTAGCTCAAATAATGGTGTAGAATGTCCTTCCTCCTAACTCAGAAGGTTTGGGAACCCATTGTCAGCTGAGTAAACTAAAGAATCGACTTACCGGGAATTGAACTCCGAATAGTTATGTGTTGATTCAATTATTCATTACTACTGCGCTGTGTCGAAAATGAATCGACACAACTGGCGTAATAACCAAATGTCGTTACAAGGGTGCAATACGACAAAGTCTCTTCATGTACAATGTCCTTTACGAACGTCTCTCTCTCTCTCTCTCTCTCTCTTCCTATTTAGTCAAATGGTAAAAGCTCAGATTACTGTTGGACCGGAAAACAGAACGTCTCTCTCTCTCTCTCTCTCTCTCTCTCTCTATCTCTCTCTCTCGCTAGTCGAATGGCAAACGATCAGATGACTGCTGGATCGGAAAACAAAACATCCCTCTCTCTCTGTGTCTCTTTCCCTCTGTCTCTCTCTCTCTATCTGTCTCTCTCTTTCTCTGTCTCTCTCTCTCTCTCTCTCGCTAGTCGAATGGCAAACGCTCAGATGACTGCTAGATTGGAAAACATAACGTTTCTCTCTCTCTCCCTGGCTATCTCTGTCTCTCTCTCTCTCTCGCTTTCTCTCTTTCTCTCTCTCTCTCTTCTCTCTCACTTCTCTGTCTCTCGCTCTCTCTCTCTCTCTCTCTCTCTCTCTCTCTCTCTCTCTCGCTAGTCGGTCCGATGACTGATGACTGCTGGATCGGAAACAGAACGTCTTTCTCTCTCTGTGTGTGCCTCTCTCTCTCTCTCTCTGTGTCTTTCTCTCTCTATCTGTCTTTCTAGCTCTCTCTCTCTCTCTCTCTCTCTCTCTCCCTAGTCGCATGGCAAACGCTCAGATGACTGCTGCATCGGAAAACAGAACGTCTCTCTCAGCATCCTGAAAAACCCTATATCTCTAGTTAGCTCTAACCTCTCCCCCCACCCCCCCTCCTTCAATCTTCGTGTTCAAGGTCTCCTCAATATCCTCCTACCCTCGCAATATCGGTCGCCCCCCTGCCTGCCTCATCTTCCAGGAACCTTGCCCTCTATTATTACTCCCTCTAGCTCAATACGAAGCTTAATTTGAACTTAATATTTAATGATAAAAATTGTTCATAATAAAACCAAAATCTCTTTAACCTCTAACTTATCATTTATTTTTGTTTGTGTTTATTTTCTCATCTTCTCTTTCCTATCAACACATCAGCAACATTGGGTTTTTTTATTCTTCTTCATTTCCAATTTATGTCAGTGTTAATTTGTCATTTGTTGACCGAATTAAGAATCTGTCCCAATTTTCATGCTCGTCCCCAATCAAGAGCTGACACCAGTTGCTGAGAATATATTGGGTGTCTTGTCGGATTATTGTGGCATCTGGTTTTATTCCCGTAAAGATAATATTTCTTTTGGTTTAATACAGTAACGGGATTGATTGATTGATTGAATGATTGATTGATTGATTGATTGATAAGACCTTCATCATTGCATGTCGGTGAGTAACCATGTGTGTTTCGATCTCTTTCTTACACAGGAAGATCGCAGCTGCAGAGAACGAAATCCGTAGCACCGGCTAGGGTCCCTGATGTAATTTTGAAGATGGTGAAGATATTTTTGTAGGAATTTTATTTTAAATCTTTACTAATGAATTTTGACCGGGCAGTGGCTTTCCAGCCTGATATTCTCGATGATTTTAAACTGCCAAGGGTTCTTTTACGTGCTCAAATTGAACACGTGACCTACGTTTTGTCGTCCGTCTGCAATAGGACTATGATCTCGATCTCACCTACACTGAGATCAGGGATCTCTGGGAAAATATCCAGATGACTCCAGGGAGGAGCAAACCTGGTACCTTTAGCATGAGAGACGAGCACCTAGTCTCTACGCCACAGCGACTCCCCCTCTCACACCCCCACCCCCGACGGTAACGTTCATCACCATCAAGTAACTTGTCCCTTCCGGAACTTGGCTCCCATGACAGCAGTCCTGAAAAACTATATTCTGTGCAAGTTGGCCAGCGTCAGCAGCAATCATTTTCAGATCATCAATGACACCTTGCACCCATCGAATTCTAGATCTTTCTCTCATTCTTCTTCCAGGCACCATTCCTCCAAAATTTACTTCTCCATGCACTCATATCGTTTGATGTGTCCGAAATATTTAATTTTCCTTGTTTTTATATTCTTTAATAACCAACATTTTGATTTAATAAGTTAACAATAATCAAGTTGAAATTGTTCTACATAAATTTGTCATGTAATCTTATATTGTACTTGTCTTTATATTATGGAACCAGCAACAAAAACACAACCTAGGCACGGACACAAAGGGCTTCTATAGTCATCGACAGTGGCGGCTCATCATTAGGTACAAGTGGGGCCGGGCCCCACCAAAAATATTATGTCACGTGTATTTGTTTTATGAATTAAAATATACCCTAACCCAAAATCATGATTTTTAGCAAATTTTGTCTGGCCCCATCAATAAAAATGATCACGGGCCGCCACTGGTCATCGACTTGTAAAACTAGAATTGCAAGCATTGAAGGAGATGCAAATGGTTCAAGAAAGAGAGGGTGGCCCTGAGACGAACTTTGTTGAGAGAGGCATGAAATATCGGTCTCAGTTTCATGGAAGAGATTGAGTGAGTCGTCCAGGACAGAGCAGTACGGAGGAATTACATGCAGGTCATATGTAACTTATAACGGTACGAGAGAAAGATGTTTATGATATATTCTGGGAAACATATGGAAGTCAAAAGAAATCAAATCTTGAACACAAATTCGCATATTAAACTCCCATGTTAAAGCTGGTCTGCTGTATGGTTTAGAAACATGGAGAACAACTAAAATAACGCATAAATTGCAAACATTCCTCAACTGGTGTCTGCGCAGAATAGAGTGACTGAGATGGTATGATATGGTCACAAATGAGGAACTTATGGAGAGAACAAGACAGATTCCAGTGGACGAAGAGGTTAAAAAAGACGCTGGCACTAGATAGGGCCCACTTTGCGAAAGCCTGCGGGGAATATAACAAGAATTATCCTTTCCTGGAATCCGCAGGGACAGCGAAAGAAGGGAGGCCGAGAAATACATGGAGACGAGATTTGGAGGCAGAGATCAACAAATAAAGAAGAGCTGGAGGGAGCTGCAGGAGATAGCTAGAGATAGGAAGACTTGGCATGAGTTGGTTGAGGGCCTATGACCCAATCTGGGTTAAGGGTTAAGAAGGCAGAGAGAGAGAGAGAGAGAGAGAGAGATTTTCATATAAAGAAAATTGTAGGATCTATTACATTTTCATAATGTACAGTTTTAGTATCAACAGGTAGCGATGATTATGTTTTCATAATGTACAGTTTTAGAATCAACAGGTAGCGATGATTATGTTTTCATAATGTACAGTTTTAGATATCAACAGGTAGCAATGAGTATCTGTTTTCATAATGTACAGTTTTAGATATCAACAGGTAGCGATGAGTATATGTTTTCATAATGTACAGTTTTAGTATCAACAGGTAGCGATGAGTATCTGTTTTCATAATGTACAGTTTTAGTATCAACAGGTAGCAATGAGTATCTGTTTTCATAATGTACAGTTTTAGATATCAACAGGTAGCGATGAGTATCTGTTTTCATAATGTACAGTTTTAGTATCAACAGGTAGCGATGAGTATCTGTTTTAAATCTAAGACAGTGTATACTGTTAAAGTAAACGTTAACACATTTAGTAGTTGTATATTTTCTCCAGACATTCAAAAATTAAACTCATAACTTACACAAATTTATATAAAAGATTATCGTATGTAGAGCACAGTCTAACCATTCTTTGTATTTTGTGTTTTAATCAGGCTGAATGGAGTCGGTGTTGCCAAGTGTAGTTTTCTGAGTCTCAACGTTCAAACTTATAATGAACGTCTTCACAACGCGTCCTGAACACATATCCAGCAGTTATACGGAGGATTTAGCCAAGGTTATGATGGCTCTGAACATGAGTGCTTTCGGGGAGTTCAATGAAAGCTTTGTACTAACAAATATCACCCCAGAACAGTACGACATAGGTCAGTGTAATTACGTGTGTCCAGTGAATGTGTGCTACATCCCTGATCTTAGACTAAAATGTATACAGTCGTACATCTTCCCAACAGTTTTAGAGTGGCTTTTTATTTGTTTACACCTGGTTCTTTTCACCATCGGAGTTGTTGGGAACTTCTTGGTTTGTTTCGTAGTGCTACGCTCTAAACACATGCAGTCTGTGACTAATTTGTTTATCGTCAACCTGGCAGTTGCTGATGCTGTCGTTCTCGTGCTGTGCTCACCGCCTACAGTTTTACAGACTGTCACAGAGACATGGTTCCTGGGAGATATCATGTGTAAAGTTGTCGTATTTTTTCAGGTTAGTGCCCAATTTGAAAACAATTTGTCATGTTTTATTATTTTAATGTTGTTTGTTTTTTAATTGTGTTTGATTAAAACAGAGATAAGGAATAAAATAGCTCACGCAAAAGCAGTTTTAATGAAAATGAAAATCACACTATGCGTGAATTCACTACCAATGACACTGCGAAAACGAGTACTCCAGTGCTATATTGAAGAAATACTTATGTATGGCGGTGAATCATAGACAATGAACAATCAATAAAATCACTGGAAGCCAAAGAGATGTGGTTTTACAGAAGTATGCTGAAAATGCCATGGACAGTGAAGAAAACAAGTGATGACGTTTTAATTTAGACCTGCACACAAAGAAATCTTATCAAAAGAATAAGAATCAGACAATCAAGGTTTTTCGGGCATATAATGCGAAAATGAGATTTAGAAAATTTGGTGACAACAGGTAAAATTCAGGGACAGAGAGATCGTAGAAGACAGAGGGAGAAGATGTTGGATGGTCTGACATCTTGGTTCGACAAAATATCGACATCAGAACTGATTACCTGCACGATGGAGAGAGATTTTTAGAGAGACATGATCGCCTACTCCTGAAGGCATGTCACTTGATTGATTGATTTATAATGATATAAATATGAAAGACTAGCTAATGACCGAGTTGTCTGTAAAATAACATTATGCAAAAGTGCAGAATCTTTTGAAAAGAGACTTCGGGCCGTGCTGAAAGACAAGAGAAATACGCCCAAACTCAAATCTTGTTGCAGTAAAACACTTACCAATTGACCGTCTGTAAAGACGAAAAGGTGGTGTCTGTGGCTTAGGGGATAGTGACTCGGTCTATTAACCTCGACGTTCTAAGTTCGAATCACGCTGCGGACAGTTTGGATGCAAATTGTTTGGCGTGGATTTTTAAAAAAGGACGATGGCATCGCCCGTTCAGAAAGCAATGGCAAACTACTGAACTTAATAATGCCTAGAAAAACCACAAACAGCATTTAAAAGCTGGGGTTAATTCGCAAAGTCCTGTAAAGGATATGCAATTAATTTTTTTAAAGACGAAAAAGTCCATATAATTTATAGCTACATGTTGTCAGGACATCAGCTCTGAAAGTCTCATCTATAAATCAATAAGATCTTACAATATATTACAATGTAACACAGTAGATGTGGCACTTGAAAGTTTACTTTTATGTTTCTGAAAACTTGTCAGTAGCCCATTTAAAGAAACGTGCGTTCTTTTGTACAATATCCCTCTATGTTTGATAGATTTGAGCTATATACTATGTAATCATAAGATTATTCAATCCAATGAGAATTGATAGATTTGAGCTGTATACCATGTAATCATAAGATTGTTCAACCCAATGAGAATTGATAGATTTGAGCTGTATACCATGTAATCATAAGATTGTTCAACCCAATGAGAATTGATAGATTTGAGCTATATACTATGTAATCATAAGATTGTTCAACCCAATGAGAATTGATAGATTTGAGCTATATACTATGTAATCATAAGATTATTCAATCCAATGAGAATTGATAGATTTGAACTATATACTATGTAATCATAAGATTGTTCAACCCAATGAGAATTGATAGATTTGAGCTATATACTATGTAATCATAAGATTGTTCAACCCAATGAGAATTGATAGATTTGAACTATATACTATGTAATCATAAGATTGTTCAACCCAATGAGAATTGATAGATTTGAACTATATACTATGTAATCATAAGATTGTTCAACCCAATGAGAATTGATAGAGTTGAGCTGTATACTATGTAATCATAAGATTGTTCAACCCAATGAGAATTGATAGATTTGAGCTGTATACCATGTAATCATAAGATTGTTCAACCCAATGAGAATTGATAGATTTGAGCTATATACTATGTAATCATAAGATTGTTCAACCCAATGAGAATTGATAGATTTGAGCTGTATACTATGTAATCATAAGATTGTTCAACCCAATGAGAATTGATAGATTTGAGCTGTATACCATGTAATCATAAGATTGTTCAACCCAATGAGAATTGATAGATTTGAGCTATATACTATGTAATCATAAGATTGTTCAACCCAATGAGAATTGATAGATTTGAGCTATATACTATGTAATCATAAGATTGTTCAACCCAATGAGAATTGATAGATTTGAACTATATACTATGTAATCATAAGATTTTCAACCCAATGAGAATTTATAGATTTGAGCTGTATACCATGTAATCATAAGATTGTTCAACCCAATGAGAATTGATAGATTTGAACTATATACTATGTAATCATAAGATTGTTCAACCCAATGAGAATTGATAGATTTGAGCTATATACTATGTAATCATAAGATTGTTCAATCCAATGAGAATTGATAGATTTGAGCTATATACTATGTAATCATAAGATTGTTCAACCCAATGAGAATTGATAGATTTGAACTATATACTATGTAATCATAAGATTGTTCAACCCAATGAGAATTGATAGATTTGAACTGTATACTATGTAATCATAAGATTGTTCAACCCAATGAGAATTGATAGATTTGAGCTGTATACCATGTAATCATAAGATTGTTCAACCCAATGAGAATTGTTAGATTTGAACTATATACTATGTAATCATAAGATTGTTCAACCCAATGAGAATTGATAGATTTGAGCTATATACTATGTAATCATAAGATTGTTCAACCCAATGAGAATTGATAGATTTGAGCTATATACTATGTAATCATAAGATTGTTCAACCCAATGAGAATTGTTAGATTTGAACTATATACTATGTAATCATAAGATTGTTCAACCCAATGAGAATTGATAGATTTGAACTATATACTATGTAATCATAAGATTGTTCAAACCAATGAGAATTGATAGATTTGAACTATATACTATGTAATCATAAGATTGTTCAACCCAATGAGAATTGATAGATTTGAACTATATACTATGTAATCATAAGATTGTTCAACCCAATGAGAATTGATAGATTTGAGCTGTATACCATGTAATCATAAGATTGTTCAACCCAATGAGAATTGATAGATTTGAACTGTATACCATGTAATCATAAGATTGTTCAACCCAATGAGAATTGATAGATTTGAACTATATACTATGTAATCATAAGATTGTTCAACCCAATGAGAATTGATAGATTTGAACTATATACTATGTAATCATAAGATTGTTCAACCCAATGAGAATTGATAGATTTGAACTATATACTATGTAATCATAAGATTGTTCAACCCAATGAGAATTGATAGATTTGAGCTGTATACCATGTAATCATAAGATTGTTCAACCCAATGAGAATTGATAGATTTGAGCTGTATACCATGTAATCATAAGATTGTTCAACCCAATGAGAATTGATAGATTTGAGCTGTATACCATGTAATCATAAGATTGTTCAACCCAATGAGAATTGTTAGATTTGAACTATATACTATGTAATCATAAGATTGTTCAACCCAATGAGAATTGATAGATTTGAGCTATATACTATGTAATCATAAGATTGTTCAACCTAATGAGAATTGATAGATTTGAGCTATATACTATGTAATCATAAGATTGTTCAACCTAATGAGAATTGATAGATTTGAGCTATATACTATGTAATCATAAGATTGTTCAACCTAATGAGAATTGATAGATTTGAGCTATATACTATGTAATCATAAGATTGTTCACCAATGAATTGATAGATTTGACTATATACTATGTAATCATAAGATTGTTCAACCCAATGAGAATTGATAGATTTGAACTATATACTATGTAATCATAAGATTGTTCAACCCAATGAGAATTGATAGATTTGAACTATATACTATGTAATCATAAGATTGTTCAACCCAATGAGAATTGATAGATTTGAGCTATATACTATGTAATCATAAGATTGTTCAACCTAATGAGAATTGATAGATTTGAACTATATACTATGTAATCATAAGATTGTTCAACCCAATGAGAATTGATAGATTTGAACTATATACTATGTAATAATAAGATTGTTCAACCCAATGAGAATTGATAGATTTGAGCTATATACTATGTAATCATAAGATTGTTCAACCCAATGAGAATTGATAGATTTGAACTATATACTATGTAATCATAAGATTGTTCAACCCAATGAGAATTGATAGATTTGAACTATATACTATGTAATCATAAGATTGTTCAACCCAATGAGAATTGATAGATTTGAGCTATATACTATGTAATCATAAGATTGTTCAACCCAATGAGAATTGATAGATTTGAGCTATATACTATGTAATCATAAGATTGTTCAACCCAATGAGAATTGATAGATTTGAACTATATACTATGTAATCATAAGATTGTTCAACCCAATGAGAATTGATAGATTTGAACTATATACTATGTAATCATAAGATTGTTCAACCCAATGAGAATTGATAGATTTGAGCTATATACAATGTAATCATAAGATTGTTCAACCCAATGAGAATTGATAGATTTGAACTATATACAATGTAATCATAAGATTGTTCAACCCAATGAGAATTGATAGATTTGAACTATACTATGTATGTAATCATAAGATTATGTTCAACCCAATGAGAATTGATAGATTTGAGCTATATACTATGTAATCATAAGATTGTTCAACCCAATGAGAATTGATAGATTTGAACTATATACTATGTAATCATAAGATTGTTCAACCCAATGAGAATTGATAGATTTGAACTATATACTATGTAATAATAAGATTGTTCAACCCAATGAGAATTGATAGATTTGAACTATATACTATGTAATCATAAGATTGTTCAACCCAATGAGAATTGATAGATTTGAACTATATACTATGTAATCATAAGATTGTTCAACCCAATGAGAATTGATAGATTTGAACTATATACTATGTAATCATAAGATTGTTCAACCCAATGAGAATTGATAGATTTGAGCTATATACTATGTAATCATAAGATTGTTCAACCCAATGAGAATTGATAGATTTGACCTATATACTATGTAATCATAAGATTGTTCAACCCAATGAGAATTGATAGATTTGAACTATATACTATGTAATCATAAGATTGTTCAACCCAATGAGAATTGATAGATTTGAACTATATACTATGTAATCATAAGATTGTTCAACCCAATGAGAATTGATAGATTTGAGCTATATACTATGTAATCATAAGATTGTTCAACCTAATGAGAATTGATAGATTTGAGCTATATACTATGTAATCATAAGATTGTTCAACCTAATGAGAATTGATAGATTTGAACATATACTATGTAATAATAAGATTGTTCAACCAATGAGAATTGATAGATTTGAACTATATACTATGTAATCATAAGATTGTTCAACCCAATGAGAATTGATAGATTTGAGCTATATACTATGTAATCATAAGATTGTTCAACCCAATGAGAATTGATAGATTTGAACTTGTTAGTTATAAACTATTGACATAATAATCATAAGATTGTTCAACCAATGAGAATTGATAGATTTGAACTATATACTATGTAATCATAAGATTGTTCAACCCAATGAGAATTGATAGATTTGAACTATATACTATGTAATCATAAGATTGTTCAACCCAATGAGAATTGATAGATTTGAACTATATACTATGTAATCATAAGATTGTTCAACCCAATGAGAATTGATAGATTTGAACTATATACTATGTAATCATAAGATTGTTCAACCCAATGAGAATTGATAGATTTGAACTATATACTATGTAATCATAAGATTGTTCAACCCAATGAGAATTGATAGATTTGAACTATATACTATGTAATCATAAGATTGTTCAACCCAATGAGAATTGATAGATTTGAACTATATACTATGTAATCATAAGATTGTTCAACCCAATGAGAATTGATAGATTTGAACTATATACTATGTAATCATAAGATTGTTCAACCCAATGAGAATTGATAGATTTGAACTATATACTATGTAATCATAAGATTGTTCAACCCAATGAGAATTGATAGATTTGAACTATATACTATGTAATCATAAGATTGTTCAACCCAATGAGAATTGATAGATTTGAACTATATACTATGTAATCATAAGATTGTTCAACCCAATGAGAATTGATAGATTTGAACTATATACTATGTAATCATAAGATTGTTCAACCCAATGAGAATTGATAGATTTGAACTATATACTATGTAATCATAAGATTGTTCAACCCAATGAGAATTGATAGATTTGAACTATATACTATGTAATCATAAGATTGTTCAACCCAATGAGAATTGATAGATTTGAACTATATACTATGTAATCATAAGATTGTTCAACCCAATGATGTTTGACTAAATTATTAGATTTGAATATAGATACTATCTGTAATCATAAGATTGTTCAACCCAATGAGAATTGATAGATTTGAACTATATACTATGTAATCATAAGATTGTTCAACCCAATGAGAATTGATAGATTTGAGCTTTATACTATGTAATCATAAGATTGTTCAACCCAATGAGAATTGATAGATTTGAGCTATATACTATGTAATCATAAGATTGTTCAACCCAATGAGAATTGATAGATTTGAGACTATATACTATGTAATCATAAGATTGTTCAACCCAATGAGAATTGATAGATTTGAGCTATATACTATGTAATCATAAGATTGTTCAACCTAATGAGAATTGATAGATTTGAACTATATACTATGTAATCATAAGATTGTTCAACCCAATGAGAATTGATAGATTTGAACTATATACAATGTAATCATAAGATTGTTCAACCCAATGAGAATTGATAGATTTGAACTATATACTATGTAATCATAAGATTGTTCAACCTAATGAGAATTGATAGATTTGAGCTATATACTATGTAATCATAAGATTGTTCAACCCAAGATTGAGAGACTCTATGTAATAAGATTTAACTGATATTACTATATTGTAATCATAAGATTGTTCAACAATGAGAATTGATAGATTTGAGCTATATCTATGTAATCATAAGATTGTTCAACCAATGAGAATTGATAGATTTGACTATATACTATGTAATCATAAGATTGTTCAACCCAATGAGAATTGATAGATTTGAACTATATACTATGTAATCATAAGATTGTTCAACCCAATGAGAATTGATAGATTTGAACTATATACTATGTAATCATAAGATTGTTCAACCCAATGAGAATTGATAGATTTGAACTATATACTATGTAATCATAAGATTGTTCAACCCAATGAGAATTGATAGATTTGAACTATATACTATGTAATCATAAGATTGTTCAACCCAATGAGAATTGATAGATTTGAACTATATACTATGTAATCATAAGATTGTTCAACCCAATGAGAATTGATAGATTTGAACTATATACTATGTAATCATAAGATTGTTCAACCCAATGAGAATTGATAGATTTGAACTATATACTATGTAATCATAAGATTGTTCAACCCAATGAGAATTGATAGATTTGAGCTTTATACTATGTAATCATAAGATTGTTCAACCCAATGAGAATTGATAGATTTGAGCTGTATACTATGTAATCATAAGATTGTTCAACCAATGAAATTGATAGATTTGAAGCTTATACTATGTAATCATAAGATTGTTCAACCCAATGAGAATTGATAGATTTGAACTATATACTATGTAATCATAAGATTGTTCAACCCAATGAGAATTGATAGATTTGAGCTATATACTATGTAATCATAAGATTGTTCAACCCAATGAGAATTGATAGATTTGAGCTATATACTATGTAATCATAAGATTGTTCAAGTCTTTAAATTTAGAGAATTGATAGATTTGAACTATATACTATGTAATCATAAGATTGTTCAACCCAATGAGAATTGATAGATTTGAACTATATACTATGTAATCATAAGATTGTTCAACCCAATGAGAATTGATAGATTTGAACTATATACTATGTAATCATAAGATTGTTCAACCCAATGAGAATTGATAGATTTGAGCTATATACTATGTAATCATAAGATTGTTCAACCCAATGAGAATATAGATTTGAACTTATAATGTAATCATAAGATTGTTCAATCAATGAGAATTGATAATTTGAAACTATATACTATGTAATCATAAGATTGTTCAACCCAATGAGAATTGATAGATTTGAACTATATACTATGTAATCATAAGATTGTTCAACCCAATGAGAATTGATAGATTTGAACTATATACCATGTAATCATAAGATTGTTCAACCCAATGAGAATTGATAGATTTGAGCTATATACTATGTAATCATAAGATTGTTCAACCCAATGAGAATTGATAGATTTGAACTATATACTATGTAATCATAAGATTGTTCAACCCAATGAGAATTGATAGATTTGAACTATATACTATGTAATCATAAGATTGTTCAACCCAATGAGAATTGATAGATTTGAGCTGTATACCATGTAATCATAAGATTGTTCAACCCAATGAGAATTGATAGATTTGAACTATATACTATGTAATCATAAGATTGTTCAACCCAATGAGAATTATAGATTTGAACTGTATACCATTAATCATAAGATTTTCAACCAATGAGAATTGATAGATTTGACTATATACATGTAATCATAGATTGTTCAACCCAATGAGAATTGATAGATTTGACTAGTATACCATGTAATCATAAGATTGTTCAATCCAATGAGAATTGATAGATTTGAACTATATACTATGTAATCATAAGATTGTTCAACAATGATTGTAATTGACTTATACCAGTAATCATAAGATTATTCAACCAATGAAATTGATAGATTTGAACTATACTATGTAATCATAAAGATTATTTCAATGTACATGAAATATAGATTTGAACTATATCTATGTAATCATAAGATTGTTCAACCAATGAGAATTGATAGTTTGAATTATACTATGTAATCAAAGATTGTTCAACCAATGAAATTGATAGATTTGACTATATACATGTAATCAAAGATTGTTCAACCCATAGAATTGATAGATTTGAGCTATATACTAGAATCATAAGATTGTTCAACCAATAGAGAATACTTATATGTAATCATAAGATTGTTCAATCAATGAGAGATAAATTGTTCATAATGAATCTAGTAATCATAAGATTGTTCAATCCATGAGAATACTATGTAATCATAAGATTGTTCAATCAATGAGAATGACTATGTAATCATAAGATGTTTCAATGAGAATACATTAATCATAAGTTTTCAATCCAATGAGAATCTTGTAATCATAAGATTTTCAACAAAGAATACTATGTAATCATAATGTTCAATCAATGAGAATTCTCCGAAATTTACCTTTATGGATAGTCTAGATAACTAGGCTAACAACTTAGCTGGAATTCCTGACCTAGTCAGAAAAGGGCTGCAAATTACAGATGTTTGATAGAACATGCACGATTTTGCAATTTTACCAATTCTGTGAGTCTATGTTATTATTGGTAAATTATTCATTATATTGCTATTCCTTATTGTTAAACTAACTTGTGCATAATATAACTTGATTTAGCATTTTGTGTTGATTTTAAAATAAATTCGTCTATATACATTAAGGCTGGAATGCGAGGTCACGTGGTGTAGTTGCGATCTGATTTTTCATAATTTTTTACCTGAGTCCGAAGGCCCTAAGTTTTAGTTGGCTCTCTTTGTAACAGACCACGTACTGTCCCCTATTGTTAAATAATAAACTAATTCGTTTTGAGAAAAATAGAATAAAATGCGAAAATAATTCTATATTTTGTCACAAATTAAATTTAACGCTAGAGAATACCAGTATTCATCAAATATCTTATCCTGGACAGAACGTAAGGTAACGGAACGGAATGAAGGTTCTGGAAAACAAAACGGGGACGACCAAGACGAAGATGGCAGCAGGACATCAAAGATACCTTGAGCAGGACGCTGGAAGAGACAGGAGAACTTGCAAGAGACAGAGATCTGTTCAGGAGGGCTGTGATGAATGGACATTCACAATGGACATGTTACTACTTGAAAGAACAAAACTTTGCCACATTAACAATCTTCGTTGGAGTTACTGTGTAGGTGCTCTACATTAAACTTTAGCTAGGATCATTTCTGTAGACACGACATACTATAACATTAACATTAAAATAATAACAACCAGTGGCGGCTCGTGATCATTTTTGATGGTGGGGCCAGACATTTTTCTCCGGATAAATCATGGTATTTTTAGCTATATTTTAATTTATAAAATAATAAATACACGTTATACATTATTTTTCGTGGGGCCCGGCCCCACTGGCCCTTACTGTCGAGTTGCCACTGATAACAACGATGTAGAAAAACTGACAGAAATGTGAGATAAATAATATACATTAAAGAACGAACTACCAATTACAACATATATATTTCTTTAATATCAGTCCGCCCCAGACGTGCACTGTTTTCCCTCTAGGGACAGAACATGATAGTGACAAGACAAATATTTAATCCTCCTGTCCACAACGTCAGAAAAGGCAGACAGATATCAAGTTATTGTTGGTGTGGGATTAGATGAGAAATGAGAAATCAACATATATTTCTGTAAAGAAATATCCGTGACTTCCGGACAAGTAATAACCGGAAACAGGCAGGAGGTTAATAATGCAGATATCATGACGGTGATGTAAAGATGATGAGAAGATGGGGGGACTGTTGTTGGTGTAGGCTTAAGTACACTTGGAGCGCAGCGGTCGTGACTGTGCGTCGGGTGAGTTACTGTGCGTTCATCATCATCATCATCAGGTGCCGTTCAGATAGCGTATGCTATCATGAATCTCTACAAATCTGTCTCTACTGTTTGCAATCATCTCAGATGTTGACGCTTTTCCGTGCCATGAAGTCAAGCTATCCAAGATTGTCTTTCTCTGTCTTGTTTCCCCTCGAGTTTACCGGTTGTCCCAATGTGCTATAATCCTCACATCCTCATCACATTCCCAAAAAATGATGACTGCCTCTTTCTTATATTAATGATAAGATCTCTCTGTGTCTTGATCTCATTCAACACCTCAACATTAGTCATTTTAGCAGTCCATGGGATTCTCATCAGTCTTCTATAAAACCACATTTCTGTGGCTTTCAGAGATTTTTCGATCTGTTTGTTTATTGTCTATGACTCGCATCCGTATGTCAGTATTGGTTCTATGTAGCACTGTATAACTTGCATCCGTATGTCAGTATTGGTTCTATGTAGCACTGTATAACTTGCATCCGTATGTCAGTATTGGTTCTATGTAGCACTGTATAACTCGCATTCGTATGTCAGTATTGGTTCTATGTAGCACTGTATAACTCGCATTCGTATGTCAGTATTGGTTCTATGTAGCACTGTATAACTCGCATTCGTATGTCAGTATTGGTTCTATGTAGCACTGTATAACTTGCATCCGTATGTCAGTATTGGTTCTATGTAGCACTGTATAACTCGCATCCGTATGTCAGTATTGGTTTTATGTAGCACTGTATAACTCTCATTTTGATACCAATTGACTGTGAGTTACTGAGTAAGAAAAACGTGGGTATAACATCAAAACTTAACTTCATCAAAAACAACACATTAAATGATTCAGCAACACAAGCAGATTACCAACAGACAGTGCACCAACAGACAGTGCACTTTAATGGGCAATGCTACTCAGATACAGTAATATATCATTAGATTTTTGCCCCTGTGTTGCCGGAGCTTGCAACAGGAGCAAAGAATAGTAACACCACGACCTACAACGCATATCATAAGATTCAACTGAGGTAGAGGCCTATGGAAACTAGCCTAGTAAATAAGAAGCGTCGCAGAAATCGGATATGCTGGCCTACTTATAGGCCCATAACTGGCACAACGTGAAAGCGCTCTTAGGCTCGGATCACATACAAATCACAAAGAGTGGTTTAACAAGTGATCGATATTGAGCGTTCGAAGAAGACGATTTTCAGTTGTGAGTATCTGTGGCTAAATCGTTTCAAGCGACGCTTTGCTTTCTAAAGGTTGTGCGTTTGAATCCTGGCCTTGCCGTTCTGTTCATGAGTGCACTTTTCTAGAAACCCCTAGGAGTGTTACCGGAGCTACGGAGTTCGTGCTTTGTGCAACACTCTCGGCATGTGGTGTGCCATTTCTGCGGAGAGGGACCGAGAAATATGGGTAAAACCCGGTGCATTGAAGTCAATCATTCGTGTTTAGACTCTTTTTAAAAATGTATGAGTTCCTTGTGACCTGAATGTACTGTGCTGATTTCTGGTTGCAACAGTTTCCCGCGTAAATCAATCGTACTACTTTCTAGTGATATCTGATCTCAACGTAAATGAGATCGAGTGCCTAATTCTATCGGAGACGGAGAAAAAAACGGAATATATATAAACAAACAAGTCATCATCCAATAGCTGGTCAGGAGCAGAGCTTAGCTACTATAACAGTCTTTCGGAATTTCTCTTTCTCATAGACGAGATGTCCTACTTCTGCTCTATCTTCCTTGTTGATGTGTCTACGATGTGTGAAAACCTACAAATCTAGTCTGGTCAGATCGGATCAGATCAGATAGGGAGGAAACCGAGGGAGGCTGCGGTGATACGTAATAAATTGGCGTTTAAAGACAAAGACACGTATGTATGGTATCACATTTATTGTGTCTATAATTCTTTGGTGTTTCCCTTTCTTAAATGTCTTCTTCTTTGTGTTCGTTCTTTACTACCAATTTTAATCACTTTTGTGATATGTTTGATCTTTGCCAAGAACGTGTATACGTTGCACATTGGTTTGGTAGGCCCCTAAACGCATAGACTTGTACACATTTAGGACACGTGCATCCGATTTCAGCCAAACCTCCTTAGTCGTCTCTTACGACATGCGTGGCAGGTAACAGTGGTTCTATTCTTTACACCCAAATTTGGGCACCGGTAACCACTCGGGTGGCATCGTATATGTAACATCAGCCAGTCTTCTCAAATTTCGAGTTTATTCTGGATACGTATATTTCTTCTCTTCTCTGTCCTTGATATACGGAGATCTCACCTGTAATATTTATATTCTTCTTCTTCAGACGCTCCATATCGACCACTTGTTAATAACTCTATACCCGGAGAGGGTGCTTGTCTCGGCTATGCATCGAGTTCAGAAAATCACTCGCCAGCAGGCCCTTACCAGTCAGCATGGACTACTAACTCTGACAGAGTAAAACTTATCTTAACTTACCACCCCATAGTTCCCTGGTGAAAAATGTTTTATTCCGTCATCTGTCTCTCCTTAGATCGGATCCTGAGACCCGTTCTGTCTTCCCCAACTATCCTTTGGTGTCTTACAGACGGGACAGAAGTCTTAAGGATATGTTGGTACACAGTCGCCTTAAGTCCCATATCCAGACTCATTTTGGCACTGTCCAGTGTGGTCGTCGGCGTTGCAACACGTGTGCTTATGTGATACAGACGCGTACTGTTTCTTTTCCTTTAGGCACGTTTCTTATTGACGATGGGTTCACATGCGAGTCCCGTAATCTTATATATGCCATTATCTGTAAGCGGTGTAACAAGGCTTATATCGGCGAGACAGGCAAGAGGCTCAGTGACCGATTCGCCCAACACTTACGAGACATACGCCAATGCTCTGTGACCCCTGTAGCCACCCATTATTTCAATGACACTGGCCATTTAGGTGCTCACGATGTCCAGGTCACAGCCATCCGATCATGTTCCTCGGATGATCGCAGTCGATTTGCTCTGGAGAATCGGTTGATTTCTTTGTATGGTACCTTGCGACCACGCGGGCTCAACGTATTACATTCTTATGCTTCTTAGTACTTTCTCTTCCCATGCTTTGTAATCTATATGGGTATATGTTGCATGTATTCATGTTATATTCCATTCTTATGCTTCTTAGTACTTTCTCTTCCCTGCTTTGTAATCTATATGGGTATATGTTGCATGTATTCAAGTTATATATTTACTAGATGTTTCATTGTTTCTTTTCCTTTCTATTTCTAGTTTTTATGTGTGTTTTTGTGTTACATTTATTTCGTTATTCGTTTTTATTCCAGATTTTCCTTAGATACGTTTGTATTTGGTCGTCCATTTGTGTTTCATTTTAATTTGTCACTCCTGTTTGTTCGTTTGCTTGATAAAGGCCTTGTTGGTCGAAACGTTGCTGTATTTTGTCATTGTTTTTGTAATTTGTAAAACTACAGTACTTTGTAATTACGTGTTTTGCCAATCAAATAGTTTTACTGCAGTTCCATATATATATACTGAATAATAACTCTTTGTGATGTGTATGTGATCCGATCGTAAGAGCAATTGTACATTGTGTCAGTTATGTCGTCTATAGAAGTTTCTAACCTCCAGCTGCTTACGTGGATATACTGTCCTGGACATGCGGGTGTTTACGATAATGAGAGAGCGGACAGGCTTGCATCAAAAGCATCGATTGTTGGGGAGTTGAAGATGGATAAGGGGATATTTTTCGGTCTCTTCGCGACTGTCTGTTGGATGAGTACACTAAAATCGATGTTGAATCGATCAAGCGATTTAGGCAGTTTGGAGTTACCCGTTGTTCAATTCGAACTGGATGCCTGAGAGGCAGAGTGAGAGGTGTGTTTAATCAGCGAGCCACGGGAACCATCAGTATGCATACTCTTCGATGTCTGTTGGGAGAGACTGAGCACCTATAGGTCTGCCCGGAGTGCAATGACGTCAGTTTAGTAACCAATAACCAAAGCCAGTTATGCGCCTACAATTAGGTCAGTACATCCGATTTCTGCGACGCTTTTTATTTAGTAGGGTTTCTTCCCTAGACCCCTACCTCAGTCGCTTCGTACATCTTGTAAATCGCAGTGTTACTATTCTTTGCTCCCCTTGTGAACTCCGGCAACACACAAGCGACTTATGTTCAATGTCACATATAATTGTCATTACCTTGTTCCATTTCCATTACCATGTTAAATATCATTGTCTCTCACCCGCTGGGAATACGTAAAATTCTTACTTTTCTCATCTGTTTTTCTATCAGCTCTATTTCACACTGTATTTATTTAGTTGATTTAGTTCTTGTAAGGTTCTGTTTGCTCATTTTTTAATTTCCTTCATCCCATTTCCAACTCTTGTTAACCTAGGTATTCAAAACCGTACATTTTTGTCTATTTTCTTCCCTTTGATAACAAAAAATAGAATTTGTCATGTATGTTTAAATCGGACTACGTAAGTAAATACCGTAATTATATCAATAAATAAGTACACACGTCAGCAGATACCGTTTATAAGTAAGAGTTCAGAAAATTATAATAGTATGATACAGTACAACGAATAATGATAATAATAGTAGATATATATCGATGCAGCCTATTTTTTTTGTATTTGTTGCTGTATTTATTGCTGTTAATGGTGTTGATGTTGTTCGTATTGTATTTTTTGTTGTTGTTGTTGCTGCTGTCGTTAATGTTGCTGCTGTCGTTGTTCCTGTTGTTGATTTGGGAGTTATGGTTGCTGATGATGTTGTTACTAATGTATTCATTGATGTTAATGTTGTTGTTGATGTTGTTATTATTGCTGTTATTGTTGTTGTTATGTTGTTACTGTTGTTGATTTTCTTGTTGATATTGTTATTGTTATATTTGATGTTTTGTAATGATGTTGATATTCTTGTTATTGTCTTGTTATTTGTTGTTGTTATGTTGTTACTGTTGTTGATTTTCTTGTTACTGTTGTTGATTTTCTTGTTACTGTTGTTGATTTTCTTGTTACTGTTGTTGATTTTCTTGTTACTGTTGTTGATTTTCTTGTTACTGTTGTTGATTTTCTTGTTACTGTTGTTGATTTTCTTGTTACTGTTGTTGATTTTCTTGTTACTGTTGTTGATTTTCTTGTTACTGTTGATTTTCTTGTTACTGTTGTTGATTTTCTTGTTACTGTTGTTGATTTTCTTGTTACTGTTGTTATTGTTGTTTTTGATGTTGCATGTTGTTGTTAATTATGTTATTGTTGTATTTGATGTTTTGTAATGTTGTTGATATTCTTGTTATTGTCTTGGTATTTGCTGTTGTTATTATTGTTGCATTTGTTTTTCTTTTGTTGTTATGGTTATTGTTATATGTTTTGTTGTTATTGTTACTGTTGTTATTGTTACTGTTGTTATTGTTACTGTTGTTATTGTTGTTGCATTTTATTATTCGTTGTGTATTTGTTGTTATTGTTGATGTTGTTGTTGATGTTGTTGTTGTTGTTATTGTATATTTGTATTTATTGTTATTGTTGCATTTGTTGATGTTGATGTTGTTTATGATTCCTGAGAGAGTTTGAGGCTGCTCTCTTTTTCCTTGTGTCATTCAAATAAAATTGTACTGTCCGCTCCCTGTAGGTCTTCTCTTGAGCCCCGCATCAGATGGATAGATTCTGAGAGCTATCTTAGATCTTATCCTGAGCCACACATCAGATGGATAGATTCTGAGAGCTATCTTAGATCTTCTCTTGAGCCACACATCAGATGGATAGATTCCGAGAGCTAACTTAGATCTTCTCTTGAGCCACACATCAGATGGATAGATTCCGAGAGCTAACTTAGATCTTATCCTGAGCCCCATACATATCAACAGAATAGGTTCTAAGTGATCTCAGATCTTATCCTGAGCCCCATACATATCAACAGAATAGGTTCTAAGTGATATCTTAGATCTTATCCTGAGCCCCATACATATCAACAGAATAGGTTCTAAGTGATATCTTAGATCTTATCCTGAGCCCCATACATATCAACAGAATAGGTTCTAAGTGATATCTTAGATCTTATCCTGAGCCCCATACATATCAACAGAATAGGTTCTAAGGGCTATCTCAGATCTTCTCCTGAGCCACATATTAGCAATATACCACATACCGCTATATCGTGTGAAAAGACTACAGGACATTTCCATTTTCAGTTAAAAATTGATATTACAACATCTCGACACCAGTTACTTCAATACCTCAAATACTTTCAATCAATTTTTTTTTTTTGAGCATGATATAAAAACTTACATCGTTGTCTTCTCCTTCATAATCATTTCTTTCTTTCTATATTCTTCATTTTCATTTATTCCCAACTTCTTCTTCTTGTTTGTCTCATTTCTTCTTCGTTGATAAAGTTGTCCATTTTTTTTGTGTGTGGTTTTTTTTTTTTTTTTGCTTGGCATAATATTGTTCTTCTTCTAAAACTCCATACCGACCACTTGTTAACCACTCTATGTGATTTGTATGTGATCTGAACCTAAGAGCGATTATGCGCCTATAAGTTGGCAGGAACATCTGATTTCTGCGATGCTTTGTATTTACTATGGTAGCATCCCTAGGTCCTACATAAGTCGCCCCTTACGACATGCCTTGAGAGGCCACAGTGATATTATTCTTTGCTTTCCTTGCGGGCCCTGGCACCACAAGCGGGCGGGCATAATATTAACTTTATATCTCTCAAGATTTTCTGTGTTATAGACATCTGTTTTGTTGATCATGTCTTAGACCAACTATTCCAGATCCTAATTACGTCGTCCTAGCATAGACTATTCTCTTCACTTCCTATACAGCTGTTCCAATAATTGACACATTTGTTCAGTTTATGCCCACACCTTCTTGACATACATTTCCCGTCCAGTTCTTGCTTTCTGTCATAGAAGCTCCTTTGCTGTTCTTTTTGTTATTGCGGTGTCATAGACATACGTCATCTGTTTTTTCTTCTTTTCATAGTTTCAATAATTTCTTTTTTAAGCAGATCTTTATTTTATAGTCTCGCGCCTCAGCTCGTCTTCACAGATTCGACCCTCTTCCCTGTCAGTTTTGTCTTGTCATAGGCTACCCTTACCCAAAATTCCCTCTTCATGTCGTAGCCTTGCCGGTCAGTACCTCCTTTCTTATCAAAGACTCAAGTATCAGTTCTTTCTCACTGTCGTAGAACACCCTCTCGTCAGTAGCATGCTTCTTCTTCTTGTCATACTCTCACTTTCCAGTTTCCTATCATTGGTATAGACTTAACTATTCATTTTGTTCTCCTGTCATAGACTCATCTACCTGTTTCTAACATAGACTCACCCATTAATTTCATTTTCCTGTCATAGACTCACCCATTAATTTCGTTCTCCTGTCATAGACTCACCCACCTGTTCCTGTCATAGACTCACCCACCTGTTCATGTCATAGTCTCACCCATTCATTTCGTTTTCTTGTCATTGACTCATCCATTAATTTCGTTCTCTTGTCATAGACTCGCCCACCTGTTTTGTCATAGACTCACCCATTAATTTCGATCCCTTGTCATAGACTCACCCACCTGTTCCTGTCATAGACTCACCCATTAATTTCGTTCCCTTGTCATAGACTCACCCACCTGTTCCTGTCATAGACTCACCCATTAATTTCGTTCCCTTGTCATAGACTCACCCACCTGTTCCTGTCATAGACTCACCCATTAATTTCGTTTCTCTGTCATTGACTCATGCACCAGTTTCTTCTTTTTGTGTTCATAGACTCGCAAACCACTTCTTTCTTTTTATTACACTCTCAAATTCATCCGTCTTCATTGTTGTCATAGACACGCATTCAGCTCATTGTCATTCAGCTCAGACATCTTATCATAGACACGCATTCAGCTCAGACATCTTATCATAGACACGCATTCAGCTCAGACATCTTATCATAGACACGCATTCAGCTCAGACATCTTATCATAGACACGCATTCAGCTCAGAATCTTATCATAGACACGCATTCAGCTCAGACATCTTATCATAGACACGCATTCAGCTCAGACATCTTATCATAGACACGCATTCAGCTCAGACATCTTATCATAGACACGCATTCAGCTCAGACATCTTATCATAGACACGCATTCAGCTCAAACATCTTATCATAGACACGCATTCAGCTCAAACATCTTATCATAGACACGCATTCAGCTCAGGACATCTTATCATAGACACGCATTCAGCTCAGACATCTTATCATAGACACGCATTCAGCTCAGACATCTTATCATAGACACGCATTCAGCTCAGACATCTTATCATAGACACGCATTCAGCTCAGACATCTTATCATAGACACGCATTCAGCTCAAACATCTTATCATAGACACGCATTCAGCTCAAACATCTTATCATAGACACGCATTCAGCTCAGACATCTTATCATAGACACGCATTCAGCTCAGACATCTTATCATAGACACGCATTCAGCTCAGACATCTTATCATAGACACGCATTCAGCTCAGACATCTTATCATAGACACGCATTCAGCTCAGACATCTTATCATAGACACGTATTCAGCTCAAACATCTTATCATAGACACGCATTCAGCTCAGACATCTTATCATAGACACGCATTCAGCTCAGACATCTTATCATAGACACGCATTCAGCTCAGACATCTTATCATAGACACGCATTCAGCTCAGACATCTTATCATAGACACGCATTCAGCTCAGACATCTTATCATAGACACGCATTCAGCTCAGACATCTTATCATAGACACGTATTCAGCTCAAACATCTTATCATAGACACGCATTCAGCTCAGACATCTTATCATAGACACGCATTCAGCTCAGACATCTTATCATAGACACGCATTCAGCTCAGACATCTTATCATAGACACGCATTCAGCTCAGACATCTTATCATAGACTCAGTTTTCTATTTTTTTCTTTCTTATCGCTTACTTATCTGTCGTTTTCTTCTTTCTTATCCAGGACTTACCTTTCTTGTTCTACATTTCTGTTCTTCTTTCTTATCAATGGCTCACCATTTTATGTCTTCCTGCTTTTCATACACTCTCCCTTCCATTTCCTTTCCGTTATCACAAACTATACACTCTCCCTTCCATTTCCTTCTAGTAATCACAAACTATACACTCTCCCTTCCATTTCCTTCTAGTTATCACAAACTATACACTCTCCCTTCCATTTCCTTCTAGTTATCACAAACTATACACTCTCCCTTCCATTTCCTTCTAGTAATCACAAACTATACACTCTCCCTTCCATTTCCTTCTAGTTATCACAAACTATACACTCTCCCTTCCATTTCCTTCTAGTTATCACAAACTATACACTCTCCCTTCCATTTTCTTCTTATTGCCACAAACCATAGACTGCCCCTTCCATTTCCTTCTTATTGCCACAAACGATAGACTGCCCCTTCCAGTTTCTATCCAGGTGTCTGCCTGATTATTTACTTAAAACCCGAAATTTGATACCGATAATTTGCGTATTTTCATCAAAGCAGATAATTTTTTGACTTCGTAAATCTCGTTTTAAATTTCAACATGCCTTGGAAATATCATGTCTAAGATAAACTATCTTATAATTATCTGACAAAATGTTTCCATTTTGATCCCATCACAACTGTCATACTTCTATAATGTTAACATTTGATTTTTGAATCTCATGGTTTATCTGTGTGTGTGTGTTTCTCTCTTACTTCTCAAGCCCTGTGTTATGACATTCCAGCTTCATATTTTTATAGTATTTTAAATATTATTTATAGCTAATTTTTAGCAGTTTTAAATGTAATGTTGGGGTTTTTCTGTGGCGTAGACGTTAGGGGCTCGACTCTTGTTACGTAGAAACTCGGTTCGCCCCCTCCTTCCTCCATCCCCAGCCTCCTCGTGGAACCATCGAGATATTTTTCCAGAAATATTAGAGCTGGACGTCTCAATACTACAGGGTGTTCAACTTAAAAGCAACCCCAGTCATAAATAGAAATTTGCCAGGTACGCATTGCATCTCGTATATTTACTATTTAAACCGGTTCTGACTAGCTTGTCCTACGTCACATTTGTTCATCGCCCCTTCCCCCACTACAATTACACACCGTCACACAACCTTGACCTATACTACGTCATAACTGAACCTTCTCATTTCCATACATATATGCCAGATTACCTCCATTCACAGGTTGCTTTTAAGTTGAACACCCTGTATATATTTTAGGAAGGATCCTCTCTGTGACGTAAATGTTAGATGCTCGTCTATCGTTCCAAAGAAACTCGGTTCGCTTCCTCGTAGAGTCATCGAGATATTTTCCAGAGATCCTGATCTCTCATGGAAGTGAGAACGAGTTCCTAGTCCTATCGGAGACAGACGATAAAACGTAGGTCCCGTGTTCAATTCGAACACGCAAAAGAACCCTTAGCAATTCCAAATCGACATTAATAGTATCCGTATTTAGCTTAATTGATTGATTGATTGATTGAATGACTGATTGATTGATTGATTGATTGACTGATGGAATGACTGATTGATTGATTTATTTATTGACTGATTGATTGAATTATTGATTTATTGATTGCTTTACTAATTGGCTGCTTGAATGAATGGTTGATTGGTTGAATGACTGATTGAATGATTGATTTAATGATTGATTGATTGATTGATTGATTGATTGATTGATTGATTGATTGATTGATTGATTGATTGATTGATTGATTGATAGTTCCATTATCCTTGCATTTCAGCGAATAACTATGTGTACTTAGTTCTCTTTCATACACAGAAAAATTTCAGCGACAGTGCAAGACTTCGTAGCACCGTCGTTAGTAAGTTTATGAAAGAGTTTTCATTATTTTTGAATTAATTTTACCAGCGCAAAAATTTGCTGACTACTGTTATCAATTCTCAACTGCAAAAACGTGTTCAACTTTAAAACGAGACCTATTTTTTTATCGACCGTCTCCGCTAGCACTAGGAACTTAATCTCACTTACATTGAGATCAAGGATTTCTGGAAAAATATCACGAGCGACCCCTAAAAGTAGAAATTCATGCTCGCCTACGCCAGTCGGATATACACAAAATTACGCTAAATTGCACAGTTAAAATGTTGAGTTGGAATTTTGTTTTATTTCTTATAGAAATTGTATTTATTTTTATATTTTCGTGTATTTGATTCTTGATAAAGACATTTTGGTTGATTTCTTTTTTGATTTCATATTGTTTGTGTTTCTGTCATATACCAGACTAATGTGCCCCATCTTGCGCTTATCTTTCATTACACACAAGCCTTGTGTCAATTTGTTTAAGTGTGTGAACATGAGTATAGATTCTTACGGACGTGCTTGCAATATTGAGTATTTCCAAGAACTACTAAAGATGTTGAGGGTAACAACCTCTTGGACAAAGAAGTGAATTATTCTACAAACTAGCGACATAATCTACTGACCAGGAGGCGTGATCATTGGCTTGGTAGTAAAAGGATTGGATTTTATTGATTGAGTTTTTCCAGTACAGATTTTTGGCAGTCCCCGCAGTCATTGCATTTCTGTTTAAACTATTTAAATAACTATGAGTTTATGCAAAACTGATTTCAAGTGTCCATAAACCGGCTAAGAAATGTTGACCTGCATCAGTGAAGTTTTTGCGTTAGCAATAAGACTGGATGGTCACGTTGTTAGAATTACAATGAGACTAACCAAACGAACTAGTATTTTTCTCTCTCTCTTTCTATATTGTGACCCCTTTGACGCTTAGTGCAGAAATAAATGCACACCATTCTTTACTATTATTGGTCGTTCTCTGTATTCTGTTCCAGCTGTGATCCATTTCTTAAAATTCTTATATTACTGTTCTCCTCCAGGTCATTTGGGATCTTCCACGTTTTTGCTATCGCTTTGGTGTCCAACTCAGTGCAGTTTTAATAACAGAGTTAGTATTTCACGCGTATCACATGTCCGATCTATCTCTATGTTCTCTTGTGGATGCTGGTAGCGCATTAGCATATCATTCTTCTTCTTCTTCGAACGCTCCATATCGATCATTTGTTAACCCACTCTTTGTGATTTGTATGTGATCTGAGCCTAAGATTATACGTTGCGCAAAATAGGCCAGAAAATCCGATTTATGCGATGCTTTTTATTTACTAGGATAGCTTCTCTAGGTCCTACATCAGTCGCCTCTTACGACATGCCTTGTAGGTTGCAGTGGTACTATCCTTTGCTTCTTTTGTGGACCTCGGCACCACACGTGCGGCGTATCATTCGAAATTTGTCAAAAGAGATTGTGTACCTATGGGTTTGTCAAGAGTGCTAAAAAGTGGGGATTGTTCACCAATAACCACCAGAAATGAATTGTGTACTTTTGCACACACAAAAATTCAAAAAAAATAAATAAATAGCAGAGTTAACCGAATTGTTTTTATTATAGTGGACACCCGCCTGCCCAACGTGTTTGTAGCTCGTTGGACTGCGGGTGACTAGCCCTCTGTGAGTGCGGGTTCAATTCCGCCAGGTTGGCAGAAAAGCCACAGCTTCCCCAGATTCACGGTGTTCGTGGCATCGAACCGAAGCGTTACGATGTTCATGGCACCGAGCCGAAGAGCTTAAAGCTCAAGTGCTTCTGGATCGGAAAAAAAAAATTTATAGTGAACCTGCATCTATATCTTCTGCATATTATAGTGGACCCATAAGACATTAATAAGTGATCTCTATCGTTGTCGGTTTACTTAATTTCCTCCCATGGTATTCCATACAAATCCATACTATTTCATTTCCTTTTTCATCGTCCTTTTCAGCGTTTGTGGACCCTCTGTCCGAAAGGATTAGAGCTCGGCTCCCATGCGGGAGACGCTGTTCAATACCTGGTACGGGCAAGGAGTTTTTTTTTCTATCGAGGGTATAAAGAAAACATCCTTACCTGAACAATTTCGCAACGACTGCACTAGCCATGCAGCCATCAAATTCCACATGCTCGTGTCCATTCTGCCCTATACCGCCTTAAAAGCGTATAACAGACAGTAGCGACAGTTTTGTCTATGTTTTATTTGATCTGCCTGTTTACTTCTTTTGTCTTGTTGTCATCATATAGCCATCTTTGCTTATGTGCATTTTTCGCATTCTACACATACGTCGAAAACACCACAATATTTGTCTGTGATGGGTCTCTGTGGCTGAGTGGTTAAGCCCTTTGCCTTGTGAGTCGAAGGTCGTGGTTTCGAATCCGGATCGCGCCGTTCTGTTCACGAGTGCAGTTTTCCAGAGACCCCTAGGATTGTTGCTGGAGCTACGGAGCACGTGCTTTGTGCAATACTCTCGGCAGGTGGCTTGCCATTTCTGCCGAGAGGACCAGAGCATAGGGTAAAATCCGGTGCAATGAAGTCAATCCTTCGGCTTTAAAACACTTTAAAACCCTTTAAACCTCCATATTTTTCATCTGATCTTGATTGCCAATTACGTACAATTATTTTTTTCCTCGGTTTTCAATTTGTGATATTTTTATTTTAATAAATAATCTTGTGAATGATATGATGTATCGAATCTTCTATAGTGACGTTGAAATGATGTATCGAATCTTCTATAGTGACGTTGAAATGATGTATCGTATCTTCTATAGTGAAGTTGATGTATCGTATCTTCTATAGTGACGTTGAAATGATGTATCGTATCTTCTATAGTGAAGTTGATGTATCGTATCTTCTATAGTGACGTTGAAATGATGTATCGAATCTTCTATAGTGACGTTGAAATGATGTATCAGATCTTCTATAGTGAAGTTGATGTATCGAATCTTCTATAGTGACGTTGAAATGATGTATCGAATCTTCTATAGGGAAGTTGAAATGATGTATCGAATCTTCTATAGTGAAGTTGAAATGATGTATCGAATCTTCTATAGTGAAGTTGATGTATCGAATCTTCTATAGTGACGTTGAAATGATGTATCGAATCTTCTATAGTAAAGTTGAAATGATGTATCGAATCTTCTATAGTAAAGTTGAAATGATGTATCGAATCTTCTATAGTAAAGTTGAAATGATGTATCGAATCTTCTATAGTGAAGTTGAAATGATGTATCGAATCTTCTATAGTGAAGTTGATATGATGTATCGGATCCCCGATATGGAAGTTGATAACACGCTGAGCTAGTGATCAAGGGCTGGGAAACTTCCAGGGATCGGTCAAGTGCAGAGGAAATGACGGGGCTTGAGGCCAAACTTTGTTCAAATTTATCGTAGTTTATACGATAGGCAATTAGGGTACGGAAGACCCAGATCATTTACTTGGGGATTTATGTTTCTTCTTCTTCAAACGCTCCATATCCACCACTTGTTAACCACTCTTTGTGATTTGTATGTGATCCAAGCCTAAGAGAGATTGTACGTTGTGCCAGTTATGTACCTACAAGTAGGCCAGCACATCCGATTTCTGCAACGCTATTTATTTACTAGGGTAGCTTCCCTAGGCCCCTAAGATGATGTTCCTATCAATCAATCAAACAATCTGAAATATTGTTCTGGTTACGTTATACAGTTCAAGATCATTGCAGCCCGTGAATGGAGCTAATCTGGCATATATGTATGGAAATGAGAAGGTTCAGTTATGACGTAGTATAGGTCAAGGTTGTGTGAGGTTATGTAATTGTAGTGCGGGAAGGGGCGATGAACAAATGTGACGTAGGATGAGCTAGTCGGAACCGGTTTAAATAGTAAATAAACACAACTCAATTTGTACCTGGCAACTTTCGAATTGTCAATGGGGCTGCAATTATCTTGAACACCTTGTATAATGGAATGGAACGGCTAGAACACGTTCTTGGGTCATTTCTGCTAAAGTTTCTTTATAATATTCTAGACTAGCGGTTCCTAAACTTTGCATTAACGTGGACCACCTTTTAAATACATTTTTCTGACGCGAACCCCACAAGTTTCTTTATATCAAAAACTTCTAGCGGTGGAGTTATTATTACATCACACCAACAGGCAAGATGGATCTAATTTCTCAGACTGCGGGAAACGTCAAATGATCTTTCATTTTGTCCTGTCAACCATTTAGACTCCGGTCTGGTCGGGGCCCGTTGATATCGCAGTGGAACTATTTTACCTATGTTTTATAGATGTTTTTAAAATGTATTTTTCTGTTTGAAATGTCAAAGATCATAGTATTTCTTCAAGCGCTTGAGAACCTCCTGGTGAGTATCTTGCTGTCCCCCGGAGGCCACGGACCCTAGTTTGGGAAACGCTGTACTAGACATCAGAATATCATATTTATGAGAAACCTTGATTACCAATAAAACTGAGAATCGAAATAGGGCTTAGATACGTTTGTATTTGGTCGTCCATTTGTGTTCATTTTAATTTGTCACTCATGTTTGTTCATTTGCTTGATAAAGGCCTTGTTGGTCGAAACGTTGCTGTTTATCGTCACTGTTTCTGTATTTTGTAAAACTATAGTACTTTGTTTGTACGTGTTTCAATAAAACTGAGATATTACTGTAATCCTTTAATTTCTTGAAATAACTAAAAGAAAAGCGATGTCTTCTAATACCGATGTTCGCTAAATCGAATGTTATCTAGGAAATGGAGAGGACGATTATTATGGATTCTCCGCAACCAGTTAGTTCTTATTTGTCGTGTTTCTTGTGCTATACGTTCTGATACAGGGTGTTCAAGATAATTGCAGTCCCGTTGATAATTCGAAAGTTGCCAGGTACAAATTGAGTTGTTTTTATTTACTATTTAAACCGGTTCTGACTAGCTCGTCCAACGTCACATTTGTTCATCGCCCCTTCCCGCAATACAAATACACACCGTCACACAACCTTGACTTATACTACGTCATAAATGAACCTTCTCATTACCATACATATATGCCAGATTAACTCCATTCACGGACTGCTTTAAAGTTGAACACCCTGTATAACCAACAAATACTCCTCCTTTGGTTAAGAGGGCGTGTCTCGGCTTCATCATTATCTGATATAACCAACAAATACTCCTCCTTTGGTTAGGAAGGCGTGTCTCGGCTTCATCATTATCATCAAATAGCTTGTCCTGAGCAGAACTTTACCACCCCAACAATCCGTCGAAATTTCTCTCTCTCATAGACCTCTGTAGCCGTCATATTCAAACCATAAGTTACATCCTGAATCCATTTTCTCCTTGGTCTTCCTCTTCTTCTCTTTGCCGGTATGCTTCCTTCCATGATGGTCTTCTGCAGCCCTTCGTGTTTTTATATATATATCCAACGCCCACCTGCCCAGCATATTATATTCTTATATCATAGACAGAAGAATCTTTCGTATATCATGAATAGAAGAATCCTTCGTATATCATGGATAGAAGATTCCTTCGTATATCATTGTTAGAGAAGAGAACAAATAGATCTATCCAGAAAGAATTTAAAATCAAAGTATTTTTTTTAGATCCAGAAGCATTTGAGCTTTCAGCTCTTCTGCTCGGTGCCATAGAACCCTTCTATCGACCACTTGTTAACAACTCTATGTGATTTGTATGTGATCTGAGTCTAAGAGCGATTGTACGTTGTACCAGTTAAGCGCCTACAAGTATGCGAGCACACCAGAGTTCTGCGACGCGATTTATTTACTAGGGTAGCTTCCCAGGTCCCTACCTCAGTCGTCTCTTACGACATGTCTTGTAGGTTGCATTGGTACTATTCTTTGCTCCCCTTGCAGCCCTGACAACACACGGGCGCGAAATACAAGTTATACAAAACTTCTTCGTTTTTTATCTTGTTCAACTTTTGTTGCGTTTTCTACATCAAAATGTAGTAACCTGAGCTTATATGAACACTCGCCAGAGTGGTTGCCGGGGCCCAAATTTGGGGTGTAAAGAATACAACCACTGTTACCTGCCATGCATGTCGTAAGAGGCGACTAATGATGTTTGGCTAAAATCAGATGCACATATCCTAAACGTGTAGAAGTCTAAGCGTTTAGGGGACTACCAAACCAATGTGCAACGTATACACGTTCTTGGCAAAGATCAAAGATGTCACAAAGAGTGATTAAAATTGGTCGTAAAGAACGAACGCAAAGAAAAAGAAGATATGAACACTTTATTTGACAGGAATATAATGTAAATGTGTCTTTGTTTTAGGAGTTTCGAAATAATGAGCTGTTTTGTGAAGTAAATTTCTAAAATGTGAGCGATTAACTGATTGATTTAACCATCATGATTGTGATTGAGAATTGATTATATGTAATAAGTCATTGTCAGTTGAGATCAGAATGCAAGTTATTCAGTGTTTCATATAGCCAATATTGGCAAACGGATGCAGGTCATGGACAATAAACACACAGATCGAAAAATCTCTGAGGGCCACAGAGATGTGGTTTTACAGAAGAATGATGAGAATCCCAGACTGCTAAAATGACTAATGTTGAGGTGTTGAATGAGGTCAAGACACAGAGAAAGCTTATCATCAATATAAGGAAGAGGCAGTCATCATTTTTCGGACATGTGATGAGGAAGGAAGGTTTATAATACATTGCGAAAACCGTTAAAATCGAGGCTAAACGAGACAGAGGGACAGAGAGACAGAAAATGTTGGAAAGCCTGACTTCATGGCACGGAAGAGCGTCAATATCTGAGACGATACCAAACACCAAAGACAGAGATTTGTAGAGATCCATAATCGCCTATGGCAGCCGGCACGGCGCCTAATGATGATGATGAATGAGGACCAGTAATGTAATAATTCAACCATTGTTTTTTTTTATTTGTTGTTGCTAACAGATTGATATTTTTATCCGCAGAATACAGTTATTGGCGTCTCTGTTTTGACACTGAGTGCTATCGCTGTGGAGAGATACTTCGCCATTTGTAGACCACTCAAGTCCAGTATCACCATGAGGAAAGTCACAGTTACCGTTCTTGTCATTTGGTTGATCAGTGCCGCTTTGGGATCTCCTAATATTACAAACAACGTTGAGAATTATTTCAAAGTAAGTAATATATATCTTTCATTTTTGCTGTCAATCGTCGTGGAGACAAGCAGATAATGGTCCAGCAATCGACGGGTGGGACAAGCAGATAATGGTCCAGCAATAGACGGGTGGGACAAGCAGATAATGGTCCAGCAATCGACGGGTGGGACTGCTTATAATCATTGTGTCTGTGTTCTTCTTCTTCTTCTGCGTTCTCACTATATTGGGATTTCGGATTCTCTAATAAAGGCAGCCGTTTGCCTCAGATTTTCAGCCACGTCATAAAGTTTGTCTTGGACGCTGGTGAAAGTGGGCCACCTCTTTCTTCTCAAGTCTGCATACTGGGGGCAGTTATGTAGGATATAATTCCTATGATTTCTGCTTCCCCGGTTGTGCCCTTCCACTCGTGATGGTAGGTCTGACATTCTTACTGCGTGGCTAAATCTCACATGCAAATTGGCAACCGTAGAATCTATTATCTCATTCCTCATTGTCAGGGGTCGTTGCACCATATTATGCGTCTTACGGTCTGGTGCATCCGTTTTCTGCAAGCATTGTTTCGGGTTAACATTCCCTAGCGGACACGTGCATCCGATTTCAGCCAAACCTCCTTAGTCGCCTCTTACGACATGCGTGGCAGGTAACAGTAGTTATATTCTTTACACCCCAAATTTGGGCACCGGTAACCACTCGGGTGGTGTATGTGTTCAACTTTGTCAATCCATTTTTCTTTAGCAACATCTTGCTCATGTATTAAATCTTCTTATAAGTAACTACTGGTGTATATACCGATGGGTCGGTTCAACGTGGTGAGAAGTCCGGCTGGGGTTTCTTGGCTAATGCGCTGGTAGGGTTGTTGCAGAGCGAAGTGGGGCGTACAGGACAACTACTTCTAGTATGAGAATGGAGGTTGAGGCCGTTACTGCTGCCCTCCATTGGCTCTCAGGGACTTCATTTACTGGGGCCGTTGTTGTATCTGACTCTAAGTCGATGCTTCACAAGATCCAGAAGGGTAGGTTTTGGTATGAGGGGATGTCGTCTATAGAAGCTTCTAACCTCCAGAGGCTTACGTGGATATACTGTCCTGGCATGCGGGTGTTTACGGTAATGAGAGAGCGAACAGGCTTACATCAACAGCATCGATTGTTGGGGAGTTGAAGATGGATAAGGGGATGTTCTTTGGTCTCTTCCCGACTGTCTGTTGGATGAGGACACTAAAACAGATGTTGAATCGATCCAGCGATTTAGGCAGTTTGGAGTTACCCGTTGTACAAGTAGAACTGGATGCTTGAGGGGCAGAGTGAGAAGTGTGCTTAATCAGCGGGCCTCGGGAACCATCAGGATGCATACTCTTCGATATATGTTGGGGGCGGGGACTGAGCACCTAAAGTTCTGCCCGGAGTGCAATGACGTCAGTTTAGTAACCAATAACCAATAAGTAACTACTATAATAAATAAAATTTCATGAATCCCTTTCGGACCTTAGGATATAAAGTGCTTTTCTCTAAACACTTCTAGGCCCTAGTGTGCACGAAGTAGGAGAGTCAATTTCTTAACTCACGTTTGGAATGTGGAATTAAACCTCCAACCATCTTGTATCCGAGTCGATAGACGAACGCTTGCGCCTCTATGCGTATGCGTTCTGACTAAGAGTAACTACTAAACGTTAATTGCATATCCTTTACAGGACTTTGCGAATCAACCCCAGCTTTTTAACGCTGTTTGTGATTTTTTTTAGGCATTAATACGTTCAGTAGTTTGCCATTGCTTTCTGAACGGGTGGTGTCATCGACCTTTTGTATTAAAAAAAGAACCACGTTAAACAATTTACCACCAAACTGTCCGCAGCGTGATTCGAACTCAGAACGTCAGGGTTAATAGACAGAGTCACTATCCCTTAAGCCACAGACGCCACCAAAATTAAGTACTGCAGTATCTTAATTTAAATCGAAAATTTAATCAATGAAAAACGCAAAGCCGTAGAATAGATAGTAATCCAACAAAATTTGTAAAAAACATGCACCATAACAAAACACAAAAGTCAAATATTAAGAAAAACGCAAAGCCGTAGAATAATAGTAATCAAACAAAATATATTTAAAACATACCAGAACAAAACACAAAAGTCAATATTAAGAAAAGCAAGTCTAGAATGATGGTAATCCAACAAAATATATAAAACATGCAACATAACAAAAACAATCAAATATTAAGAAAGCATTAGCCGTAGAATAGATGGTAATCAACAAAATATATAAAAAACAAAACAACATAACAAAACACAAAGTCAAATATTAAGAAAACCTAAAGCCTTAGAATAGATGGTAATCCAACAAAAATATAAAAAAAGCATCACCATAACAAAACACAAGTCAAATATTAGAAAACCAAGCCTCAGATGTAGTATCCAACAAAATATATAAAAACATACACCATAACTAAAACACAAAGTCAATTTAAGAAACCAACCGTAGAATAGATATAATCAACAAAATATTAATAATCATGCACCATAACAAAACACAAAGTCAAATATTAAGAAAAACTTGCCGTAGAATATGTAATCCAACAAAATATATAAAAAACATGCACCATAACAAAACACAAAAGTCAAATATTAAGAAAAACGCAAAGCCGTAGAATAGATAGTAATCCAACAAAATATATTTAAAAAAACATGCACCATAACAAAACACAAAAGTCAAATATTAAGAAAAACGCAAAGCCGTAGAATAGATAGTAATCCAACAAAATATATAAAAAAAACATGCAACATAACAAAACACAAAAGTCAAATATTAAGAAAAACGCAAAGCCGTAGAATAGATAGTAATCCAACAAAATATATAAAAAAAACATGCAACATAACAAAACACAAAAGTCAAATATTAAAAAAAACGCAAAGCCGTAGAATAGATAGTAATCCAACAAAATATATAAAAAAAACATGCAACATAACAAAACACAAAAGTCAAATATTAAAAAAAACGCAAAGCCGTAGAATAGATAGTAATCCAACAAAATATATAAAAAAAACATGCAACATAACAAAACATAAAAGTCAAATATTAAGAAAAACGCAAAGCCGTAGAATAGATGGTAATCCAACAAAATATATTAAAAAACATGCACCATAACAAAACACAAAAGTCAAATATTAAGAAAAACGCAAAAGTAGAAATTTACATCGAAAACAAGAAAGTAGAGATATTATTGTATCTGTCTGAACGCGCATGTGAGTTGTGAAAGCAGTCTTAGTCTGTGTATATGACGTTTCAGTCTATTGAACTCTATTGTGTCTATTTATGCTGTGTACTGTCACGAAGCCACTTTAATATATACACTAAAACAATGTGAACATCATCAAATAGCTTGTCATGAGCAGAACTTTGCAACCTTAACAGTCCTTCAGAATAGCTCTCTCTCATAGGCCAGATGTCCTGCCTCTTTAGCCGTCATGCTCAAACCACCAGTTATATCCTGAATCCATCTTCTCCGTGGTCTTCCCCTTCTTCTCTTTGCCGGGATGCCTCTTTCCATGATGGTCTTCTCCAGCCCTTCGTGCCTCTTTATATGTCCAAAATACTTCAATTTTCTCATTCGTATTTGTAGCATCAGCCAGTTTTCTTTGTTTTTGATTTCTTTCTGGATAGATCTATTTGTTCTCTCTGTCCAAGATATACGAAGAACTCTTCTGTAACACTTATATTCAAAAGCACATCTATGTTTTCCCTGCCTTGTTAAATTTCCATGCTTCACACCCATACGTTACCACTTGGAATATGCATGCTCTTAGTATTCTTAGCTTTGTTTTCATGTCAGTCCCATTCCATACTGTTTTTAATTGTTTAAACGTTTTGTAAAGTCATGTAAAACAATGTGAAACAATGAAACATTTTAAAAACATATATATGATATAACAATGAGACAGGATTGTTGACTGAAAATGAACAAATATTACCAAAAATGACACCAATTTATGACAATCACGCTTTAAGCTCATCCCCAACACTTCTATAAAGAAGTAAATGATGGAAGAGAAGAAGAATAAGACGCTTTAAGCTCATCCCCAACACTTCTATAAAGAAGTAAATGCTGGAAGAGAAGAAGAAGACGCTGTAAGCTCATCCCCAACACTTCTATAAAGAAGTAAATGGTGGAAGAGAAGAAGAAGAAGAAGCTGTAAGCTCATCCCCAACACTTCTATAAAGAAGTAAATGATGGAAGAGAAGAAGAATAAGACGCTTTAAGCTCATCCCCAACACTTCTATAAAGAAGTAAATGCTGGAAGAGAAGAAGAAGACGCTGTAAGCTCATCCCCAACACTTCTATAAAGAAGTAAATGATGGAAGAGAAGAATAAGACGCTGTAAGCTCATCCCCAACACTTCTATAAAGAAGTAAATGATGGAAGAGAAGAATAAGACGCTGTAAGCTCATCCCCAACACTTCTATAAAGAAGTAAATGGTGGAAGAGAAGAATAAGACGCTGTAAGCTATCTTTGCTTTATGAGTCAAATTTCTCTTCTTTCTTTAATATCTCACATCGTCAGAATAAGAAAAGATTTATAGAACGGGCTTTTGTGTATGCTTCATAAGTAGTGTTTTTCTCTGCCTCTGTTATTTCTTATGTCTATCTTTTGCATGGATGGCCTTTTGCTTTGTATTCACTGTATCGGTGTAACATTGCTGTTTGGGGCGCAATGTCTGTTGATAATATACGTATGTGCCGAACCATTTAATTTAATGTATCTTGATGAAGTTCAGTACTGATGGTGTATCCACTTGTTTCCTGTTGGCTTCACTTCTCAACCGGTCTCTTCTTGTTACTCCTAGCTGTCTACGTAGACACTCCATCTCTGTGGTAACTAGTTTTCTTCTATCGTTTGTTATCAGGGTTCAGGTTTGACACGGATAGCATAATGTTGGAAAAAAGATTGTGTTTAAATTTTAGTGTTCATGGTGGCATGTTTGTATTTCAAATGTTTCGCCATTTGTCCTATGATTTGATTTGTTTTATTGCAACTCTGTTGGATTTCGTTAGTTATTCTTCCATTTGCTGAAAAATGCTTCCTTTGCATGTTAAGTCTTTGACTTGCTTCAATGGATGTTTATCGATGTGTATATTTGTAAGCGTTTTCCTTTCTAGCGAATGTCATTACTTTGGTTTTGTCGATGTTTATTCATTCTCATATTATATTCTATAGGGAATGCTACCCTAGTAAATAAAAATCTGGCAAAGAAATCGGATGTGCTGGCCTATGCATCCATAGGCGCATAACTTGGCACAACGCACAGTCGCTCTTAGACTTAGATCACATACAAACCACAAATATTGGTTTAATAAGTGGTCTATATAGAGCGTTTGCAGAAGAAGAAGAAGATATGATATTCATTGCCTGTTAACTAGAGTCTGTTAATGTGTTGCTGTAGCTGTTTCTCTATTGTTGATATGATTGTCTGATTGTCTGCAAAAAGAAATTCGTTTAAGAGTTCCCTAAAGTTGTTCCCATCACTGGTGTTAGCTACTTTACAGAGTTGATCGATATACGTGATGAACAGCAGCGGTGATAGTACGCATCCTTGTCTTACTCCTTACAGAGTTGATCGATATACGTGATAAACAGCAGCGGTGATAGTACGCATCCTTGCCTTACTCCTTACCCAACATAGAACTTGCTCTGGTCGTCCTGTGTTTGTACTAACCGTACACTGGCTGTTTATACAGAGACTCCAACGTAGAACTTTTTCTGACAGTTCTGTGTTTGTACTATAGTCTGTCCATTAATTCGTGAGCACGTTTGAAATTGATTTTCTCGAAAACTACCTGTTGGATCTCAGTGATTTTTGTGCATGCAGCCTTAGAATATCCATGACGCTAAAATAAAGCTAACCAGTAGTCCATAGATGCTACGGATTTTGCACATCGGCGAATTCCTTTGATCTTTTATGACAATTGCAAATACGGGGGCTCAAATTTTAGATTTTACAGTATCCCTAGAATTTGTCCATGTCAATTCTATTCATAGGTGTATCTCCATATTAACTTGATAGGTCAAGTAATTAAGTGTGTTGCCCTTTATGTGCAATCGTGAACTTGGATACAGTATGCAACAGTTAGTCCTCCCTTCGGTCACCATTAGACCCCAGGGTGTCTTAACTTCACCACAAATTGTATGATGGTAGACGCATTTGGATATGGAAATGTATACGTTGCTATTTCTCAGTCTGTAATCAAAATATGATTTGTATCATCCCGAATCTGACGATTCCATGAGGTTGATAATTGTTACTGGCTGGACAAATTGTAATCCATCTCGGTGCCAGTACTCGTCTTCCTCTCGGAGCACATGTTCAACACACTTCTTCCAGAACTGCATGTCTATCATTGAGAAGGACTCACGTGTCAGAACTTCAACATCACACATTTTAAACGTCCTGTTCTGTTCGGCAACTTGCCCTTTTACTTTAGCCCAGACAAGCTCTATCGGATTGAGCATGATATGGAGGTAGTCGCAAAGACGTGTGGCAGTATTCCGCAATGATTTTGTCAATATGAAACACCTTTGTCTTATTTGTCATCCTCACCAGGTGCAACAACTCGGGTTTCAAATATGTATCATCGAAGCTGACATTTTCCTTAGCAAGCCAAGTCCTAATTTGATCTTTTGTATTTGATGCAGTTGGTACTTTGTCTTCCGCTGATACTGCGTTGTGATAGGATGCATTATCCATTACCAAGCATGATGGTTTGTTTAGAATTGGAAATAGATCTTTCTCCATCCAGTGCCTGAAAATATGTCCATTCATTTCTGTGTGGTAGTCCCTACCGTCGGTACTTTTTGATTGGAAAATAAGTCCAGCGTCATGGACAAGACCTTCTTTACTGCTTCCTGCATATGTTAGTATAATACGCTGGCCTTTGCTGCTTGGTATTTTTCTTTTCTGTTCACCGTCTACTGATTGCCATTCTTTAGCATTGGTGTGGTGAGCATTGACCCAGGATTCGTCCAAATATACAATATCATAGCCTTGCCTCCGCCGCTCACGGATCTGCCTCAGGTATTTACTTCGGGAAGCAATTAAATGTGGCTTTTCACAAATAATATTCCTGCCGCCTATAGTTTTTCTGAAGGTGAAGCCGGCGGCTCTTACAATTTTGCATAGAGTACTTTTAGAAATGTCTATGCTGCAATCTGATTGCAGTTTTAATTTCAGTTTCCTGAGAGTAACAAGTTGATTTGTCGCAAACATTTTCAAGAGCTCCGTCTTATGACATCTATGTCAAAGTCGTCAATTGTTCTTTTCCGTCCTTGCTTGACATTAGTGCACTTTGTGTCCTGTTTAATCCATCGGGAAAAGGATTCTCTATTCAGACCAAGCGCCAGTTGCGTTCGTTTCTCAGGGTTATGAATATCGCAATATAGATGACCTCTCTTAGATTCCCTACGGAAGTGTTGGTATAGTAAAACTGTAACCTTCTGCACTATTATAAATGTGCACTTCAGACTCATTATGAATGTGATAACAATGTCAGTTTTGATAAGCCAACAAATATGATACAATAGCTTCATACAAATAGCGAGATACGCCTATAACTATACAACGGTATCCCAATTATAACGTCATATGCTTTCCGCTTTCAAAGTCGACTGGGTTAGGTGCACGGGATTTCGTGAAATTGTTGTATACTCACGATATTTCTATGTTACCATAATGTATTTTTAGAACAACGCGTCTGTGTACCGTAGATCTGTTACTATTGTGTACAATCCGGTGAGGTTGATTTTAATATAACCTGAAGAAGAAATATTTCAAACTACATCAAATTTTCTTGGAAAAAATATATTTCTCTAGCGTCATGGATATTCTAAGGCTGCTTGCAAAAAATCACTGAGATCCAACAGGTAGTTTTCGAGAAAATCAATTTCAAACGTGCTCACGAATTAATGGACAGACTATAACCGTACGCTGGCTGTTTATACAGAGACTCTTGCATAACTTAATTAACCCTTTCACCCGATGAGCGGATATACTGGCTCACAATACTTGTTAAGATTACGCAGTGATATTATACTGTCTAACACAGTATACCTTCCCAATGTAAGTGTTTCCGACGGTAGAAAGCAAATTAGAGAGTGAAAGAGTTATGTGAGTAAGCTGTTTTTGGAGGGTGTGTTTACACAAAAATTCATAAAAATGTAATATTTAATATATCCTAAAAAGAATTTGTAATTTTGTAGATATTACAATTGCTCACCTTAGAGTGAAAACAGAATTCATTTATATTCATTAACTTCAGAGCCTTAGGGATTTGATATTTTATGCTTGACGGCCATTTTGTATTGTTTCCATGGCAACGCGTTGACTTTTTTTTTTTACTAATTTTGTTCTACTATTCTAAGTCATAATCTTTCAAAATTGTTATACAAATTCTACATTAATACCAAAGCAACGAAAAAGTTTCAAGACCAGAGTCCCCCCTTAACTCCATAGTTATCAATTTTGTAACTAACCAATAAAAGTTCAAGAGCTCCCCAGCACCGGCGTGGGTCTCCGATGAAACTTTGATAGGGATGACCTTTTTAAATGACCTTTT